>JAGIQG010000017.1:4164398-4555983 GCA_024679065.1 Sphyrna mokarran | reverse complement strand
CCTGCCAAGTGCATTACCTCACACTTTTCCACATTAAACTCCATTTGCCACCTCTCGGCCCAGCTCTGCAACTTGTCCAAGTCACTCTGTAAACTAAAACACCCCTCTTCACTATCTACCACACCAACAACTTTAGTATCATCTGCAAATTTACTGATCCATCCCTCAATACCCTCATCCAGATCATTTATAAAAATTACAAACAGCAGGGGCCCCAAAACAGACCCCTGAGGCACACCACTCGGCACCGAACTCCACGATGAATATCTCCCATCAACCACCACCCTCTGTCTTCTATCTGCCAGCCAATTTCTAATCCAATTAGCTAAATCACCCTCTATTCCACACATCGCCATTTTCTGTAGAAGTCTTCCATGGGCCACCTTATCAAAAGCCTCTACTAAAGTCCATATATACCACATCAAACCGCCTTACCCCATCCACCCTCTTCGGTCACTTTCTCAAAAAACTCAGAGGTTAGTAAGGCACGACCTACCCTTCACAAAACCATGCTGACTATCCCCAATCAATTCATTTCTCTCTAAATAACTATAAATCCTATCCCTAATAATTCTCTCCAATACCTTGCCCACAACAGAAGTAAGACTCACTGGCCTATAATTCCCAGGAAGGTCTCTCTTCCCCTTCTTAAACAATGGGACCACATTCGCTATCCTCCAGTCCTCCGGAACCACACCCGTAACCAACGAGGACCTGAAGATCAGAGCCAGAGGCTCTGCAATCTCCTCTCTTGCCTCCCAGAGAATCCTAGGGTAAATCCCGTCCGGCCCAGGGGACTTATCCAACTTCAAACCCTCGAGAATTTCTAACACATCCTCCCTATCTACTACAATACTCCCCAATTTGCAACCCTGTACCTCAGTGCTCTCCACAGCTACATTTCCAGCACTCTGCGTGAATACCGAAGAGAAATATTTATTCAGTGCCTCGCCAATCTCTTCAGGCTCCACGCACAACTTCCCACTGCTATCTATGACTGGCCCTAATCTTGCCCTAACCAATCTTCTATTCTTAACATATCGAAAGAAAGCTTTAGGATTCTCCTTAATCCTATCAGCCAACATCTTCTCGTGTCCCCTCTTAGCTCTCCTCAATTCACTTTTTACCTCCTTCCTAGCTAATCTAATCTGTACCTCAGGGTCGGTCTGTTTTGGGCCCCTGCTGTTTGTAATTTTTATAAATGATCTGGATGAGGGTATTGAGGGATGGATTAGTAAATTTGCAGATGACACTAAAGTCGGTGGAGTGGTAGATAGTGAAGAGGGGTGTTATAGTTTGCAGAGGGACTTGGACAAGTTGCAGAGCTGGGCCGAGAGGTGGCAAATGGAGTTTAATGTGGAAAAGTGTGAGGTAATGCACTATGGCAGAAATAATAAATGTGTAGAGTATAGGGCTAATGGTAGGATTCTTAGTAGTCTTGATGAAAAGAGGGATCTTGGTGTGTATGTGCACAGATCCCTGAAAGTAGGCAGTCAAGTCGAGAAGGTTGTTAAGAAGGCATATGGAGTCTTAACTTTTATTGGTAGGGGGATTGAATTTCGGAGCCGCAACGTCATGTTGGAACTGTACAAAACTCTAGTGCGGCCGCACTTGGAGTATTGTGTGCAGTTCTGGTCCCCACATTATAAGAAAGATGTGGAGGCATTGGAGAGGGTACAGAGGAGGTTTACCAGGATGTTGCCTGGTATGGAGGGCAGGTCTTAGGAGGAGAGGCTGAGGGATTTGAGGTTGTTTTCGTTAGAAAGGAGGCGGCTAAGAGGGGACCTAATCGAAACATATAAGCTGATTAGAGGTTTAGATAGGGTGGACAGTGATAGCCTTTTTCCTAGGATGGAAAAAGCTAGCACGAGGGGACACAGCTTTAAATTAAGGGGTGATAGTTATAGACGGATATCAGAGGCAGGTTCTTTACCCAAAGGGTGGTTCGGGAGTGGAATGCCCTGCCTGCAGCGGTTGTAGATGCGCCAAGTTTGGTGGCGTTTAAGAGGTTAGTTGCTAAGTATATGGAAGAGAAGGGAATGGTTTAGTTTGGAGGGTCATTGCTTTTTATATTGGTCGGCGCAACATCGAAGGCCGAAGGGCCTGTTCTGTGCTGTAATGTTCTATGTTCTATAGACGAGGCAACTACAGACCAATCAGTTTGACTTCAGTGGTTTTGGAATTTCTGGAAGCTATAATTCAGAAGAAAATCAACAGTCACTCAGGCAAGTCCAGGATAGTTAAGAAGAGTCAGCATGGATTCATTAAGGGAAAACCATGTCTAACTAACTTGCTGGAGTTTTTTGAGGGGTTAACAGAGAAGATTAATAAGGCTGACATTCTTGATGTGGTGTGCATAGACTTTCAAAAGGTATTTGATACAGTGTCCCATATAACAGACTTGTGAGAAAAATTGTAGCTCATACAATAAAGGTTTATAAAAGGGAAATAGGCCCTTGGATAAGAAATGTGATGAAGGGGGAAGTTGATCCCCTCTCTCTAAGAACTAACCGCAACTACTCAAAAAGAAGTACCTCACTTCATACTCTATTAAAGTGTGTGAGAAATAGTACAGTCCGATCTTAAACAACTTCTGGTGGTTAAATCAAAACAGCCACCTGAGACTCTCTCTGTAAAATCAACAACACTTTACTTATCGAACTAACTATGAACTGGTTAAATAAACTATTAACAAACCAAATAAAACACTATTCTCATAGAATGCTGTTGAGATAAATACAATTCCTACTCATTAACAAAAAACTAGAACTTTTAGTCACTCTCAAAATACAATCAGGTTTTATCTTCTGGAATCTTCTATCTTCTTTGCTGATTTCTTCTGTCTTCATTATCGAGGCAAGGCTTTTCTTAGTTTTTCTATTCATATGAGGTTTTGAACTAAAAGCTATTAGCTGTGGCAGAGGCAGTTGCTGGCTGTGTCCATCTGGAGCTGGGAGCTGTCTCTTACACCCCTTGACAACATACCAACATTCCCATAATAGGACTGGTTCTCAGGTTACAAAACATCAAATTCTGATAGACTGCTGTTGCTGTTACTTATTTTAAATTGACTGGTTAAAATTCAGAAACAGCCTGTTGTCTTGGCAACACTGCTGCCTGGTCTCTGGACACAATATTTTGCTCTATGCTCTCTGTGTACTTACATTTGCGATATAGAGATGCCGGCATTGGACTGGGGTAAACACAGTAAGAAGTCTGACAACACCAGCTTTAAGTCCAACTGATTTATTTGATAGTAAACTCACAAACTTTCAAAGTTCTCCTCTTTGTCAGAGAACACCTCATTCACCTGACAAAGAGGAGAACCTCGAAAGCTTGTGAGTTTACTATCAAATAAATCGGTTGGACTTCAACCTGATGTTGTCAGACTTCTTACTGTATTTGCATTTGCACCAGTAGCTCTCAAAAAACTACATTTTTTAAACACACCATGCAATTTTACAACTCTTAGCATTTTACATTTTTTTATAATTTTACAAACACTAACTTCACAACAGTTGGCTACGTGACCTGCAACAGAGTAAAGATAAATAGTTTTTGATTTGATTTATTATTGTCACATGTTTTGGGATACAATGAAAGGTGTTTTTTCTTGTGCGCTATGCAGACAAATCACATTGTTCTTGGATACATAGGGAAAAAGGAAAGAATGCAGAATATAGTGTCACAGTCATAACTAGGATGTAGAGAAAGGTCAGATAATATATTTGTGGGTCCATTCAAAAGCGAGGAAGAAATTGTTCTTGGGTGTGTTGGTACGAGATCTCAGATTTTTGTATCCTTACCCCAAAGGACAAAGGTGGAAGAAAGTATGTCCCGGGGTATATGGGATCCTTGATTATGCTAGTTGTTTTTCTGATGCAGTGGGATGTATAAATGTTTTGTTAAGGCTTTGTTAAGGGGAGGTCGTGCCTTACGAATCTGGTAGAATTTTTTGAGGAGATGACGAACATGGTGGACGAAGGGCGAGCCGTTGATGTCGTCTATATGGATTTCAGTAAGGCCTTTGACAAAATCCCTCATGGGACGTTAGTTGAGAAGATCAAGGCTCATGGGATACAAGGACAGGTAGCTAGATGGATAAGTAACTGACTTAGTAATAAGAGACAGAGAGTAATAGTGGAAGGGTGTTTTTCTAGCTGGAGGTCAGTCACTAGTGGTGTGCCGCAGGGCTCGGTACTGGGACCTCTTCTATTTGTAATATATATAAATGACTTGGAAGATGGAGTAAGTGGAGTGATCAGCAAGTTTGCAGACGATACAAAGATGGCTGGACTTGCGGATAGTGAGGAGCATTGTCAGGCAATGCAGCAGGACGTAGATAGGCTGGTAGCTTGGGCAGACAGATGGCAGATGGAATTCAATCCTGATAAATGTGAGGTGATGCATTTCGGGAGAAAGAATGTAGGGGGAGGTATATGATAAAGGGTAGACCTATTAAGAGTATAGAAACGCAGAGGGACCTGGGGGTGCAGGTGCACAAGTCTCTGAAGATGGCAGTGCAGGAGGAGAAGATTGTGAAGAAAGCATATGGTATGCTAGCCTTTATAGGAAGGGATATAGAGTACAAGAGCTGGCTTTAATGTTGCAGTTGTATAAAACATTGGTTAGACCTCAGTTGGAATACTGCGTCCAGGTCTGGTCGCTTTACTACCGGAAGGATGTGGAGACTCTGGAGAGAGTGCAGAGGAGGTTTACCAGGATGCTGCCTGGTATGGAAGGTCTGAGTTATGAGGAGAAGTTAGGCAAATTGGGACTGTTTTCCTTAGAAAGACGTAGACTTAGAGGAGATCTAATAGAGGTGTACAAGATTATGAGGGTATAGATAGAGTAAACAGGGTTAAGCTTTTTCCTAGGATGGACTCAAATAGCACGAGGGGTCACGGGCTTAGGGTGAGGGGGGGAAGGTATAATTTGGATGCTAGAGGGAGTTGTTTCACACAGAGGGTGGTGGGGGTATGGAATGCACTGCCAAGTAAAGTGGTGGAGGCAGGTACTCTGGAGTTATTTAAGAAATACTTAGATGGGCACATGAACAGAATGGGAATGGAGGGGTATAGAAAACTGATGTAAAATAGGGATCATGAGCCTTGGGAGTCCCTGGGAAGTGTATAAGTAGATCTTGATATTGATGTACTTGTTTTTAATCCTACAGGTGCTTTGATCCACCTTGTTGTCTAACAAGGGGCATACACGCGATGAGTCGTGAGAGGGCTGCTCTTGGATTTTTTTCGAGAGTATCCTAGTGCTTCACGTCGTTAGTGTACACTCGACCTGGACCATTTGATGGGTAACACGACAGCTCAATGACTATCTCTGTGCTGTGCAGTTACATGGATTTGTGTCTATGGGAGTTTGCGCATTCTCCCCGTGCTTGCGTGGGTTTTCTCCGGGTGCTCCAGTTTCCTCCCACATCCCAAAGATGTGCTCTTAGGCTAATTAGCAAAATTGTCTCAAATTTGGCTTTTAATCCATAGATCTATAAACATAGACAGGGATCACGGGTAGAGGTGGGAACATCGGGGTGGCGGCACGGGCTCGTTGCTTCCCGTGCTGTTTTGTTCTTTGTTCTTTGTAGTCAATGGATGGGAAGAATTGTTGTTGATGTTGTTTTTCACATTGTAGGAAGGTTTGCAATGGAGTTTCCCAGGAGTCAGTGTTGGGTTATATGTTCTTCTTCATGTATATTAATGACTTAGACTGTGATGTTCAGGGCACGAAAAGTCTGTAGATGATACAAAGATTGGAAATGTTGTCAAACGTTTTGAGGATAGTCTTGAATTTCTAAAGGTCATAGACATGTTGGTGCATTGGGCAGATAAGTGGCAGCATAATCACCAATCAATCTTCCTGATTTATGATTTAAAGCCATGAAGACTGATATTGGCTGTGTATAAATTGATGAAAACATACTGCATCACACTGTTAGGTGATGTCGGTTGATAGATATGATTCTGTGAGTGAGAACATATCAGACTGTTGCTTGAATAATCTTTGAAACAATTTTTCCAGGTTGGTAAAGTTTCTGGGCTTTAATAGGGCTTGGCAGGGCCAACTAGATTGAGATTGTCAAAGTCTTAACCTGACCATTGCTGAATAATTTGGTCATTTTTTAAACTTTCTGGTGATTCCTTATAATTTTGTGGCATACCATTGTTGAAATAAATAAACCTTAAGGACGCAGAGACTTTTAAAATGTAATTTGTAATTTTGGCTTGAGACTACAATGACACACACCATCACTAAAAATGCTTTGGGAATTTTTCTGCTCAATGGAGAATTCTGCCTGGTAACTCCGGTTCTCTTCACTAATGCTGCCAGACCTGCTGAACTTTCCAGCGTTTTCTGTTTTTATGACTGAAGAATGTAGATGGGGAGGGTGGCACTGTTCTGTGGGACTCTTGCCAATGATCTGTCTTTGGTGTTGCTAATCCCTTGGCAAATATCAACAGAATGCACGTGAATGTGGACTATTCTGTCTTGCACACTGGAAGTACCCAAAATCATTCTCTTTAAACTGTAAAATTGCCGGTTTACATAATAACCAGTATATCTACCAAAGAAATTGAAAACAATTTCACATAAGGCCACTTTTTTTCTATTGTTCAGTTATTAAAGAAAAATTTATATCTAACAAGCAATTTTGTATTTATAGTGCAGTGACTGAGATAAATTCAATTTCATATTCATATAATTATGTACTATTTTCTTTGTACAGTTAGTTTCTATCCAAACAGGTGAATCCATTGCAATAATTTGCATTTATATCTTATCATTACCATTGTCAAACCACCCCGAGCTACTTCACATGAATATAATGTCACCAAGCCAAAACAAAGAAGGCATCAGGCCACATGACCAAAAGCTTGCTTGTAATGTTAGTTTTTGGGAAGTCTCTTCCAGTAGTGGGGGGATATTTGAGGAAGGCAGTCCAGAGTTTATAGGCTGAAGGAAGTGGCCTGCAATAGCCAGCTGAATGGAGGGCCTATGGAAAAACAGTTTGAGTTGAGGAATTGAGTGTTGTAAAGCTGGAGGACGTTACAGAGATGTGCAGGGATTTGGAAATGAGGATGAGAGTTAGGCCTGAGTTGTTCACTGAACAGAGTAGCCACTGGATTTTTGAGTCTGACTCAGAAAGGATAACTTGGGATTTAGTGAACAGAGGCTAAGCCTGAAAGCTGAATTAATGTCCAACTTGGGTACTTCCATCATCAATGATAAGTGGGCCTCCTTAATGCTGATTGGACAAAATGAATTTCAGTGTTTGAGTGTTATTGAAATATGTTGTTAATGTGACGGTGAAGAAACATGAAAAATTGACTTCAATGTTGAAGTTTTTTTAGGTGTTTCACAATAATTTTATTAATGTGCTTTGGACAAGATTATCGGATAGCCAAACGGAACGCACCAGAATGATAAGGAGTGGGATAGCTTGATCTTGGGTTTGGACATAGTTCAGCAGAACATTGAGGGCCGAAGGGCCTGTATTGTGCTGTAATGTTCTCCGTTCCAAGATGACAGAGATGGGGAGTGAGCTGACCCTTGGGGAACATAGCTGTTTTCCCATGTCCATCTTTTCAGTAGAATCCCACTTGTCAGTCTTGTTTGATGGCTGATTATTCTGCTGTAGTCATTCTCATTGCATGTTCTCCAGCCTCATCCTCTGATTTTCAGCTTCCTCTTTGGATGGTTGCTTGGGTTTCTGACCTAATGGTCACTGCTGCTTTACATTAGAAATATTTCTGGGGTGATGGGGAGAATGGTATGAGGTGAATTGTTTTTTAGGAACGTTTGTACAGACACAATGTGCAGATGGGCCTCTTTCTGCTCTTTAACAATTCTACGATGCTACAGTTCACTGCGGACATGGTGTTCTGAGGAGGGAAAAAACCACCAGGAAAACAATGGGAAACAATCTGAAGTCCAGCAGACGTTTTACTGATTTGCGGGAACTCTAGATGACTTTTCCGTTGATTCCAGAACCTGAGTGAATGACTTGAGTTTGGATCAGCCTATTGAAGAAATGTTACTGAAGTTCCTATCCAAATGTAACTATTAGTTGTCTCTGATTTCACTGAAATACATGTTTTGCCTCTGTATGTTCTCACTTCTTCCTGTGAAATGTAAGGAGGTTTACTATCTGGTGCTGTGGTAATAACTGTTTGCCAAGGGATTAGCAACACTAAAGACAGATCATTGGCAAGAGTTCCACAGAACAGTGCCACCCTCCGCATCTGCCTTCTTCAATCCTAAAAACAGAAAATGCTGGAAAGTTCAGTAGGTCTGACAGTATTAGTGGAGAGAACCAGAGTTAACAGGCAGAATTCCCCAAAAGAAATTCTAAGTGGCATAACAGAGATGGTACCAACATTGTGTGGCACTCAGCCCAACTCTGCAAGGTGCCTATCGTGGTGGAGGACCTGGAGCAGGAAATGGTACTGTGGATGGCAGGGTCCAAGACATAGCTGAGTCTCTGATGACCAAGGCTAAGAGCCCTGGGGGTATGCTCGAGACACAATGCAGAAGAGCTCCAGACTCGGAGGGCTTTCGCTGAGGATTTGCACACCATGGTACAGATGCTGTTAGGCATCCAGGTTTGGCAGTGCCAAGTGACACAGAGGTTTCTAAAGCTCAGTCCAGCTGCTCCAAATTCCATGGGGTGTGGCCCCCAGGAGCCCACAAGCATCTCGAGGGAGAAGGAAGCACTGCAGCCCATTCCAAAGCCTTCCACCCAGGCAATCCTGGTCATCCTCAGTTCTTCTGAATCCTCTCTCCTGATACTGGTGCATCTCCCAGGCAGCGAGCTGAAGTGCATTCTAACACCTGAAAGATGGCCAAGGCCTCCACCTCCCAGCTATCCAGGGACACTCACCTAGGGCTTAAAAGGTCACAGGACGCAACAGAATGCAGCTGACTGCCTTCCCCTCCAGTGTGCATCCTGGATAGTCACTTAGACTTAGTGGGAGGCCCTGTAAGGTGAAGGAGTTATAGGATCACCAAGAGGGGATGGGCAAAGGTAGACACTGTAATTAGGGATAGAATGTACTGTAAATAATAACAATTAGAGATTATTGCACTCCACAGCTATGTCTCCTCTATCTGTAACCCATCTCCCAATGAAGTTTCCTACCCCAACTTGTAAATGCATAGAGCATCATGCAATGTGAATGCGTGAAATGTTGTAAGGCTAATGGCCCCTCAGTGCCGACCCAAGCAGTGCTTTCTGGCCCCCCCACCATCTGTTGTGTGCAGACTGTTCCCCACAGATCCCACTGACACCCCTGTCCCACACCTTGTAATTGTGTCCCCTTGTAAAAGCTCCCCCACCAAGGGAAGGGCAGCTCCCTACATTCACAACTCTCTGGAACAAATAGACCCCAGCCATTGTAAGCCCCTCAAGCCTCTGCTGTGCTACAGAAAACAGTACAACACCCCCCCCCACCCGGTAACACGTATATACATACACACACATACAACACAAACACACAACACAAACACACAGCCACCCACACACACACACACACACACACAACACATGCACACACACATACAGACACAGACACACATACACACACACACATGCACACACACGCAGACACATACACAACACAAACACACACACAGAGTGCACACACACACACACACACACACACACACAGATGCTATCAAGCCTGGGTCTCTGCTGTCCTCTCAGGCCCAACCCCTCCCTGGGAGAGGTAGGGGGGTGGTGGGGAAAGAGAGAGTGAGATAGGGACAGTCTGTAAGCCCAGACCCCTCACTCCCACTCTGCAACCCATGACCCATGGATGCTGGAAAACTGACACCATCCCAGGTGCTATCCACCACCTCAGTAGGTTTACCACATCCTCGCCACGGCAGGCACAAGGAGCATGAGGAGATCCTCACTGGGAATCCTAGAAGCATGGACCTACATGCATCTGCCTGGATGCCTGCTGCGTTGGCTTCCAGGAATGACTCACGGTGGAGAAGCACCTTCTTGCAACGAGAGCAATGCTGAGTCCATGCAGTGTGAGGAACCGTGTTTAACATCAGCCAAACTCCCCTGATTGGGACAGCAGCAGGCAGGCCTGGCTCTTGGTTTTTGTAGTGGGGCCTGTCACAGACGGCGGGGCAGCCAGTGTAACATGAATGGGTTTGGGACGCAACCTTGCGTGAAATCCATCAGGGGTCATTCAGCAACCTGAGGACATTCAAACCGGCACCAGCCTCTCCAAACCCCTGTACCTGTGTAACCCTCCCAGCCCATCCCACACCATGGCAGCGGCAGAGAACTGCGTCACAGAGGTTTGATATCTGCCTTCTACTCTCTACAACTGCTGCACCTGAGCCACTCTTTTAAAGGGCAGTACCACTTGGTGCTGGTGTGACCACACGTTGGAGAGTGCGAAGCATCCCAGAGGGAGGGAGCCAGTGTCCAGAACTCACCAATGATATTGAAATCCAGTCAATCGCATATAAATAAGCTTGGTGTCCAGTTGTTGCACCATTAAAAAGTGGTTCTGAAGATTGCAAACCATTTCAGGCTGGTCCGGGATTAGATTTTTAGCTTTGCACACTTTTTTCCCAGCTCACCACAATGATCAGCAGGCAGAATGAGCTAGTAAACTCATACCAGACCCAGATTCTAAAGAATCACAGTGAAACAATAAACTCTGTTTCTCTCTCACGCAGAGACAACAGGATATGTTTTTATATCAGATTCCAGAATCTGTACATTTATTTATTTCCGTCTTCCTTATTTTGATTGATTTGCTGGTGCCTCCAGGCCAAGGAGGAGGATATAATAGAATATATATATATAGAATTTAATTTTGTATTCACTTTCAAAGTTAAGAAACTGAATATTTATGGGGTAGCACAGTGGTTAGCACTGCTGCTTCACAGTGTCAGGGACCCAGGTTTGATTCCCAGCCTTGGGTCACTGTCTGTGTGGAGTCTGCACATTCTCCCTGTGTCTGTGTGGGTTTCCTCTGGCTGCTCCGGTTCCCTTCCACAGTCTGAAAGGTGTCCTGGTTAGGGTGCAGTGACCCACACAGACGCCACAGTGTGGCGACTAGTGGAATTTCACAGTAACTTCATTGCAGTGTTAATGTAAGCCTTACTTATGACTAATAAATAAGCTTTAACTTTACTTTTCGAAGTAATACAAAAGTATGTAACAGAATTGAGCAGGTTAAAATGTTTTATTCAATTATATTTCAGTAATTTAAACGAGACTAAATATATAAATAGAAATACATTGCTCCATGTCTCAGTAATTTTACTAGATAATTTACTGTCGATACACACACCTATTAGCCAGTGTCTGCAGTGCTGATCAGTATGGGTCAGCGCTGAAGGACACAGAATGGTTAACAAAGCAAAAATATTACTCAGCATTAATAGTAACAATAAATAAATTGCATTCTCCAATATGATTTTAAAAACCATCGCCAGACTTAGAATCAATCCCCAAAGGCCGGAATTCTCCGAAGTGTTGAATTTCTGTGAAAATTGGAATAATTCACGCTGTCTTTTTTTTTCAGCTCGCTGGAGAATCTCTCGCACTCTGCAATGTCAAGGCCAGTAGCGTAAATCTCATTCTAAACCAGGGCGGGGTCGATTCCTGCCGCAGAGGCTGGTACAGATAAATCTCAGCATCTGCCAGCACCCCCTCCCCGACCATTCCCCGGCCACTTCCCACCCTCACCCCCATTCCGCCCATCACTGGCCCCTTCTTCCTGCCCTCACCCACTGCTGCTCAGCTCCAGCCACCTTCCATCTGTACCACTTTCCCTTGCCAACTACACCATGCCCGCTGGGCAGTGCCTCCCTTAGGGGTAGATTCCGAGTTCCTCACCCATCACATTTTCAGTGGGTTTGAGGGATCTATACTTCTCGTTCGTTCGCTCCACGGACAGATAGCCTTTACGAAACCGCTGACTCGGTTCCATTTCGCAGACAGTGAGGTGCCTGTATTCCAGAGGTACCGGGAACTCGGGTTTCTCCTCCGGCAGATAGAAAGCAAAGCTGGGATATTCCCAGGAGCGAGAGTGTGGGGAATAGTTAATAACTTTCCAGCTGCCATCACCATCCTGTGTGAGCCCCCGCATTTCAGAACCTGTTGACTCTGGTCTCCATTCCCATTCGGGACCTTCCTGGGATATGACTTCAGAAGGCAGGGAAGGGCAGCTCTGGAATATGGGCTCACCGGGAGGATGCACAACCACAGTGTGCATCACCTCGCGATCATAGCGAAAAGTTCCCAACACTCTGAGCTCAGGATCTTCCCCCTTACAAACGGATTTCTTATATTCACCGATGAGATCATTGATGTTGTAGGTGAATTTGAAATTCCCATAATTGGATACTTCCAGGAAAGCGGGAGAGCTGATGAACTGCTCCAGCAGGGAGTCCCTCAAACTGCCCACATCTTGGAGCAGCTCTCCCGTATTTTCTCTCACCCACTTCTCCGTCCTGTCTCGGAGTTTCTTTTTCTTTTCCTCTTTTTCCAGCTGGTTCACTTCCACATGCCACCAGGAGAAACGGACGCTAAGATTTTCTCCAATTTTCTTTCCCTTTGCACACTTCATGCATTGGTCAGCCAGGATTCCTTCCACTCCAGCGGAGTCAGTGGTGTGACTAACGTTTGTGATGGAGAAGGGGCTCCTTTCACTTTGCTGGAAATCATCAACCTTTATATCGAGTAGAGATGAATCCGGCAAAGCGAAAACTCTGCCCCATTCGCTGTGACTGACATGTTCCATGGGATAGAAATCTTCAACACCACCGTAACCCACTCGAATTCGATACCATTTTTTGTCAGTGTACATGATTTTCTCAAACCGGAGAAGAAGGATGGGAAGCTCGCGAAATGAGTCAAAACAACGAATCAAAGAGCGGTCTTTATATAATTGGGAGGCATGGGCGGATTTATCGCCTCTGATTCAATCCTCACTCAACACCGTAGTTGAAAATCCTTATATGGGAACTTCAAACAAACGTAAAACTTGTCGACTGAATTGGAAAGGGAGGTGGTTTTGCCTCTCACAGTTTGTCGAACCTCAACAACCCTTCCGAGGTGAGATTGAGGAAGGAAGATTGAAGATTTATTATGATGCGCCTATTGGGTCTTCAGAACAGTGAGTGTGACCCAGAGTATAGAATTAAGAGGGATAGAGGGGGCTGGACTGGGGTAGGAGCAGCTGGAGAAGGTGATCAGCCAGAACTGTGGAGACCCCCAAGTGAAATGGAAGGAAGACAGGAAGTTTGACGTGTCTCCACCTTTTTCATTGTTCTTAATTCTCACTTCACTCACCTTCGCCCAACTCCCTGCACTGAATAAATTCAATACAAAATAGAAATATTTTACCCAACTTTTAGTTAACCCCGAGCTTGTGTCTTTATTTAATGGAGAACTTGCTTCTCTGAATACATACCATCTCTTTTGCCTGATGTTCAGCTGGTCGGTTAAAATTCAGAAGATCAAGGCGGTGTCAGACAGGATTTGATAAAAGCAGAAACCTCTTTTTGTGTAGGTGAGGACCGATTTGTTGAGCGTTTGCAGTTTTGTAAATATTCATTTCCTCTTTAGCACCTTGTGTTTTTGCTGTTGTTAGAATATAGAATCCTTTCAGTTCAGAAGGAGGCCATTCGGCCCATCGCGTCTCTGCCGACCACTATCCCATCCAAGCCCTACTCCCACAACCCCAAGCATGCACCCTGCTCATCCGCCTGACACTAAAGTCAATTTATCATGGCCAATCCACCTAACCTGCACATCTTTAGACTACGGGGGAAACAAGAGCACCCGGAGAAAACCCACGCGGATATGGGGAGACTGTGCAAATTCCACACAGACAGTAAGTGAGGCAGCGTGAGGCACTGCTCATATTCCTTACACTGTCTGATTAATGTAATACTTTTGAAAAAAAACTAACTTTTATATACAACATGAGATAAGTAACATCGCTGGACCAGTTTAAAGTTTTGATGTAATTATATTTTAGTTCATTAAAGCGAAAATAAACATTCAATTAATCCATAATCTATCAGCTCAACGCAGAATTTAACAGGGTCACTTTTGCTCATTCCTCATTCAATATTTTTCTTTTAACATTACATTTGGTCACATTTGCAGAAAGTGTAAGAGTATTTAACTAAACTCTCACAGACAGAAACTGTCTGGTTACAGGTCTCTATCCCAACAAGACAACGACCGATAGCATGTCTCCGCCTCACTGAGGCGCAGGTAGGTGTAAGGCGGTCGATGTCGCTGACTCGATTCCATTTCGCAGACAGTGAGGTGTCTGTATTCCAGAGGTACCGGGAACTCGGGGTTCTCATCCGGCAGATAGAAAGCAAAACTCACAAAGTCCCACCGCCGACAGTCTGAGGAATAGTTAATAACTTTCCAGCTGCCATCACCATCCTGTGTGAGCCCCCGCACTTCAGAACCTGTTGACTCTGGTCTCCATTCCCATTCGGGACCTTCCTGGGATATGGCTTCAGAAGGCAGAGGAGGGCAGCTCTGGAATATGGGCTCACCGGGAGGGTGCACAACCACAGTGTGCATGATTTCGATATTATATTTGAAAGTTCCCAACACTCTGAGCTCAGGATCTTCCCCCTTACAAACGGATTTCTTATATTCACCGATGAGATCATTGATGTTGTAGGTGAATTTGAAATTCCCATAATTGGATACTGCCAGGAAAGCGGGAGAGCTGATGAACTGCTCCAGCAGGGAGTCCCTCAAATTGCCCACATCTCGAGGTGACACTCCCTTTTCTTCCATGGTTTGTCTGAGCTGTTCTTTCACTGCTCGCCTCCTGATCTTCAGCTCTTCCTGGCTTACCTGGACACTCCACCAGGAAAACTGGAGCTTGAGATCCTCCCCAATCTGTTTCTTGTTGGCTTTTTTCAAGCATTTGTCCGCGAGAATGCCTTGCACTCCTTTCCAATCGGTGACATGGATGAGATTGGTGATGGAGAATTTCATCCGCTCGCACTCTTCAGGGGCATAGATGTTTATCCCGAAGAAACCAGAATCTGGGAGCGTGAAGCCGCTGCCCCATTCCCTGTGATTGACATGTTTCAGTGGGTAGAAATCTTCGGGTCCACGAAAACCAGACTTAATTCGCTGCCATTTTGCAGTGGTGAACATGGTTTGCTATTTGGATAGAACAGGGTGGGTTTGAGATCGATGAAGCAGTTCAAACACCAAAGGCGATGATACAAATAAATTGGCAAATGGCATCAAACCCAACCCTTCTTTATTTCCACACGTCATCTGTTATATTAATGATCATGTTCCAATTTGAAAGCTTCTTACCAAGTTACAGTAGTTTGTATAAAGTCTAAATATAATGCTCATGCGATTTTGAGTAATTTGGGTTTCACTATTCTAACACACCAACACTTCCCACTTAAATGAATAACTAACTGGCTTTCAAATTCCCTACAATGAGGCAGTGCTGGTTATTCCCACTGCACACCCCAGCCCCAAGAACAGAGGCTAGCTGCTCTGGTCGATGTTTTTAAAGAGCCATCAGCAGCGAGTCCCAGCTGGATGATTTTGCTGGTCTCTGTCACAGCCTCTCCTTTAAGAATAATCATCCTGGCAATTTGATGTGTCGGCGAGGCCGCCCCTCAGCGGCTGAAAACGAAACAGAAAGTGGGAAAGTTTGTATTGTTATTTCATCCTCAAATAATTGGAACTTATTGACATGCAGTCCCCGCCCTCCGAGGGGTCATGGCCTTAGGGTGAGGGGGGCTATGTATAAGACGAATATTAGAGGGCAGTTTTTCACACAAAGGGTAGTGGGGGTGTGGAATGCACTGCCGAGTAAGGTGGTGGCAGCAGGCACGCTAGGGCTGTTTAAGGGTCTCTTGGACAGCCACATGAGCGGTATGCAGATAGAGGGATATAGTAGGACTGTTTAACTATGGCTTTTTTTCAACAGGTAATTCAGTCCAACTTGACCAACAAGGAGCATGCATTCGGCAGCTGGTGCGAGGACAGCTCTTGGATGTTGATTCATGGGTTGCCTGGTACTTCATGTCGTAAATGAGTGCTTTATGTGGACCATCTGAAGGGCACCATGACAGCTCAGAGGCTATCGATGTGGCTGTGCAGACACTTGGAATTGGGCCGGTGTCTGCGGGAGTTTGCGCGTTCTCCCCGTGGTTGCGTGGTTTTTCTCCGGGCACTCCGGTTTCCTCCCACAACCCAAAAATTCGCTCTTAGGCTGATTGGGAAACAAATTGTCCCTATAGTGAGATTCTTCCATATTAGGAATAGCCTAAATTTAGAATAGGATAATGGATTTGCTACTATAAAGTTATGACGGCGGCGCGGGCTCGTTGGGCCGAAGGGCCTGTTTCCCGTGCTGTGTTGCTCTTAAACTCTTAAACTTAAACTCTTAAACTCCTCCAAACAGCAAGTTTGAGCCATGACCCCAACTGTCCCCCAATACTTCCCGAATGTAATCCCTCATCTTGGAAACTTATTCACAGTTGGATGTAACCCGGGTACATCAGTTCACATCGCTGCAGACATTTCAAATCCAGAAGACCCTTGCTCAGAATGTCCTATATCTTGGGTCGCGATGTCAGTGCCATGGAACAGGATGAATATAGATCTGGAGCAGTTTCAGCGCCATGGATACAGACCCTGTGTTTATACCGTGTCCTTAAACAATTATTAATATGGCGTAGAGTTAATAAATTGAGTTATTGTTCACAAGCATTTTATCACAGTATAACAATACTTTCCACGTGACAATAATAAATCAAATCGGTATCAGTGCTGTGTTATTCCAGGAGAGTAGGCAGAAGAACAACCATCAGTTCAATCTGACTGGCTCCACCTGAGAAAATCCTTATGCACACTATTTCAAACATATCATTTAGATAATAAAACTAACTAGGGAAGTAAACACTGAAAGTGATTTAAAATTACTTGAATACATCAGGAATCGAGAGTCAACACCATTAAAGACAGATTCAGAACTCCCATTGCAATATAAAGACCGATTAGTATGTAGAATGGAATTTAAGAATGCGGAAAAGTCACATTTTCTGGAATTGTTTACGACTCAATTAGGAGCTGTGCAGATGAGTGCTAAAGATGGATTAATCAGGAAGGGTTGATTCCTCATCTTCCTTCATCTATATTATTTTATGATCTTGTGGTTAGAATGTCTCTATGTAATCTTTTGCGAATTTAAAAGGAAGACTGATGGATTTGAAGTTCTCCGGGAATTTCATCACTTGCCCCTAGTGATTGTTTTTCGCATTAGTTGCGGCAAATAACAAACCTTCCCACACACTTTCTCCCTGGTAACAGCTGACTATGTCCCACAGTTTTATTTTCATTGGTTAAGCCCTGCGAATTTTCCCAGATGGTTTTCCGGGAAAAGCTGTGTCTTCTTGTTTTTCTGTTCTTAAGAAATTAAAAGGGTTTCACTGCTTTAAACTGTTCATGAAAGTTCATTAAACTGTCGTTAAGAATTTTTTTTCATGGGTTGAGTGCTTATCCAGAAACAAAGTCAGAGACAAACAGATCTTCTTTGAAAATGTGTAGCATTTTCTGGTAACAGGAACAGAGTAACAGCTCTCAGGATCCTTGAGTCATGATGTAGAGATGCCTCGCCAGACCTCTCCCTGAGTCATGCCATTCCTGAGAATGAAGCAGAGGATGGAGGACCCCAAAATCATCAGGTCAACTCTCGAGTGACCAGTGGCAATGAATCCAAGAAAGTATCCATCTGAAGCCTCAGAAACTGACACTGTAACTGATATTTATTATACAGATAGTATTTACAGCAGAGAAGTGTTACAGCACAAAGACCATTGAGTCTACACCAGTTCTCCAAAGGAGAAATTTAGCGTCACACACCTGTCTTCTCATTGTAACCCTGCACATTGTTCCTTTTCCGGGCCTGAATTCTCTCGTCTCACATGCCCCACAATCGTTACCAGCGAGAACAGAGAATTTCGTGCTCAGCCAGATCTCCATTCACAGCAGTGGGACTGGATAATCCCAGCTAGATATGGTCCAAGTGCAGGTCACTGGGACTCAGCAAAAAATGGTTCAACACAGACAAGAAGGACCAAAGGGCCTGTTTCTGAGCTGTAATTTTTTTATGGTTCTGGAGAATTCTAACCCAGATAACACATCTAATTCTCTTCTGGATGGTTTGATTGAATCTTCCTCCACCATGCTCCCAAACAAGCAATTTCTGGCCCTAACCATTCACAGTGCTTTTCCTCATGTCACCATTGCTTATTTTGCAAATTATTGAATATCTGTTCCCTCTCCTTGATTGTTTCAAGACTATGAATATTTCCTTTCTATTCAAAGAACAAAGAAAGTGTAGCATAGGAACAGACCTTACGACCCTCCAATCGATCATCTGCCTGACTGAACTAAAGCCCCCTATCTTTCCAGGGATCATATCCCTCTATTCCCATCCAAGTCATGTATTTGGCATCTCGTCCCTTAAAACTCATTATTGTATCTGCTTCCACTACCTCCCCTGGCAGCAAGTTTCAGACACCCACCACCCTATGTGTGAAAAATTCTCCTCGTACATCTCCTTTAAACCTAAGCCCTCAGTACTTGACTCTTCAACCCTGGGAAAAAGTTTCTGACTATCCACTCTGTCCATGCCTCTCATAATCTTGTAGACATCTATTAGGTTGCCCCTCAACCTTCCTTATTCTAATGAGAACAAACCAAGTTTCTCCAAACTCTCCTCTTGGCTAATGCCCTCCATACCACGCAACATGCTGGTAAATCTTTTCTGTACCCTCTCCAAAGCCTCTGCATCCTTCTATTGTGTGACAACCAGAATTGAAAATTATATTCCCAGTCAGATTAATTAAGGTTCTGTAAAATTGCAACATGACTTGCCAATTTTTAAACTCAGTGCCTTGGCCAATGAAGGCAAGCGTGCTACATGCCTTCTTGACTACCTTCTCCACCTGCCTTGCCACTTTCAGTGACCTGTACACCTAGATCCCTCTGCTTATCAATACTCTTAAGAGTTCTGCCACTTTCTGTATATTTTTTACCTTATAGAAGATCTAAGAAATTAGACCTTCCCAAATGCATTTCCTCACATTTGTCCATATTAAACTTCATCTGCCATCTCTTTGCCCAAGTTCCAACCAATCTATATCCTGCTGTAACCTCTGATGGTCCTCATCATTATTCGCAAATCTGAAAATTGTTCGCAAACTTACTAATCAAACCAGTTATATTTTCCTCCAAATCTATTTCCTCCAAAACAAACATTCTAGCAATTTCCTCCAAATATATATATTACAAACAACAAAGGTCCCAGCACTGATCCCTGTGGAATGCCACTTGTCACAGCCCTTCATTCAGAAACGCACGCTTTCACTGCTATCCTCTGTCTTCTATGAGTGAGTCAGTTCTGCATCAGGCTCACCTCTGCCTTGGGTGACTTCACCTTCTGCACCAGTCTGCCATGAGGGACCTTGATAAAGGCCTTACTGAAGTCTATATAGACAACATCCACCACCTTACCCTCATCAATCATCTTCATCACTTCCTCGAAAAACACAATCAAGTTATTGAGACATAATCTCTCCATCACAAAACCATGTTGCCTCTTGCTAATACATCCACTCATTTCAGACACCTCCAGATTTTGAATACCTCTTTCAAAATTTCCTCTTGGCCTCCTTGTCTCCAAGAAAATAAGTTCTAACTTACTTAATTTACCTTTATAACTGAAATGCCTTGTCCTGGAACTATTTTTCTGAACTTTTTTGCATTCTCTCCAATGCCTTCATATCATTCCTGAAGCATGGCGAATAGAACTGAACATAATGTTCCAGCTGGAACATCTCCTCCTTGGTCTTGTATTCTATGCCTCTATTAATAAAATCTAATACATTGTATGCTTCATTAGCTGCTCTCTCAACCTGTCCCACTTCTTTCAATGCTTTATACACATATGTCCCAGGTCCCTCTGCTCCTGCACTCATTTTAGTGCAGTACCCTTTATTTTATATTGTCTCTCCACATAATATCAAAACAAATCACTTTAGGGCCAGAAATTTCCTGCCACTTACTTCCCACCGCCACTGCAAGTGATTTCGGAGAATTTGACACTGAGCTAAACCATCATTCACTGCAGTAAGGCCAGAGAATCCCAGTGCTAGATCAATCATTTTGATCAGGAAAAGCAATAATTCCATTGCTGAGGCATGGGTAATCTGCTATAAACCTTGATAAACATGCATTAACTACCAAATGTAATTCCCCATCATTCAGCCAATTTTATACCCATGCTGCTTCTTTCCTTTTTATTCTATGAGCAATGACTTTGTTCACAAGTCTGTCATCACGGGTAGAGGTGGGAACATCAGGGTGGCAGCGTGGGCTCGCTGGGCCGAAGGGCCTGTTTCCCGTGCTGTTTTGTTCTTTGTTCTTTGTTTATGTATCACACGTCTTTTAGGTGTCCATGTATACAACAACAACTAAAGCAAGTTAATTAAACACAAATTTCCCTTGAGAAACCCAAGCTGCTTCTGTCCATGTGCCTATTCATTTGGGCCCTAATTATTGCTTCCAATAGTTTTCCACCACCAAAAACTGACTGATCTTAGACATTGGGCTTACCTTTACATTCTTTTCTTGAATACTACGTTGCTGGGGTAGCACAGTGGTTAGCACTGCAGTCTCACAGCGCCAGGGTCCCAGGTTCAAATCCGGCCTTGGTTCACTATCTGTGTGAAGTCTGCACATTCTCCCTACGTCTGCATAGGTTTCCTCCCAGCGCTCCAGTTTCCTGCCACACTCCAAAGATATGTGGGTTAGGTTGATTGTGTTAAATTGATCCTAGTGTCGGGGATTAACAAAGTAAATGCATGGGGTTATGGGATAGAGCTTGGGTGAAATTGTGGTCAGTACAGACTCAAAGGGTCTCCTTAGGCATTCTATAAGATATAACATTTGCAATTCTCCAGTCCTCTGGCACTGCCCCTGAGTCTAAAGAAGACTGAAAAAATTATGTCCTGAAACAGGACACTCAAACTGAATGGGAGCTCTATAATCACATTGTGTTAAACTTTATGTGTCATTGCAACAGGAAGGTTTAAAGGTAAAATACCGAGGAGGTGATTTTCCAGCTCATCTCACAGAGGAGTGGCGTTTGGCGATGTCTGAGGCCCCAGTCAGGGTCATGGTGATGTCGGGGGCAGGCATGGGGGGAAGGGAATGACAGGAGATCTCTCCTGTGTATGGTGTACACTGTGTGTACACTGATAAATCAGGGTGTCTGCAATGGCACCCCTAACAGTCAGAAGCTGGCTTCCTGGTGAGAATAGGCTCTGCCCCTCCCCCTACTGATGAGAATCACATCTGCACACGCCCAACACATTGCCGCAACTCTCTCCTATTTTCGTGCTGATTTGGCACTTAGGATGTTTTTGATAAGATTGCCACCCCCTGAATATCTTTGATTTCCACCTGCTAATTGTCACAAATCCTACATTTTTAAAGTTTACTTCTTATAGGATGTGGACATCACCAGCTAGGCCAGCATTTATTACTCATCCTTAATTGCCTTTTAACATGACAAAGTATAATTCTTAACAGTTATCCATCTCTATTCCAATTGAAGCAGCATCCTATAAACATAAATCCCTACTTCAGAACTAAAAACAGATATGCTCATGTGGATGCTAGACTTCCAGTCTTTTAATACTTCTAGTCAGAGATCTAGACACACACCCATCTTCTGACTCTCATTCCACCAGCTCCAGAGAAAGATCTACCTCCAAACAGCAGAATCTCAAATAAAGAGACCCATTTATTGGCAGATCCCAATCTCCAACTCCAGAGAGGAAAAGAGAAACGTTGCTGTCTAACAACTCCAAGAAGTATCTAAGCTTGGTTTCTCTGTATAAGCTTAACTCCACCCAGTCACGTTTTTTTTTCCCTGTTAATCATCCTAATCAAATCCTACTCTGCAAAACACAGTGGAATACTGAAACAACAGAACAACATTACTCCAAATTAAAACAAACATTCTAGCAATTAGAAACCATTACACTGCAGCAATAACAATACAGACCTCATGAGATATAGACCCAGCAGCACCTGTTAAAACAGACTATTAAAACAAAACTATGACTAAAATGCATTTCTTAAAGGCACAGTATCATCACAGTATATATTGGTAATGTAACAATGTATTAAATATATGTTATGATATTATTGTTACATATATGTAAAAGCAAAATGTCTTGTTATGATCCCTGTTGATATAACTACTGGATGGGATGGTCTCAGAATGAATCCCTGGTTCAAAAGATCTTAACTTTTATTTTTAGAAAAAATGAGGACAGAGAGTATGTATCCCAACAAGGTTTATGGGGAATAACTGCTTAATCTCTCCGTGGGGCTCAATGGTCATGGTAGCACCATACCTACTGAATTCCAGATAGGGACTAGTGTGTGTATACCATGATAGTGGTACTCCTTTGCATTTTGAAATAAATTCTGTTCCTTTCCAGTTGGCCTTCCTGACTCATTCCAAACAGAAACAAAAGCGACTTAGCTTTTAACAACAGAAAAATACATTTACTAAATATGAAAATTTGACTATAATATAATACTCCACCCCACTTATCTTCACAAATGTACACAATTTTAACAATAACAGGTTACAAAATATATTTTATGCCATAATATTTTCTGTAAATACACAGTTCCTGTAAACTGACAGGCTAACTGCAGTCAGACACATCATGAAACACATTCTGAAACCAAGTGACAGATGCTACCAATCAAACATCTGTGAATTTTTCCTCAAATCCCCACAGATAATTATTACACTTTAAGTCAACTATTTTACTGTTCTCCAGCTTCCACAAGACTGTTTCCAAGCTGCAATCTCAAAAAGATATGCCTGAGAATTTTCTTTCAAACAATTCTTTCTCTCACCTGTTTACAACAAGGATCCACTTCCAGGATTTTCAACTCTTCTTTCAACATATAGAACATAGAACATAGAACAATACAGCATAAACAGGCCCTTCGGCCCACAAGTTGAGCCGATCACATCTACCAATCCACAGACCTATCTATAACCCCCTATCCTATTCTTTTCCATATACTCATCCAGAAGTCTCTTAAAAGACCCCAGTGAGTTTGCCTCAACAACCTCCGACGGCAGTCGGTTCCATTCACTCACCACCCTCTGAGTGAAAAACCTACCCCTGACATCTCCTTTGTATTTGCTTCCCTGCACCTTAAATCTGTGTCCTCTCGTAGTGACCATTTCAGCTCGGGGAAATAGTCTCTGAGAGTCCACCCTATCTATTCCTCTCAACATTTTATAAACCTCTATCAGGTACTCTCAACCTACGTCTCTCCAGTGAGAAGAGTCCCAGCTCCCTCAACCTATCTTCATAAGGCCTGCCTCCCAATCCAGGCAGCATCCTTGTAAATCTCCTCTGAACCCTCTCAATAGCCTCTACATCCTTCCTATAATGAGGCGACCAGAACTGCGCACAATACTCCAACTGGGGTCTGACAAGAGTCTTATAGAGCTGCATCATTACCTCCTGAATACTCTTTCAGCATTACTTTGTCTTGACTAGCCAAGTGTATTCAAGCTTCGACACAACCTTACAGGTATTCAGCCACCAATTCCATCACAATTGCTTCAGCTACTGCTTCACATGGTTAGGCTTAGGGTAAGGCATCACCAACCTTGGTGTTACTTCAAATATCTGCTTCTCACTAGCCAACTTCATCAGATTTGCATTTTGCAGCTCGTTTCCTAAATGAATTCTACCTCTTGTCAGTTTCCAGTTTCTTTGTCCCTTAAACATCAGTTTTCCTGGGATTTCTCTTTTCATTCCCTGGTCCCTGGAACTAGCTGTTCTTTAGTTTCTGGAGCTTGCTTTCTTGCCTATTATTGCCATTGTATAGTTTTTCTGTTTCTGAAAGAGCTGTTCTCTTTCCCATTGCTAAGCACATTCTGCCTGGGTTCAGTTAAACTACATTCAAAGAATTTTCTTCTTAAAGGTGCCCCTGATTGCTAAGCAACAGCTCATTCTTTTTTCCATCTCTTGTTTATTTGTTACATGGTAAGCTCTGAAAGCACAATACAGGAAGCTTGAAATGCAAAAAAAACACCCTTTGGGCAACGCAGGGGCTGGGGTGCATTATTGACCCTAATAATCAATTTTAATTTGACATTAAGTTTTCTTTGCACTTTGATTTTGTTTGGGCGGTTTCCCCTTCCTTTTGGAGAGCTGCCCTTTTTACTTTATCCTGATTTAACTTGAGTTTGTTTATTTGGTTTGACCTTAAAGAGGCCAACACCTTTGTTCAACATGAATCTAGCTAAAGTATTAACCCTTTCTTACACGGAAGCACGAACTTAAACTCATTTAAATCTATACCTTCTTTCTAATATTCAACAATGTAGATTACTTATGACTACTTTTGCTTTCTGATGATCTGTTTTTTGGCAAACTCCTCCAAGGTCCAGACTTAGTAAGATGATAATTTGAACCAAAGGGTATATCTTAGGGGAATGGCCTCTAACCACTCTAACTATGGGATGGTAGGTTTGACCTTGACATCTCTAGCAGGGAATCCCACAGTCCTGCCCAACCTGACACTGACATACTTTAACCAACTTTAACCATACTTTGCAAGAAAGCATGCAATAAAAGTTAAATCATAAATTCCTGTATTTCACATTTCATTTGTTTTGCTATTTGTTTGATAAAAGGTAAATGTCGGGGGCGATTCCGCCATTCCAACCTGCTGTGGGTCCGGTCAGGAGATTCACATGTGCGCCGATCAGCATATGTATTCTTGATGGATGCAAAATTCCTACCTCCGGATATCCAGTGCATTCGGGACCATGCAGGAAACTGGTGGGAACACCATAATTTTAATCAATTTTTAATGTGACTTGAATGTGATTATCAGGCCCAGGACTGAATTCTCTGGGCCAGATAGTATCTCTCACCCGGCCAGTACAAATTCACTCTGGTGGGGGTTCCCATTAGCTCCCCACTTTCAGAGAACTAATGGGACACTCCATTGAAGTGAAGGAAGGGGCAATCAGGACCCCCCCCATGGGATCAGGCGGTAGGGGGTGATGCCCCCTTGGCATGGGTGCCCTGACAGAACCAGCCTGGCAGCAGGCAATGCCAAGGGGGACAGGACCTAGGTTTTTAAAGCCTAGTTAAGACATCATGATTGGCACATGTTTGGAGGGCTGAAGGAGTTTTTTCCATGCTGTATTTTTATTTGGTCCTTGTTTTCTTTATGGTCTGAAACATGACACATTTTCACTTGGTGAGGGAAAGAGACAAGTGATATATAGAACATAGAACATTACAGCACAAACAGGCCCTTTGGCCCACAAGTTGCACGATCATATTCATACCTATCAGGCCTATTTATAATTGTCAATCCTATGTACTCATCCAGAAGTCTCTTAAAAGACCCCAGCGAGTTCACCTCCACCACCACTGATGGCATATCACCACCCTCTGAGTGAAAAACCTACCCCTAACATCTCCTTTGTACTTGCTGCCCAGCACCTTAAACCTGTGTCCTCTCGTAGTGACCATTTCAGCCCTGGGAAATAGCCTCCGAGAATCCACCCTATCTATTCCTCTCAACATCTTATAAACCTCTATCAGGTTGCCTCTCAACCTTTGTCTCTCTAGGGAGAAGAGACCTTCATAAGGCATACCTCCCAATACAGGCAACATCCTTGTAAATCTCCTCTGCACCCTCTCAATATCTTCCACATCCTTCCTGTAGTAAGGCAACCAGAACTGCACACAGTACTCCAAGTGGGTATTACAAGGGTCTTATAAAGTTGCAGCATTACCTCCCAACTCCTAAACTCAATCCCTCTGTTAATGAAGACCAGTACACCATATGCCTTCTTGACCACATCCTCCACCTGCGAGGCTGATTTAAGAGTCCTATGGACCCGGACCTCAAAGTCCTTCTGCTCCTCAACACAGCTAAGACTCCTACCCTTGATATTGTACTCCTTCATCCCATTGAGCCAATAGGACCTACCAAAATGGACCACCACACGTTTATCCACAGTGAAGTCCATCTGCCACTTCTCCGACCAGTCTTGCATCCTATCTATGTCTTGCTGCAACTGTTGACATCCCTCCACTATCCACAACACCACCAACCTTCGTGTCATCAGCAATATAGACAAGGAAAGAGAAGAGGTTGAAGGGAAAAAAAATGACAGAATGCCAAAATTCAGGAAGAACCAGTGCTGCAAGTTAGAGACTTTCTTTAAACTTCTTTCAGTGACACTGATCAGAATTATGAGTCAGACACAACATATGATATTTATACCAGATGGTAAAAAAACTAGAAGAGCTACATTCAATTATTGCACAAATAGTGAAGTATGCTTGCCATCCTTAAATAAATCGCTTGACCACAATATTTTCTTATGAGAACAACAAAACCAAAACACACCTTGAAAAATATTGGAAAACATCCAGGTGATGTACATCACCAAATATCTCTTTATTTTTGTTCACGAAGAACTGTGGTTCAGCATGGAATATTTCAGTAAACACTGAAAATGTAGAGTGATAAGTGCAGATTGCATCTTTGAGACCAATGATGATATGTTTAGACTATTAACTAACATTGGACAAGTATGTGTAGATGCAGATTTTAATCTTTAGCAATCCGAAACTGACACTGAGAATGTTGAGAATGATTAGTAGGAATCATACAATAAAATTTATAAATCTCAAACTAGAGCTAAGCCAAGTAAGGTAAATGAAAGTAAATTCTGAGTGAAAATAAGTATTGTTTTGTCAAATCATGTTTTAGAGTATAATAATTTTGGATGAATTTAAGTGCATGTTCTATATTTATAGGAATAACATCAAATAAAATAATTTATGAAAATGTCAGTTGAATTAAATCTATTGGTATAAGAAATGCTTAAATTATCTTATAGAAACTTGATTTTCAACTGTTATACCCATCTCATTCAGTCCATATGCCTGTCTGGTGAATATATCAGCTTTTAAAAACATTTTCATCATTTTTTAAAAATTTCATTTTTTACTTTCATCCCTTTCTTCTCCAGATGTAGGACAGGTAGCCAACTTGTTGTTGTGTGGCAAAATTAGCTATCCAACTGCCTACAGGCTTTGTTCCCTTCCAGTGATCAGCCAAAGAATATCAGAATTTAAAATCGACCTTTAAAACAAGCTATAGCTAGGGCTCCAGTACACCAGTTGGTAGCGCAGTCCAGAGCACAGCATCACACAGACAGATATGAGAGAAATGAATTTAGAGAGAAATGAATTGAATTGATTGGGGATAGTCAGCATGGTTTTGTGAAGGGTAGGTTGTGCCTTACTAACCTTATTGAGTTTTTTGAAAAAGTGACCAAAGAGGTGGATGGGGGTAAGGCGGTTGATGTGGTATATATGGACTTAGTAAGGCGTTCGATAAGGTGGCCCATGGAAGGCTTCTGCAGAAAATGCAGATGTATGGGATAGAGGGTGATTTAGCTAATTGGATTAGGAATTGGCTAGCAGATAGAAGACAGAGGGTGGTGGTTGATGGGAATATTCATCGTGGAGTTCGGTTACGAGTGGTGTACCTCAGGGATCTGTTTTGGGGCCCTGCTGTTTGTAATTTTTATAAATGATCTGGATGAGGGTATTGAAGGATGGATTAGTAAATTTGCAGATGACACCAAAGTCGGAGGAGTAGTAGATAGTGAAGAGGGGTGTTATAGTTTGCAGAGAGACTTGGACAAGTTGCAGAGCTGGGCCGAGAGATGGCAAATGGAGTTTAATGTGGAAAAGTGTGAGGTAATTCACTTTGGCAGGAATAACAAATGTGTAGAGTATAGGGCTAATGGTGGGACTCTTAATAGTGTTGATGAACAGAGGGATCTTGGTGTATATGTGCATAGATCCCTGAAAGTTGGCAATCAAGTCGATAAGGTTGTTAAGAAGGCATATGGAGTCTTAGCTTTTATTGGTAGGGGGATTGATTTCAGAACCACAACGTCATGTTGCAACTGTACAAAACTCTAGTGCGGCCGCACTTGGAGTATTGTGTGCAGTTCTGGTCCCCACATTATAAGAAAGATGTGGAGGCATTGGAGAGGGTACAGAGGAGGTTTACCAGGATGTTGCCTGGTATGGAGGGCAGGTCCTATGAAGAGAGGCTGAGGATTTGAGGTTGTTTTCGTTAGAAGAGGCGGCTAAGAGGAGACTTATTGAAACATATAAGATGATTAGAGTTTAGATAGGGTGGACAGTGATAGCCTTTTTCCTAGGATGGAGAAAGCTAGCACGAGGGGACATAGCTTTAAATTAAGGGGTGGTAGTTATAGGACGGATGTTAGAGGTAGGTTCTTTACCCAGAGGGTGGTAAGGGTATGGAATGCCTTGCCTGCGTCAGTTGTAGATGCGCCAAGTTTGGTGGCATTTAAGAGGTTAGTGGATAAGTTTATGGATGAAAAGGGAATGGTTTAGGTTAGAGGATCATTGCTTGTTCCTAATTGGTCGGCGCAACATCGAAGGCCGAAGGGCCTGTTCTGTGCTGTAATGTTCTATGTTCTATGTTCTATGATATACTTCTAGATTTGATTATAAGTAATTAGCATATACCAATCAGAGATGCACATTTGCATACAAGTTATCTATTCATTCACAACTAACAATTGGGACTACACAATATATAAGGGTATATTGTCCAATTACAACTTGTGCACATCTACTTAATTATACCACCAAGCACATATTTTATTCCATTTCAGACACGATTGTGATAGCTTTATTTCTACCCAATACTATATCAATGCCTCATGTTGCCCATCCCTTTGTCTCTTGTTAGAGATATTAATAAGCTGCAGCTATACATAATTCAGCGGAGGCCTTGTTGTTTGCTGCACTGAAACCTTCCTTATAATTTTTAGGAGTTTTAAGGCCGTCGACTCTGATCTAGATCCACTTCAATCAAGACTTGTAGTTTTCTGTGTTCCCTGTGTGACTGAATTTAGTAGTTTGTAACTTGTGGTTTTCAAACTTGCATGAGTATTGACCTATCTAGAGACATAAATATGTTCAAATATGCCAACTCCAGCATGATGCCCCACATCTTCTCATGACTCCCACCCAATCAACATTCCACAGGGAACACACCCTGATCCACTCCATCATACCCAACTCCTCATCTCTCCATACGGCACCTTCTCTTGCAGTCGTCTGCTTCTTTACCTCCTCCCTCCGCACCATTCAAGGCACCAAGGTGAAAAAGCGCTTCACCTGCACCTCCCTTCACTTTGGTCTACTGTATTTGCTGCTTCCAGTGCAGTCTCCTCTACGTTGAGGAGATTAAAGGCTGATTGGATGATTGCTTTGCAGAACACCTTCCCTCAGTTCACAAACATAACCCTATTACTTTCCATTTTAACTCTGTGTCTTGCTCCCATGTCCACATGCCTGTTCTTGATCTACAATACTCCAGTGAAGTTCAATGCAAACTAGAGGAAAAATATTTTATTTTCCGATTAGGTACACTACAGCCCTCAGGACTCAATGTTGAGTTCAGCAGCTTTAGACTTTGACCTTCCTCTTCCATCTTAAATATTTTTCTTAATATCCCATGTGTCTATTGGCTCAATGAAATCCCTCTTCTACACAAACAGGCTATCTGTCTCTTATTCTTAAAGTTGCTCCATCTTGTTGCAATTTCTCCCAGCTACCAACACATTTCTCCCTCTCTCATTCTGATGAAGCATCAAGACTTGACACATTAATTCAGTTTTCTGTCACTACAGATGCTGTAAGAAGTCTGACAACACCAGCTTTAAGTCCAACTGATTTATTTGATAGTAAACGCGCAAGCTTTCCTAACCTTTAGGTGTAAAGATTCGCATTCTAATCAGTAATCTGCAAACTGTGCTGTTATATGCTCTGTCTGAGACCAGAACTCTCCGTTCGCCTGAGGAAGGGGAAAATCCCAAAAGTTTGTGAGTTTACTATCAAATAAATCAGTTGGACTTAAACCTGGGGTTGTCAGACTTCCTACTGTGTTTACCCCCAGTCCAACACCAGCATCTCGACATCGTGACTACAGATGCTACCAGACTTGCTGAGTGTTTTTCAGTATTCTCCATTTTAATTTCAGATTCCAGCATCCACTATTCTTGTTTATTGTATAAATATTGCTGTTGCTATGGATCATTTTCTTTTTTGGGTGTTTATCCAATTCTTTTTAAGAAATTTATCAACTCTGTTTTTTCACAGCTTTCCAAATTACAACTCAGCATGTAAATTCATCACAATGTCTCTGTGTCCACTGGTTCCTTCTGGGACTGCAAACATAATTTCCTAACGTACTTTATCAAAACCCTTGTGACTTTGAACATCTTCTACTTTATAACACATTTAACATAATGAAAATGTTCGTATGGAAATACTAGATGATCAGAAGTCTATTCAAATCTTAATTTTGAAGTGTCTTAAAGGAGGGAAGTAATAAGACAGAGAGGTTTAGGGAGGATACTTCACAGGTTAGAATCCAGGTAGCTGAAGCCACAATACCAAAGATTAAAATAGGGAATGCTGAAGAAACTGGAATTAGTACAGGTATCTCAGAGGGTTGTAGGACTGAAAGAGTTTACAGAGATAGGGAAGGGAACTGCTGCTCCCACCTGCACTACTTAAAAGAGTAAGCTTCTGATCGTCTGTCCCCAATACCTTGTGATGTGACTCTATCAAAGTTGATAGTTAGCCCTGTGAAACATCTTACTATAAGAACATAAGAACTAGGAGCAGGAGTAGGTTGTCTGGCCCCTTGAGCTTGCTCCATCATTCAGTAAAATCATGGCTGATATTTTTGTGGACTCAGCTCCACTTTCCCGCTTGCTCACCATAATCCTTAATTCCTTTACTGTTCAAAAAATTATCTATCCTTGCCTTAAAAACATTCAATGAGGGATCCTCAACTGCTTCACTGGACAGGGAATTCCACAGATTCACAATCCTTTGTGTGAAGAAGTTCCTCCTCTCCTCAACTCAGTCTTAAGTCTGCTTCTCCTTATTTTGAGACTATACCCCATAGTTCTACTTTCATCTGCCAGTGGAAACAACTTCCCTGCTTCTATCTTATCTATTTCCTTCATAATATTATATGTTTCCCAGAGCACCCCTCATTCTTTTGAATTCCAATGAGTATAGCCCCAGTCTACTCAGTCTCTCTTCATAAACCAACCCTCAACTTCGGAATCAACCAAATGAATCTATGTTACAAGATGTTACATAAATACAAGTTCTTACTGTTGCTGTCCCTCAATACAGTGTACCTGAAAACTTAGATATAAAACTCTCTAAGACTTCAACTGGAGAAAGTTATCTCAATTGCAATGGGATCTTGACCAATTTGGCCAGTTGGGGACAAATAGCAGGTGGAGTTTATTTTGACAATGTGAGGTGACGCATTTTTGTAGATTGAACCAGGCAGGACTTAATTAATGGGAGGGCATTGGGGAGAGCTACAGAACAAAGAGATCTCAGGGTACAGGTCCATAGTGAAAGGTGGACAGAGTGGTGAAGAAGGCATTCAGCATGCTTGGTTTCATCAGTCAGAACACTGAATACAGGAGTTGAGGTGCCTTGTTGAAGTTGTACAAAGCACTGGTATGGCCACATTTGGGATAGTGTGTGCAGTTTTGGTCATCCTGTTATAGAAATAATATTATTTAACGAGAAAGAGTGCAGAAAAAATTTACAAAGATGCTATCAGAACTTGATGGATTGAGTTAAAGAAGAGGCTGGATAGACTGGGAATTTTTTCTGTGGAGTGTAGGAGGCTGAGGGGTGATCTTACAGAGATCTATAAAATAATGAAGGGCACAAATCAGCTAGATAGTCAATATCTTTTCCTAAAGGTTGGGGCGGGGGGTGGAATCTGAAACTAGATGGCATAGATTTAAGTTGAGAGGGAAGAGATACAAAAGAGTGCGGAGGGACAATTTTTTCACACAGGGTGGTGAGTTTCTGGAACAAGCTGCCAGAGGTAGTAGCAAAGGCAGGTACAATTTTATCTTTTAACAAACATTGAGACAATTACATGGGTAATATGGGTATATGGGCCAAATGCAGGCAATTGGGATTAGTTTAGGGGTTTAAAAAAAAGGGTGCCATGGACAAGTTGGGTTGAAGAGCCTGTTTCCATGCTTTAAACCTCTATGACTTAAGTAAAGTCATTTCTAGAAATACTGAAAAGTTGAAGCCCCAAAAATAGATTCATGATGATTGCCACTTGCTGTATCTTGCTAATGAAGTAATATTCCCCTTTATCCCTACTCTGTCTCCTATCTCACAATCAATTTCCAACCCAAGTCATGAGGCTGAACCTAGTTCTGTGCAATTTCATATTTTCCTAATCACTAATGACAAAAAGAGAATCTAGAGGCATTTGTTGCAAGTTTTACAATACGTTTAATGACAGCAATACAGATTGTTAAGTACTAGCATTTAATATACAAGCAGAGATACACGGAACAAGGAAAGGCTTCAAAACAAAGAAAATAAAACACATTTCCCCATACGAGTTAACATTAAAAAACGTTACAAACAATTCTGAGGGGAAATTGTTCAGCATTCCGTCTTTTTAATTTTTTTTTCCAGATTTCTTTTGCTGTATAAAACAAGACAATATGCATCTTATAATCTTACTGTCTCTCTACAGATTTACAGCCAAGTAGAAAATCATGTCAAGCAGCCAAGAAGTCTCTGTCTTCTTCTCGCTCTCTTGTTCAGAGGTACCAGGGTTAGACATGGCAGGTAATGTTCACTCAGTCCAAATTTCCAACTTCAAAAAAACCTTTTAAAATATTACTAATAAAGATATTTAAGAAGTTGTATCCCTTTTGCAGGAGTGGTGGTAAGTGGGGTGGTGGGCAAGCCTGAGTGACAGTAGCATGATCAGAGTTTGTGAAAGCACACTAACAGTTTACATCAGTAAATGGCTCAGTTAGCACCCTGCCCCCCCCATCCTCACCAAAATCACTAACACAATCTGACTGTACAGGATTGACAGATTTATTGATTTTGAACATAGCCTCAGCAGGCATTATTTCAATGCACTTTTTAAAGCATTGGCCACAATCTTCAAATTTTGAATCAATGGGCTAATTATTTCACCAACTGTCAATCCCAGTCACAATGACACACCTTTGGCCAGAGGCAGACTGATAGGCCACAAGTGCCTTGAAAATAACCCACGCTGATTCAAAGGATGTTGGGTTCCCAGTGCCCGAAGATGAGGTCAGTAAACTCAGCACAGAGCAGGCAGGCCAGAGCTCAGAACCACTGTCAGATACAGCAATTGAGCGTAGCCATTCTCTCCCCTAATACCGTACAGGTGGGAGTGATAATGCTGGGTTTCTGACCTGGTTTCTCAGGCACAAAATCTAACCACTGGAGAGGCGCCCCACCCACCACGTTCCCTCGCTGCCGCTTCTGTCACATGACCCCCTACACCCCAGTCCCATCCATAAGGTCAGCCCCACTGTGCAATTGTAAACTCTGTTAACAAGTTTCATCTTCATGGTGCCATTTATCGAATCACACAAGATCATTAGCACTATTGTGACAATTGAATCTACAGTGCGAGGGTTTAGAACTGGTTCTAACTGTTCCACTTGGAATGTGTTTTAACCGGTACGTGGAAACAAAAGGCACTGGAGACACATTGGGGGGGGTCTGTCAATGCCTGAAGGGGAAAGGTCAGTTACTGTTCTGAATGTGGACCATCCAACCACACCAAAACTGGACTCTAGACATCCAAATTTTCACGTGTACTTTCTGCTAAATCTGCTATTGGCTTCCTACATCTCCTGTTTTCACTTCTGACTTTCATATATTATCTATTTGAATGTTAAATGAAAAAAGAGACATGTTGTCAAATTTATGTCTTTCACTATTCAGGACAAACACATGAATGCCGAATTTCAAGCAATCAAAACAATTTCTATTGCTCCTGTAACAGAAATGACTTTGGTTGTTTAAATTTGATATTCTTGTGTTTGTCCTGATGAATATAATATGAAAGGCATTGGCAAGATCTCGCTTTTCAGCAAATTCAAATTCTGTACTAACAAGTGACTATTAACTATTTCTTTCTTTTGTATTAATTTTTGGAAATCCAAATAGGTAGAGATTCATTTTGTTCATTATTGACCTGCATACACTATAATGTTTGGGACTTACTTTCTTACATTTCAATGGTGATTACACTTCAAAGTACTTATAGTAATTGGCTGTGAAACTCTTTGGGATGCTCTGAGGTCATGAAAGGCGCTATATAAATGCAAGTTTTTTTTAACGTCCCTAGTATTCAAATGTAGACTGGAGTCATGGCTGAATATTTTCCCCAAGTATTACACTATGGAGCAGCACATTGGCATTCCAGAGCACAACTCACAGGATCCAAAAATACCAGATTCACTGTGATGTCCCAATTCAGTCAATTCAAGAACTTGTTTGATCCTTGACTAGTTTTACAATGTATATTCAAAAGAGAACAAGTTTATTGTGTTAGTTAAAGAGCAGATTTAGAAATATTTGTGCTCCAAAGTCTGGGGCATCCTGGATTAAAACAAATCTCAGCCAAGATACCTACCTCACAGATTATCACTTTCAAGTACTGCCAAAGACCAAAGACCAACAATCGAAAGAAAAATTGGTCATGCATTGAAACCTGAAATATCAGAAAGCAGAGAAGACCAGTCAACATCAGTCAGAACTTGGAGGATTCTCCAACACCTTATCCAGATGGTCAGTCTTCACATATGTGCCAAGACGGTGAGTGGTAGCAATGTATTAAACCGAGGGAGTTATCACAGCCAAGACTGATCTTGTCTCACATATACTTTCCAGTATTAATGACTGAATACCAGCCACGACTTGGGTGTTTTTTGCACTCCAGCCTAAGGGTGCTGAGGCCAAGTGTAGCACCTGTGACATCGTCCTGAGCAAGATACTAAACTCAGCTTGGCCTAGGAATGACAACTGGGACTTGCCTGGTTTATATAACTCATCTATTTAACTGGGTAAACTTTCTGAAGCTCTGGAAAGTATCATCACTATTTCTATGAATATTAGCAAAAAAAACTAAAAGGGTTTTTGAATAACATGCAATAAAATCAACAACATCCTTTGAAAGAATATGCAAGCTGTGGAGTCCATCGCTGCTGTAAAAATGCAGGAGTTTGGTGGATTCAGATGCACGTCACTGTAGACTTCTGTCTTGACAACTTCTAAGGAGGTTCTGTAAGAATGTGTTTTCTAGCAGTCTTTTTGAGGAAGTAGAAGAAAATCTGGATATCAAGGATCAACACCACCCCCTCCCCCTTCCCCAATGTTTGTCCCCATTCTCACTTGTCACTTACGGTCCCAGAAGCACCAGCTGCCCATCCATTTGTTCCATTCTTCATGTGCTTTAAGTACTGTGTGCAATTCAGCCAGGTGGAGCATAACAGTGTCCCGTCTTCACCCAACATCCATGCAAGGGTACTTTTTCTGTAATGTTTCACCAGACAGTGATCACAAATGGGACCCCTGGCTGAATCCAAGTGTAAGAATCTATCCCCTCCACCCCCAGTCCCCTTATTGCCACCCCCGTTGGAATCAGTTAATACAGCACAGTCCAGGAGATTGAGTTTTGTAATGTCCTGGTCGGGATGGCTCAGTACTGCACAGGTGGTGAATCTGCTGGCTGCAGAATCTTTCACAATAGCAATTCATATTCCTGCCCAGAGCCAGAGTGAGAGGATGCTCAACAGGAGTGGAGAGAAGCTAGAATTGGGCTGGGTTTCAAATCTCCTCAGCAAGCTGTTTGTTTAACACTTTTTTTTAAAAAGAGAGTTAAAAGGAAAATACTTTGTAGTAGCTAAAAAAAACAATAGAAGCGGGCATTACATCCAATAATTAGTGATAAGATTGGGAAGGAGAGACCAATGATGCTTGCGTTATTGGCTGCACAAGTTGGCTGCACAGTGACAAACCAGCCCCCAGTACCTCCACTTGTGTTTACTTTGACAGGTAGATTTATTTTGGGTTTTGGAACAACGTGGCCACTTTGTACATCTTTACTGTGAGGCCTGCGATGTTGGGTTCTCCGACTTGCTTTCTTGGCTCGATGGGGGCTTGCTGTTCCAGGGGCTGTTCGCCCCCAGCGCTGGAGAGTTGTTGAAGCTGTCTTCATCGTCAATGCCATTGGTCGCATCGTATTGCGTGTTCTCCAAACGTGTGATGAGCCTCTCGTCCTCGTCGCCAAATTCGCCCCCCATCAGGGTGGGCTCACCCACCACCATCACGTCCTGTAACAGGGAGGTGACCTCAGCTCATTTAAAGAACAATTTGCGAGAGGATAGACAAACAAACCCATACAAACACTCATGCACAGAAACACCTGGACACGACAATAACTTGCATTTATATAGCGCCTGTAAGATAGTAAAAGCATTCCAAGGTGCCTGTCTGATGGGTTAATCTAGAAAAAAAAATTGATATCAAGCCCTATAAGGCAGAATGAGGATCGGTGGCCTAATACATGGTCAAAAGGGTAGATTTTAATGGGAAGAATCCTAAAGAATGAGATAAAGAGGCAAAAAAGTTTGGGAGGGAATTCCACATTGGGAATTCCAGACACACTTTGAAATCTACTTTCTGAATAAAATTTTGGTCACTTGCCCAATTCTTTCTTGTGTGGTTTGTGTCAATTTTTGCCTTTGGACTCTTGTGATCTGTTTTTGGATATGGATAAGCAGCAATTTAGGTAGGGAATTTCCCTAAGCAGTTAAAGGGACATCGCCAGTGGTGTGGCAACAAAAATGAGGATACACAAGAGATCAGAACTGGAGGAACACAGAGACCTCAGAAGAGTGTATGGTTGGGTTAGTGAGGCTCAAGGCCATGAAACGATTTGAACATCAGAATGAGAATTTTAAATTCAAATCATATCAGTATAAACATTCAAAACACAGACATTCAAACTCAACCTAGACACACATCTAACCCTGGACACACACCTAGATACACTGACAACAGAGAAATATCCTGCCTATCATTTTTACGTGAATCCACAGTTGACCATGGGATTAGAGGCCATGTGTTAATTTGTTAGTGTGTTCTATCTATCGTGAAGATTGATTTCTGAACCCCTCGTGACAAACCCACCTCTCACAATCCCATGCACACACACATACTTTGGGTCGGATTTTCCGCTCTGACTGTGATCTGACCCGTCACGGGGGATGTGATGGGCCAGCAATGATGTTTGATAGGACCAGAAGATCCAACCTGCAGGCAGGGCTGGAAAATCCCAGTATTTGTTGAGAGAGAAAGTGGACAATCTATTCCAAAGTCTCTGCCAGTACCATCCTATTATTAGCTTGAGATAGGAGCAGGTCGGCAAGACATTCTTTCTCTCTCCTGTGTAGACTTTCCAATTCACTCCAGTAAACCCAGATGGTCAGAAACTCATCTCATTTGGGTGATTTTCAGATCTAAGGTCAATTGCCAATTCTTCTATATATTATTTTTCCCTACCCCCCGCTTTTAATTCCTATTCATCTCCAGATCCTGAAGATCTGACTCTCACTGGCTGTGGCTGCAGGGCTGCATGGCCCCAATATCATATCATCAGGCGAGGTGCCTGAGGGGTCACTCCAGACCAAGGAGTCAGTGGCTCATTAAGTTCAAAGCTGACACTGGATGGAAAGAGTGAAGCAAAGTGACAGAAACAACATAAAATCCAAAGAAAGTTTCCTGGAAAAGGAGAAAAATCTGGTCATTTCCTGTCCTTGTACCATTCAGTGAGTGAAGGGCAAAGAAACGTGGATGCTTACAGGTACCTGACTGGACAGCGCAAAGCTACTGGCTGGACTCTTCTTTTTGCTGTTGCTATTGGTGTTGGAGTTTGGGCCACTGCTGATGGTGCTGCCTCCGGACATTTTCCTTTTCCTGCGTTTGCTTGGTGCCTGTCTGGCTGGTTCAGCTGCCAAAACAAACAAGCAATAGCAACTGACAGTTCTTAAGCTGATCAAAACTTCTGAATATGTGGTATTTCCACCTCAAATTCACCACTCTCCCCATCAGGCAGCGGACATTCATCACCCTGAGAGATGCTCATTTTGGGGAATTCCAATCTACTCAACGCCTGGGCAGGTCTATCACATATCAGACACGCACTCATTGTCAGTGACAAGTTTCAACTCCATCATCAGCCATCTCGATGCTTTGTTGAAACCTTCTCGCGTGCCCAGCTTAGAAATTGCACTGAATCAGTGTATAAATCCACTGAAAAATGAAGTTTTATTCCTCACCAGTTTTCTCTGACACTGCTCCAGAAGGAATTAACTTCTTGAATTATGATAAGGGAAACTAAAAGATTAGAGACATTCTACTGCAACTATACAGGGTCATGGAGACACAGTAGGAATACTATTTGTAATATGGTCACCTTAAAAGAAACTTTAGGGCAGGATGTTTATGCCCTTTTGTGTTAAGTGAGCAGCGTAGCGGATGGGAAATATGAGCGAGGAATGAAAACTCGAGCACAGATATTGCTGGCTGCATTTTGCTACTTGCCGATCGTGGGTTCTATGGCGACTGGGGGCAGTTGACAGATTCCCAGTAAGATCAGGGCACATGTATAATAGCACCCTCCCCAAGCAGTGTGCAGCCAGCTTCACAATCTGAATATGCTCTGCCCTGCCCTACTGACGAGAATTAGATTATGGTTCTTGTATTTCACAGAGTGCCACAAACATACATAACTTACCTCGCTGGAAAAACAGGCAAGAAAATCTCTTGTTTTCTTCTCATTCGACAATTAGAATTTTTCTGAGAAAATTCCACCCATAACTGCATTAGAAACATTCAGAGAAGATTCACTTGAATGATTCCGATAAAAGGGTCATCTTATGAAGAAAGGTAGAACATGTTGGCACTAAACCCATTGGAGTGTGGTAAAATGCAGTTATTGAAACAGGTAAGATCCTAAGGGGATTCGATAGGGAAGGTCATTGAATTTTGAGTTAGATAAATCTTTGATAGACGAGGGAGTTGAGGATAATGGGGGTAAACGGAAAACTTGAATTGAGACGTCTTATATTCTGTTGCAGAGGTGCCAGTCACCCTGTGACGGCATATCTGAGTGCCATTAATCACACTGATGGTTAATGTCACCAAGATGCATACATATTACACATATTATAAAAAATAGAAAACTGCAGATACTGGAAATCCAAAATAAAAACAGAAAGTGCTAGAAATACTCAGCAGGTTAGGCAGCATCTGTGCAGAATGAAGAGTTGAGTCCAATATGACTCTTCTTTGGAACACAGTTGTGTTAGACTTGAGACATTGGGCAGAATGCTCCCAAAAAATTTCAAAGGACCTCGTCCCATCTGACTTTCAGTATGGTGAAATGCTACGATCGGTTGAGGAGCGAGAAACAAATAAAATGTGAAGCCAATTTAAATATTGACATAATTTAAATATCATTGGTGAATTTTGGATACTATTATCTGGGCTCACTTGACTGTAGCTGCTCACCAATCAAGGTTCTCACCAGTGAGAATCACACATTATCTCCACCAACAGGACATCAAATGTGAAGGTCTCACAGGAGATCGGAAGCCAATGAAGTCCCCTCATGGTTCAGGGCTGGACAGTACACATGGAGCAGTACACCTGGCACACTGGCACTGCCCAGCAGGCATCATAACTGTGACAGGACCAAGTGGGGGGTAGAGTTGGAGTGGGAAATGGAGCTATGATAGGGGAGGAGGGAGGGAAGGGGAGCTCCACTGGGAGGGAGCAAACTCAGCTATCTGCTAGATACTGACAAGAACATAGAACATAACAGCGCAGTACAGGCCTTTCGGCCCTCGATGCTGCGCCGGCCAGTGGACCCTCTAACCTAAACTATTCCAATATCATCCATATGCCTATCCACCGAACATTTGAATGCCCCCAAAGTAGGCGAGTCCACAACTGCTGCAGGCAGGGCATTCCACGCTCTCACCACCCTCTGTGTAAAGAACCTGCCTCTGACATCCGTCCTATAACTACCACCTCTTAATTTAAAGTTATGTCCCCTCGTGTTGGTCATCACCATCCGAGGAAAAAGGCTCTCACTATCCACCCTATCCAGTCCTTTGATCATCTTATACGCCTCAATTAGGTCACCGCGTAACCTTCTTCTCTCTAATGAAAATAACCTCAGGTCCCTCAGCCTTTCCTCATAAGGCCTTCCCACCATACCAGGCAACATCCTGGTAAACCTCCTCTGCACCCTTTCCAATGCTTCCACATCTTTCTTATAATGCGGCGACCAGAACTGTACGCAATACTCCAAGTGCGGCCGCACCAGAGTTTTGTACAGTTGTAACATAACCTCACGGCTCCTAAATTCAATCCCTCTACCAATAAAAGCTAACACACCGTACGCCTTCTTAACAACTTTATCAACCTGGGTGCCAACTTTCAAAGAGCTATGTACTTGTACCCCAAGAGCCCTCTGCTCGACAACACTATTAAGGGTCCTTCCATTAGCCCTATATTTCATATGCCTGTTATTCCTACCAAAGTGAATCACCTCACACTTATCCGTATTGAATTCCATTTGCCACCTCACGGCCCAGCTCTGCAACCTATGTCCCTCTGCAAACTGTAACATCCATCCTCGCTGTCTACAACTCCCCCCACTTTGGTATCGTCAGCAAATTTACTAATCCAACTCTCTACACCCTCATCTAGGTCATTTATAAAAATGGCAAATAGCAGTGGCCCTAAAACAGATCCTTGAGGTACACCACTTGTAACCGCACTCCAGGTTGAATATTTCCCATCAACCACCATCCTCTGTCTTCTATCAGCTAGCCAATTCCTAATCCAAACTGCTAAATCACCAGGGAGGGAACTCTGTGCTCTGCCAGGATGGTGATCGGGTAGAGGGGAGGGAACTCTGCAGAATGGGTGACTGAAGTGGGAGGGAGAGAACTCTGCAGTGGGTGTTATCAGAGAGGGAGAGAACTTGTACAGCTGATGATCAAAGTGAAGGGATATAATTAGGGACAGAGGAAGGAGGCACTGCATTTGTAGCGACCAGCCTGAGGTGGGTGGGGTGGAGGATGGGGGCTGCATATGTGGCATGAGACTTTCCAGTACATGAGGTACTCTTAGAGCTCAGCAGCTGGCTTCCCTGATAAGTCCAGCATCCCAAACCCATTCCCCACCAATCTGTGAATAGCCTTGTGGTGCTCCCAGCCCCACCAATCTGTTGCACAAAGCACCATATGATTGCAACTCTCAGCTTGCATAAAAAAGACACCATGTTTCACTGTTGCCAACATACAGAAACTGCAGATTCACAAAGCTTACCAGGGGGAGCAACCATCCGTTGCCACTTCTGAAACAGGCATGTCTTGAGGCAGTCCCTGGGGCTTAAGCTGTAGGTTTTATGCCTGGACATCAGTTCCTGCATTGGCTCCAAAATAACACAGAGCTGCAAGAAAGAGGAGAGAGCAAAAGAGGTAAGAGTGTGTCTGTACGAGGAGGAAAAAGAGGGGTTAATGAGTGAGAAGCAGAATTGGATAAGCAGACAAAGAGAAAAACCAGTTCTGCACCTTGATTCAAAGGAGATTGATCATGACACTGATATTCTTGATAAAGATGTGGAGATTCTTTCTGGACATTCAGATTTATCACCTGAAGACTTCATAAGCCTTAAATGGGTAACAATTTGTTTTGTTCCACATTACCAATGGAGCTTGTATCTAACCTGGGTCTAAGGTTCACCCAAATTTGGTCTTATGTTATTCAGAGTGAGTTGCCAAAGCCATTCTACCTTAGTGGCAGCTGATAAGAGTTTGGATCATGTGGCTTGCCACCAGTGAACTCAGTCAAAGAATCATAGAAACTCTACAGTGCAGGAGGCGGCCATGTGATCTGCACTGATCACAATCTCATCTTGGCCCTACCCACATATCCCTACATATTTACCTGCTAATCCCTCTAACCTACACATCTCATAACTCCAAGGGGCAATGTTTAGCTTGGCCAATTGACCTAATCCACACATCTTTGGACTGTGGGAGGAAACCAGAGCACCCGAAGGAAACCCATGCAGGCATGAGGAGAATGTGCAAATTCCAAAGACCTAAAAGTGGGAGAAGGAAAACATGGAGAGGGATAATCACTGCTGACAATAGTCCTTGGGAGCGCTGCAAAACCTGGATCACTGATTCTGGCTCCTCCTCTACAGAAGGAACGTTTGGTGCAAGCTGCGGTAATTCAACGAAAATCAGAGAGGATCAAACCTAGATCTTACTCTGCTCAGTACTGGTGAATCCTCCTGATGAGATCTTAAGGAAGGATTCAGCCTCTCATTACTTTGTGGGAGAGACTTAACACAGCTTTAAGAGGCCTGTAAATCAGCTGAGGCTAGTATGATAATGGACTTATTTCCGATATTGTGGAGCCCTTACAAAATTGGTCAGTTCCTCTGTCTTACCAGAGGGGAAAGGGAACAAGCAAAGATCAAACTCTACTCAAGACTGAAAGAATCGAATTTTAAACACACAGAAATGTGTCAGAACCCAAAGTCACCGATTCTAGGTACTGTAAATTTTTTCCTAAACATTTTATTCACGTGAACACAATGCCTTACATCTCCCATCTATCCTATTAATCAGCCGTCCTGGCAACCAAGTTCCCAATACTATATCTCCACAATTATTGCTCCATTGACAAATTACTCAGGAAAGTTTTCCTGCAACACTAACTCAACGCTTATGCAAATCAACCAGAATCCCTGTCACTAAATGTGGAAAATGTTGAAAGAAAGGTAAAGACTCATTACTGCATTATGAACAGATGGAAGAATTAGCTCTTTGTGCCAAGTCCAAACACCACGATCTATTCTAGAAACTTCGCAGCTTTGTTAGTGGCATTCATGTCCCAAAGAGTGAATTTAACACAAAGACGCCAGTGTATAAACACTGTCAGATCACAGAATAAATTGAAATAAATTATTAAAACCTGGAGCAAAGAAATTTGCTTTTTTCATCTTTCAACCTTGACAACAATGAGATCAGAATTAAATCTAAATAAATCTTTTTGCTAGTTGCATGTTTTTTTAATTGTGGATTTTACCAAATTCTGTTTTTTTTTGTAACATTTTAACAAGTGGGCTTGGCAACATCAGAGTCCCAATTAAAAATAGGTTGCCTTTTTCCCCCACTGTCATTCTCGAACTCCCTCCCAAACAGCAATGTGGACATATCTACATCACATGGACTGCAGAGATTCAAAAATAGGCCTAGCTATCAACTTCTCAAGGAAATAAGGGATGGGTAGTAATATCAACACCCTCATCCGGGGAATGTAAGTTAAAATCAATGTACTGTGGGACCAGAGTTACCTGTAAATGAGTTCAGTCCTTTTCCCACTTGAGATTCATTTCAGGTTTTTAAACTGATAAGTGAACACTTATACTCATTTGTTCCTGGTGCCAAACTACAAAATTATCAAACAAAAACAGAAAACTCAGGGGCCACAGTTTGGTAATCATTGTCCCAGAATATCACAGTTAGTACCTGAGACACTCTCTGTTAAACAGAAAGCTAAGGTTTGGGGACTGGAGCCTATTAGCAAGATGGAAAAAAGGCTGTTCCTTAACTGCATTCCCTTGTGTTGTCTCATGGAGAACCCCAACCCTAATGCATAACAATGAGAACTGCATTGGATTTGGGCAGCAGTGAACGGTGACAAGAGGAGTGGGTGGCACGGTAGCACAGTGATTAGCACTGCTGCTTCACAGTTCCAGGGTCATGAGTTCGATTCCTGGCTCAGGTCACTGTCTGTGTGGAGTTTGCGCATTCTCCTCGTGTCTGCATGGGTGTCAGGGTTCACAATTAGAGTGTAGCCATTTGGTGAAGTACCCATAGAATACTAATTCCCATGAAATCTGGCAAATAACTTTACTGTTAAATGATAAACTATTGCTGAGAAACCCACTGTCAGAAAGATCAAATATATTCAGCTGGAAATTGAAACATTCTTTCAGTTATAATCTTCTAAAGGGCATGTGGGGTTTAGTAAAGAGTCACCAAGACATTTTTTGGTGAACTTATAACCGAAAGCACTTTAATCTGCCCTTACTCGGAGGTAGTTGAGAGTAGAATTGGACAGGCCACATCTTGTGATGTTCTTTGACAGCTGATCCAGCATCTGTGGGTCCTGGGACTGTTTAGAAAAAAAGGAATATGGATTAATGAGCAGATTGGTGCGGATCAATTGTATTAATTCAACATCTCAGATTCTCCCAGATTACCAGAAACTTGGAGCAGAGTCATAGGTTTATTTCCAGAATTTGAGTTTATGTTTTTGTGAAGAGAGGGAGTACAATGGGGAGTGTTATTTATTTATTTTTATTGACCAGTTTCATCAAGGACACTACACTTTCAGCATCAATAGCTGATCACTTCAAAAAGACAGCACATAGTACTATAAGGAAGAGTTTTACTCCTTCACAGATGATAATGGGAGCAAGCTGCTTCTTCACTGGAACTATTTCCACTTCTGAGTGAAAAGGTGAATGGTTTGAAGCACACTTCAAATTGCTATGGGTCAGAAGTTTCAGGATATGGGGAACACATTCCAGCCGGCCTGATTTACTTTATGCTTGAATGAGCATCGATCGGCAGAAAGCAAGACTTCTGCCCGTTACCAGGAGGGTGTCCTGCCTGGGAAAACTGCCAGCCAATCTTCAGTCATTCCAGGAACACTGCTGCCAGTAAAAAGATGTGCAGATATTTGCCTGGAGTTAAATGCAGAAAGCAGAGGGAAGGTAAGTGTCAGGGATCAAGAGGCGGTGGGGGTGGCGTAGGTGGGGCATTGAGAGTAGGAAAGACTTGGAGGTGATCAGGGAGCAATCAGGGTATTGGGAGATAGGTGGGGGATAGGAGGGAAGTCTGGAGGTTACTGGATAATAAGGGGGCTTCTGATGGAGATACCACTGCCATCACCCAACATTCCCCCCCCACCGCCACCTGAGGTTGAATTTTGCTCAATTTTGAGTCCCCCCTCCGCCAAACCCATTCACCACCCTTCCAAATCTATCATCTGCCCGACAGCCTAAAAATTGAGGTTGGATGGATAAAAGGCCTTAAAGTGTCCATGAACTGAGGCAAGGGTGGGTTTAATCTCTGAGACATTGCCCACCCCAGTGTAAAATTGCCAGCAGGTTAGAGCAGGTGGGAATGTGGATGGAATCCTGTCCTTGCAGTTTTACATTCCCTCTCTATGCCTTAGAACCAGCTGCGGGGAAGGGAAGGGTGGTGTGGGAAGCATATAACTCTCACCCTTGTCTCTAATTATGACTTTAATCTCGACAAAGTGAGCCCCGGTTCAGGGGGAGTGTTCCCATCTCCGGGTTAGAAGGATTGGATATGGAGTCTATCGCAATCAGCCCCAGTATGCAAAGATCTGGCTCTTGAGTATTGGGTCGATGTCCAGTGGGACATGTGATTTGGGACTTACCAGTTTACCTCGCTTTTTGTACAGAAATCATTTTACAAGAAGCAGATATTCTTTAAAAAAAATGCCCCCTCTCTAGAACCTGAACTAGAAATCTGTGAAGAAAGCTGTCTTCTGGGTTTCAGTGTTTGTTAAGCAGAGTTGAGCATTTGTTCATTTTAACAGAGCAGTGCCAACAGTGAGTTCTCCAGTGTTAGATCCACTGAAACAAGTAGCAGAGTTTACGCATTGAAGTAGGTGAAGGAGTCCAACCTCGGGAAGATGATACTCACATTCATTGCGAGGATGCTGCGTGGGATCAGCTCCCGGTGCTGCCGGATGTTAAAATGCCAGGTCTTAATCCTCATCATGTCATCAAACATGAACTCCAGATATAACCGGCCCTCCACACATACCTAATACAACCATTGACAAGATAAGTAACACTGAAGCATTACATGTGTCAATTCTAACACTACTACACCCCCCATAGTTCATCTTCATTAGAAATCACCCACCCTCAATTTCTTTCATTAGTGATACATTAGAGGCAAAGCCAGTATTTTTCGTCCATTTTAAGTGGGTCTGAGAAGATAGTTCTTGAAACAAAACTAGGTGTTTTAATTGGTCAGAATATTCGCCTGATAAAATGGCAAGTCATCGCAATGCATTAGGGCACCATTGTGCTATTCCACTGAGAAAACCCAGTGAAGTAGAGGGAAGCACGGAGCTCGCTGAACTGTCAGCTGCTGGACAATTCTCATGCACTTTCTAATGCTTGGTGTCAGAGCATTAACTGACTGGAAATAATTCACCCAGCCTTTCACAAGGGATACTATATGTGACAGAGCAAAGAAAGGGACAGAAAAATTACACTGATCCCCTCCCCACCTCTGCAAAGAGGGAGGGGAAGTTAACCATCAGGGTTCAATGTAATGAGCTTAGGTTCACCTCAATGCAGTTATGAATGTGAATGTGGTCACAACGTGGAATTGATCTTAATTTGGCAATGACTTTCAGAGAGGCTACAAATATTGAAACTATAGGAAGGGGAAACGTTCCAGCAACTGGGGAGATTCTCTGAGCTTTTGCAACGTCACATAAGTCAACATGCCTCATTTTATAGGGCAGAATCCGTACCTAGAACAATAGTAGACCCAAACCCATGCTCCTTGCCTGTGGAAAACATCAAACAGGGATTCAAACCCTTCTCATTTTACCAACGCGGGTCCCACAATTGAGAACCCTTGGGTAGCAACGTGTACTTGGTGTTTCCTGAGTCAAGTCATACCTTTGTGAACATTGGCTTCCCATGTTGTGTCACCATTGTGCATTGGTCACAATCCAATGACACAAAATTATTGTGGAATGATTCCTTTGGGTGCTTGAGGACATAGTACAGGTCAGTTGCCCCTCCTTCGAAGATACTGCGAAAATAGCGTGGGATCAAAGTTCGACCAATTGCTGTGGGGTGGGGGGCGGGGGGGAAATGAAGGAAATGGAAGATTAATATTTGATTTGAAGGAAGTTATCTGGTGCCAGTTTTCCTCTAGTACTTTTGTCCATTCACCAAGTGAGAGTTTGGACAATGAGTGTTAGCAGGGTTATCAAAAAGAGCATGCATTTCTATGCAACTATTCATGCCTCCAGGAAACCCCGCAATACTTTACAGCCAATTAAGTGAATTTCTGAAGTGTCATCACTGCTATCATATAATAAATCAGTAGCAAATTTGCTGTAGCCAGATCCCACAACAGCAATGAGATCTCTGAGACTGTTTTCAGTGATATTAATGGAAAATATTAATATATTGATATTAATATTATATTTTGAGACCCTGGGGAGAACCCCCTGCTCTTCAATGAAAAAATGCCATGGGATCTTTAACAACCACCTAAGAGGACAGATGGAGTCTCAGTTTAACAATCTTTTGACAAACAGCACTCTCAGTACTGCACTGAAATGCAAGAGCACATTTTGTGATCGAGTCTTTGGATTGGATTTTGAACCCATAACCGTCTGATCTGGAGGTGAGTGTTATCAAATTAACTAATCTGGAAACAGAATTGAACCTGATCCAACTTTGCTCAAAGTCTGTGCCCACTGAAGAGAACACGGATTGATGATCAGCAGCAAAAACTTTGCGGGATGTTCTTTCCCCTTCCACACTGAGATCAAATGCAGATCATTGAATTCAGTGCAGACCAGGAACTGAATCAGAGAAGATGCCTCTATATCTGGGAATTTGCGGATCATTTAGTTCTTTACCAGGTAGTACAATAAATAGTTCTTCAGTGTGGGCTCAACCAGCATGAAGCTGGACAATGAATGGGAGCTCACTACTGATGGAATTAACATTAGGAGCTTGGTATCAGATTATCAGTGTTATCGGGAAACAAAATAATAGAACTATTGTACTCACTGTATCTCTTCGGCCCATCTTCCAAACAGAAAGTGATGGTTAACATGGCATCATCTTCAAAAAACTCTGTGGTAAAAGCATCCCACCAGAGATTGTCACATTCCTAAAGGAAGCAAGAGTGAAATGTGAGAATGGAGAGAGAATGAAAATTTGAAAGTAAATGATGCGGAAACCAAAGGAAGTATGAGAGAGTAGTGGGCAATGGAATGAGAACCAGAATGAAAAAGAGTGAAGGAAAGATGAGAGAAAACAATAAAAGATGAAGAGATATAGAGAAAGATTGAGGAAAACGGTATGAGAGAGAGATAGAGAGGGAGAAAGGAAGAGGGAGGGAGAGAGTGGGAAAAAAAGTGGATAAAATTGTGTGAAAGAGGGTACGAGACAATGAGGTAGGGTGGGAGATGCAATGACAGAGCAAGAAAGGCAGGATTATTTCATCCAAATTTATCTAGAAATTACAGCCAGACTGCAGATATTAACAATCCTCACTATTGCCTGAACGCTGCTGCCAGATAATCGATACACCCATTGAATAAATGTGCCAAAAACCTCCATCCTCATCTGCGGCTGGAATTCTCCAGTGCCGCTACTGCGAACGGAGTTTTGGCTGAGCCAAATTCTTCATTTTTGATGGCAGCAGGGCAGCACTGCTGCCTCATAGCCCAGGGGATCTGGGTTCGATTTCCAGCTTGGGTCACTGTCTCTGTGGAGTTTGCACATTCTCCCTGTGTCTGCGTTGCTTTCCTCCGAGTGCTCCGGTTTCCTTTCACAGTCCAAAGATGTGCAGGTTGAGTGGATTGGCCATATTAAAATTGCCCCTTAGCATCAGGGAAACCAGTTACATCAATGTATGGGGGTTATGGGGACGGACCCTGCATGAGATTGTGGTCAGTGCAGACTCAAATGGGCTCAATAGTCTTCTTCTGTGTTGCAGGATTCTATGATTCTAAACCATGGATGAGGTTGGAGAATCCCGTCCTGAGGATCGTGTTAAGGAGCTGGAGCTGGAATTAGAGGAACTCCGGATAATTCGGGAGGTTGAGGCGGATATTGACAGGAGTTACAAAGAGATAGTCACTCCTAAAAGTGATTCTTGGGTACCTATTACGAAGAGGGGTAAGAAGCAATCGGGGAGACAATTCCCCGGGGCTGTTCCCCTCCAAAACAAGTTTTCCGTCCTGGAGGTTACAGTTGAGGAAGAATCAACTGGAGATAGCCAAATGGAGCAGGTCTCTAGGGGTGAGCCTGCTCAGCTCAGGTGGGTAGGGGGAATAAGAGATTGGGCCTGGTAATTGGAGACTCCATAGTTAGGGGGACAGATAGGAGAGTAAATAGTAATAAACGGGACTCAGGGCTGGTGTGTTGCCTCCCAGGGGCCGGGGTCCAGGATGTCTCAGAGCGGGTTTTTAAGATTCTTAAGGGAGAGGGGAGTCAGCCCCAAGTCATAGTTCATGTAGGGACACATGATGTAGGTAGGACAAGGGAAGGGGATATTACACAGAAATTTATGGAGTTGGGGTGGAAGCTTAGGGCCAAAACAGACAGAGTGATTATCTCTGGAATCTTGCCTGTGCCAGGGGATAGTTTAGAGAAGAACAGAGAGAGGGAATGTTTGAACTCGTGGCTGCAGGGATGGTGCAGGAGGGAGGGGTTCAGCTTCCTGAATAATTGGGACTCATTCTGGGATAGGTGGGACCTCTACAAGAGAGATGGTCTACACCTGAACCAGAGGGGAACCAATATCTTGGGGGGAAAATTTGCAAAGGCTATGCAGGGGGCTTTAAACTGATTCAGAGGGGGGGTGGGATCCTGAGTAGTTTGGATGTTAAGAGGGACGAGAATAGGGGGGTCATAGATGAGAACTGTAAAGCACAGCAGCGTACGGGTGGAGTAGGGCATGGTTTGAAATGCGTATACTTTAATGCATGAAGTATTTGCAATAAGGTGGAGGAACTTGCAACTTGGACCAGTACCTGGAACTTCGATGTTGTGGCCATTTCAGAGACATGGATGGAGCAGGGACAGGAATGGTTGTTGCAGGTTCCAGGGTTCAAATGCTTCAGTCAGAGTAGAGAAGGAGGTAGAAGAGGGGAGGAGTGGCATTATTAGTCAAAGACTGTATCACAGTGACAGAAAGGAAGTTTGATGAGGACTTGTCTGTTGAGGTGGTATGGGCTGAGATTAGAAACGGGAGAGGAGAGGTCACCCTGTTGGGAGTCTTTTATAGACCTCCTAAAAGTTCTAGAGAGGTAGAGGAAAGGATTGCAAAGTCGATCCTGGACAGGAGTGAAAGTAATAGGGTAATTGTTATGGGGGACTTTAACTTTACTAATATTGATTGGAATAGCTATAGGTCTAGCTCGTTAGAGGGGTCAGTTTTTGTACAAAGTGTGCAGGAAGGTTTTTTGACTCAGTATGTAGATAGGCCAACTAGAGGTGAGGCTACATTGGATTTGGTGCTGGGCAATGAGCCAGACCAGGTGTTAGGCTTGGAAGTTGGTGAACATTTTGGTGATAGTGACCACAATTCGGTTACGTTCACCTTAGTGATGGATAGGGATAGGCATGAAGCTGGGGGCAGTAGTTATAGCTGGGGGAAGGGTAATTATGAGGCCATCAGGAGAGAATTAGGGTGCATAGATTGGACTAGGAAACTACAGGGACTGGGAACATCTGAAATGTGGAGCTTATTCAAGGAGCAGCTGCTGCGAGTCCTTGATAAGTATGTCCCTGTCAGGCAAGGAGGAAATGGTCGAGTAAGAGAACCATGGTGTACGAAAAAAGTTAATTCGCTGGTTAAAAGGAAAAAGGAGGCTTATGTCAGGATGAGGCTTGAAGGCTCAGTTAGTGCAATGGATAGCTATAGGTTAGCCAGGAGGGAGCTAAAGAGCAAGTTGACGAGAGCTAAAAGGGGACACGAGAAGACTTTGGCTGATATGATCAAGGAGAATCCTAAAGCTTTCTTTAGATATGTTAAGAATAGAAGATTGGTTCGGGCAAGATTAGGGCCAGTCAGAGACAGCAGTGGGAAGTTGTGCGTGGAGCCTGAAGAGATTGGAGACGCACTGAACAAATATTTCTCTTTGGTATTCACACAGGGAGATGTAAATGTAGTTGTGGAGAACACTGGGATACAGGGTTGCAAACTGGAAAGTATTGAAGTAGATAAGGAGGATGTGCTAGATATTCTTGAGGGTTTGAAGTTAGATAAGTCCCCTGGGCCGGACGGGATTTACCCTAGGATTCTCTGGGAGGCGAGAGAGGCGATTGCAGAGCCTCTGGCTCTGATCTTCAGGTCGTCGTTGGTTACGGGTATAGTTCCGGAAGACTGGAGGATAGCGAATGTGGTCCCATTGTTCAAGAAGGGGAAGAGAGACTTTCCAGGGAATTATAGGCCAGTGAGTCTTACTTCTGTTGTGGGCAAAGTATTGGAGAGAATTATTAGGGATAGGATTTATAGTTATTTAGAGAGAAATGAATTGATTGGGGATAGTCAGCATGGTTTTGTGAAGGGTAGGTCGTGCCTTACTAACCTTATTGAGTTTTTTGAAAAAGTGACCAAAGAGGTGGATGGGGGTAAGGCAGTTGATGTGGTATATATGGACTTTAGTAAGGCGTTTGATAAGGTGGCCCATGGAAGGCTTCTGCAGAAAATGCAGATGTATGGGATTGAGGGTGATTTAGCTAATTGGATTAGGAATTGGCTAGCAGATAGAAGACAGAGGGTGGTGGTTGATGGAAGATATTCATCGTGGAGTTCGGTTACAAGTGGTGTACCTCAGGGATCTGTTTTGGGGCCCCTGCTGTTTGTAATTTTTATAAATGATCTGGATGAGGGTATTGAAGGATGGATTAGTAAATTTGCGGATGACACCAAAGTCGGAGGAGTGGTAGATAGTGAAGAGGGGTGTTATAGTTTGCAGAGAGACTTGGACAAGTTGCAGAGCTGGGCCGAGAGGTGGCAAATGGAGTTTAATGTGGAAAAGTGTGAGGTAATGCACTTTGGCAGGAATAATAAATGTGTAGAGTATAGGGCTAATGGTAGGATTCTTAATAGTGTTGATGAACAGAGGGATCTTGGTGTATATGTGCATAGATCCCTGAAAGTAGGCAGTCAAGTCGATAAGGTTGTTAAGAAGGCATATGGAGTCTTAGCTTTTATTGGTAGGGGGATTGAATTTCAGAGCCACAATGTCATGTTGCAACTGTACAAAACTCTAGTGCGGCAGCACTTGGAGTAGTGTGTGCAGTTCTGGTCCCCACATTATAAGAAAGATGTGGAGGCATTGGAGAGGGTACAGAGGAGGTTTACCAGGATGTTGCCTGGTATGGAGGGCAGGTTTATGAAGAGAGGCTGAGGGATTTGAGGTTGTTTTCGTTAGAAAGAAGGCGGCTAAGAGGAGACCTTATTGAAACATATAAGATGATTAGAGGTTTAGATAGGGTGGACAGTGATAGCCTTTTTCCTAGGATGGAGAAAGCTAGCACGAGGGGACATAGCTTTAAATTAAGGGGTGGTAGTTATAGGACGGATATCAGAGGTAGGTTCTTTACCCAGAGGGTGGTTAGGGTATGGCATGCCCAGGAATGCCCTGCCTGCGGCAGTTGTAGATGCGCCAAGTTTGGTGGCTTTTAAGAGGTTAGTAGATAAGTTTATGGATGAAAAGGGAATGGTTTAGTTTGGAGGGTCATTGTTTTTTCCTAATTGGTCGGCGCAACATCGAAGCCGAAGGGCCTGTTCTGCGCTGTAATGTTCTACGTTCTATAAATTCTAAAAGGGACCATGCATGTCAATTAGGACTGAGTAAGGGAAAATCTTCACTCATCCACGATTTTAATGAATGTTGTACAAGGTAGAAGGACTGAAGGACTTGCTGCTGCTTTTTAAGAGTTCTCAACCCGTTGGCATTCTTCAATCCATTGCTTCACACACAACACAACCACTTTGGCTGTTGGCCTTTCCATTCATCCTATTGCCTTCCATGAGTCAGATTTCATTAATATGTTTTCCAAATGCCTCCTTAAACAAATCCCTTCACCAAAATGGAGAGCCAAGAGGCAGGAGTTTACAGTTTGAGAGTGAACATCATGGAGAGGTGGCCTGAACAATTTCTTTTTGTTTCAAGGTAGCTGTTACCAGGATCTCAGTATTTCACCTTGAAAGGTTTCAAGCTGAATTAATCAGATATTTAGGAGAAGTTGCATAAGGGAGGAAGGAATTGAAGGATATGTTGATAGGATGTGTGAGAAGGTTCATATGGATTATATTCATCAGAATGAATCAGTGAAGACAATTGGCCTGTTTCTATGCTGTGAATACTTTGTTATGTCTAAGTGAGGTGTTCTGAGCAGCATGGTCCCAGTTCAAACCAGCCTGAGGTGAGTTAGTTGCTCTCAGCTGGACAGGACTAAGAGTAATGTCACTTAATCCAGCACCATGTATTAGAAACCAGAAAATAATCTGACAAGAGTTTGTACTCCTGCTTGTTGTAGCCCAGAGATACATGGGACTCTGTGTCTAACCTCGTACTGTATCTGTCCTGGGAGTGTTTGATGGGGAGAGTGTAGAGGGAGCTTTACTCTGTATCTAACCCCATGCTATACCTGTCCTGGGAGTGTCTGATGGGGGGACAGTGTAGAGGGAGCTTTATTCTGTATCTAACCCCGTGCTGTACCTGTCCTGGGAATGTTTGATGGCGGGGGGGGAACAGTGTCGAGGGAGCTTTACTCTGCATCTAACCCTGTGCTGTATCTGTCCTGGGAATATTTGATGGGGGACAGTGTAGAGGGAGCTTTACTCTGTATCTAACCCCGTGCTGTACCTGTCCTGGGAGTGTTTGATGGGGGACAGTGTAGAGGGAGCTTTACTCTGTATCTAACCCCGTGCTGTACCTGTCCTGGGAGTGTTTGATGGGGGACAGTGTAGAGGGAGCTTTACTCTGTATCTAACCCCGTGCTGTACGTGTCCTGGGAGTGTTTGATGGGGGACAGTGTAGAGGGAGCTTTACTCTGTATCTAACCCCGTGCTGTACCTGTCCCGGGAGTGTTTGATGGGGACAGTGTAGAGGGAGCTTTACTCTGTATCTAACCCCGTGCTGTACCTGTCCTGGGAGTGTTTGATGGGGACAGTGTAGAGGGAGCTTTACTCTGTATCTAACCCCGTGCTGTACCTGTCCTGGGAGTGTTTGATGGGGGCAGTGTAGAGGGAGCTTTACTCTGTATCTAACCCCGTGCTGTACCTGTCCTGGGAGTGTTTGATGGGGGACAGTGTAGAGGGAGCTTTACTCTGTATCTAACCCCGTGCTGTACCTGTCCTGGGAGTGTTTGATGGGGGACAGTGTAGAGGGAGCTTTACTCTGTATCTAACCCCGTGCTGTACCTGTCCTGAGAGTGTTTGATTTTGAAACTAAGTATCTGCTATAGAAAGTGTAACATTCTCCTGTGCTAAAGCTACTCTCCCCCCCCCTCCCCATGAATGAACAAAGTTTACAAAGAACAATATGTTGTAAAGATTGAATTATGTTTTACCTCTGCCCAGTTCTGTAATCGTTTGTTGAGTTCGAATATCCTGTAGTCGGTCTGGTTCATGTAAGGTGTGTGTCTCCTGTCACAAAAGATAACATTAGCTGAACAAAATTCTCATTCATAATTAAACTGCTTTTCTACTATCTGTGTTTGTGCCCAGACTCATCGACAGTCAGGTTGAAGATCACACAGACTTTTATTTTAAAATGTTCAGTGTCTTCTTTAATTTTTTTAATTTCTAATTTTTAAATTCAGTCATGGAATGTGAGCATCACTGACAAGGGTAGGGTTTCTTGTCTGTCCCAAATTGCCCATGAGAGGGTGGTGTTGAGTTACCTGCTTGCACTGCTGCACTCCAAGTGGTGTATCTATACCCACAGTGCTTTTATCGCCAGCTGTTTCCCATAACTGAGTGGCTCATCCAGCCATTTCACAGGGCAGTTAAGAATCAACCACATTGCTGTGGGTCTGGAGTCACATGTAGACCAGACCCAACAAGTCTAGCAGGTTTCTGTCTATGATCGATACTGGTCAATCACATGGGCTTTTTAACCTGGTCATTCGTAATGATTAATAAGGAGCCTAACATCTTCATTCCATTTTTATCAAATTATTTTGAATTCCTCCCAGCTTGTGGGATTTGAACCCTTGTCTCTGGAACATTATCCAGGCCTTTTTCTTCTATCTCACTGGAAGGCTTAGATCAGTTTCCATTTCAAACTCCTTTCAGGATCTTCATTAGTTTAATTCTGCGCCAAACCTGAACTTATGCTTCCTGTCCACTGCCAGGATTGGTGGTGGCTATTTTGATGCCTGAAGCCTGAAAGTGATTTCTTTCGTAACTGATGATGGCAGGCTCAGACCAAAGGCTTTCTGGTCAGGAAATGAGTACGCCAGCAAATTAAGTTCAGAACTCCACCTACAATCCCTCCGTGGCATTGCCTCATGAGATTTCTTCAGCCTTATTATCCCCAAATGCACTGGATCAGCTGTGGATCACTGTGAGTCACAATGTTCTGGTTTCTGAGGATTTCAGCATCAGAGATATCACACTGAGGGTAGACAAAGTAATGCAGTGTCAGAGGAGAGATATTAACCCAAGGCCCTGACTGCTTTCTCTCAGGCGAACACAAGGTATTCCCTAACTGAAAGAACAGCAGGACGGTTATCCCTGGTGTTCTGACTAACAGATATCCCTCCATTAATATCACTAGAAACAGATTATCTGATCATTATCACATTGTGTTTGTGTAAGTTGATTGCCATTTTTCCTACATTACAACACAGACCACACTTCAAAAGTAATTCATTGGCTGGAATGCCCATTCAAGTGTCCAATGGTGACAAAAGGCACTATATAAATGCTAATCCTTTTGTCCCACCCCGTTCTTTGCTCCTCATCAGTCACTACGCCCTCTGCTTCATCTTTGCTGTCCACGCATTCAGCCCCTATGAAAATCTTTACCTCCATTTTCTTAACTCTATTCCTGCCTAAAAACACCCTCAAATCTCTTCTCTTTCACCATTCCTTCAGTGCCACACCTCTCTCATTCTCACTCTATTCTTCCCTCTCTAAATTGAAATGTGAACCTTAACTCACGTGAATTTGGAGAGTGGGCCAGATTAATGATATTTCCAAAACAAAGACACGGGGGTAGTGGGGAGGGGGTGTGGGAATTCCCCCAATTCCACCCCCCACTGGAATCATTGAGGGGTGGGGGGAAAGAGTGCAGGGAATCATGTAAAGGTTCATCGCCCTTAGGGGGGTGGGATTTTCTGATTTGGAGGCAAGTGCAGCTGGAAAATACTGCTCAATAACTTACAGCATCAGCAAAATCTATACAGTCCCTCTCCTGAACAACAACAGCTTGGAGATGCCTCCTGGTGCATTAAGTACCCGATAGAAACACAATTTGTTAAAGAAACTCATGAATTTGGGGAAGGAAGTGGGTAGGGCAGAGCTTCCTGTCGCTGAATTGCCTCGACCTCTTTCAGTTACAAAAGACATCAAACTCCAAAATAGCTTCCACAAATCCTGCCAGTGAACAGATAATAAAGATTCAGGTCTTGGTGCACAATCTCCCTCTCAGGGGGCAAGCTGGCGATGCAGACAGCCACTGTCTAGGAGAATAACATGAGCATGCGTATTACCATCAGGATGTGTGTCGCTTGCCTTTACTTCCTTTAACCTGTTCCATATTAACTGAGCCTTTTACGTCAAGACATTTCCTGTTTTCCGGCAAAGAACTCAAGAAATACATTTTGAAAGTCCAGACTGCATTTGGAGTTCAGGAGACTGAACTTCAGAAAAGATATACCAACTTCAGGGTGTAACACAGATTCACCAGCGTGGCTAAAAGGATTACATTACAACAGAAGATTGTATGAATTCTGTCATGTATTGTTTTGATTTTAGAAAGTTAAGGGGTGATCTAATTGGAGTACATAAACGATAAATTAATTCATTTGCGTAGATTGAGAAACTACTTCCTCTGAAGTGAAGAGCTAGACTATGGAGTGCAATATGGAGGCTGGGGGATGGGAATATCGATGAGACTGAGAAAAAGGAGGTTAGCTCCCAGGTAGGGAAGGACTGTAGGCAGCATGAGAGGGGGGTTAGACGGGTGGTGGAAAAGGGAAATATCCTGACTGAGGGGCTGACGGGTGTCTATTTTAATGCCAGGGGTGTAGTAAATAAGGTAGATGAGCTTAGGGCGTGGATTGCTGCTTGGGAGTGTGATGTGGTGGCCATTACAGAGACTTGGTTGTCTCAGGGACAGGACTGGGTACTTCAGGTGCCAGGATTCAGATGCTTCAGGAGGGACAGGGTTGGGGGCAAAAGAGGTGGTGGTGTGGCACTGTTGATCAGGGACAGTGTCATGGCTGTAGAGAAGACGGATGACGTGGAGGGAATGTCTACGGGGTCCCTGTGGGTGGAAGTTAGGAACAGCAAAGGGTCAATAACTTTGCTGGGTGTATTCTATAGGCCACCCAATAGCAACAGGGAACTTGAGGTGCAGATAGGGAAACAGATCCTAGAAAGATGTAGAAATAACAGAGTTGTCGTGATGGGAGATTTCAATTTCCCAAACATCGACTGGAATATCCCAAGGGTAAGGGGTTTGGATGGTGTGGAGTTTGTTAGGTGTGTTCAGGAAGGTTTCCTGACACAGTACGTGGAAAAGCCTACAAGAGGAGAGGCTGTACTTGACCTGGTGCTTGCTAATGAGCCAGGACAGGTGTCAGATCTCTCGGTGGGAGAGCATCTTGGGGATGGAGATCATAATTCTATCTCTTTCACGATAGCAATAGAAGGAGATAGGATCAGGCAGGGTAGGAAGGTGTTTGTCTGGAGTAAGGGGAAATATGAAAACATCAAGCAGGTAATTGGACAAATAAACTGGAAGGAGGCGTTCTTGGGGAAAAGTACAGAAGGAAAGTGCGGATATTCAAGGAATCTTTGTCTGGAGCTCTGCAAGACAACGTTCCGAGGAGACAAGGAGGTTTTGGTAGGACGCGGGAACCGTGGTGCACAAAGGTTGTGGTGAACCTAGTCAGGAAGAAAAGAAAGGTGTATAAAAGGTTCAGAGAGCTAGGAGATGTTAGGGATCTAGAGGAGTATAAGGTGTGTAGAAGGGAGCTTAAAAAGGAAATTAGGAGAGCCAGAAGGGGTCATGAGAAGGCCTTGGCAGGGAAGATTAAGGAGAATCCCAAGGCCTTCTACAAATATGTGAAAAGTAAAAGGATGAAAAGAGAAGGGATAGGACCTATAAAAGATAAGGGGGAAAAGTCTGTGAGAATCCGGAAGAAATGGCAGAGGTGCTTAACAAGTACTTTGCCTCGGTATTCAAGGTGGAAAGTGAACTGGGAGGACGTACTGCAAGTTTGAGGCAAACGGAAAAGATTGAGTATGTGGACGTTAGGAAAGAGGATGTGTTAGATCTGTTAAATTCTATCAAGATAGACAAGTCGCCGGGACCGGACTGGATGTACCCCAGGTTATTGTGGGAAGTGAGGGAAGTGATTGCACAGCCCCTGGCCATGATCTTTGCGTCGTCCATGGAAACAGGAGAGGTTCCAGAGGATTGGAGGATTGCGGATGTGGTTCCTATTTTTAAGAAAGGGAACAGGGATAGTCCAGGAAATTACCGACCGGTGAGTCTGACCTCAGTGGTTGGTAAGCTGATGGAGAGGCTTCTGAGGGATAAGATTTGTGAACATTTGGAGGAGTTTAGACTGATCAGAAATAGTCAGCATGGTTTTGTCAAGGGCAGGTCATGCCTTACGAGCCTAGTTGAGTTCTTCAAAAATGTGACTAAACACATTGACGAAGGAAGAGCGGTGGATGAGGTGTAATGGACTTCAGCAAGGCGTTTGATAAGGTCCCCCATGCAAGGCTTCTTGAGAAGGTGAGGGGCATGGGATCCAAGGGGCTTTGGCCTCGTGGATCTAGAACTGGCTTGCCGGCAGAAGGCGGAGAGTGGTTGTGGATGGTCTTTTTCTGCATGGAGGTCAGTCACCAGGGATCTGTTCTGGGACCCTTGCTGTTTGTCATTTTCATAAATGACCTGGATGAGGAAGTGGAGGGATAGGTTAGTAAGTTCACAAAGGTCGGTGGTGTTGTGGATGGTCTGGAGGGATGTCAAAAGTTGCAGAGGGACATAGACAGGATGCAAGACTGGGCGGAGAAGTGGCAGATGGACTTCAACGCGGATAAACGTGTAGTGGTCCATTTTGGCAGGAACAATGGGATGAAGGAGTACAATGTCAAGGCTAGGAGTCTTAGCTGTGTTGAAGAGCAGAAGGATCTTGGGGTCTGGGTCCATAGGAGTCTTAAATCGGCCTCGCAGGTGGAGGAAGTGGTCAAGAAGTCATATGGTGTACTGGCCTTCATTAATCGAGGAATTGAGTTTAGGAGTCAGGAGGTAATGATGCAGCTTTATAAGACTCTTGTCAGACCCCATTTGGAGTACATAGAACATAGAACATAGAACAATACAGCACAGAACAGGCCCTTCGGCCTTCGATGTTGTGCCGACCAAAATAAAAAGCAATGCCCCTCCTAACTAAACCATTCCCTTCTCATCCATATACTTATCAACTAACCTCTTAAACGCCACCAAACTTGGCGCATCTACAACAGCTGCAGGCAGGGCATTCCACTCCCTAATCACTCTTTGAGTAAAGAAAGAAAGTATTGTGTGCAGTTTTGGTCGCCTCACTATAGGAAGGACGTAGAGGCTATTGAGAGAGTTCAGAGGAGATTTACAAGGATGCTGCCTGGATTGGGAGGCATGCCTTATGAAGATAGGTTGAGGGAGCTAGGACTCTCTCCCTGGAGAGACATAGGTTGAGAGGCGACCTGATAGAGGTTTATAAAATGTTGAGGGGAATAGATAGGGTGGACTCTAAGAGGCTATTTCCCTGAGCTGAAATGGTCACTACAAGAGGATACAGATTTAAGGTGCAGGGAAGCAAATGCAGGGGGGATGTTAGGGGCAAGGTTTTCACTCAAGAGGATGGTGAGTGAATGGAATCAGCTGCCGTCGGTGGTGGTAGAGGCAAACTCGCTGGGGTCTTTTAAAAGACTTCTGGATGAGTATATGGGATCCAATGGGATAGGGGGTTATAGATAGGTCTGTGGATTGGTAGGTATAAATGTGATCGGTGCAACTCGTGGGCCGAAGGGCCTGTTTGTGCTGTAGTGTTCTATGTTCAATCTTATAAATAGCACAAGGACATTTTGGAGTGAAATCAGGAAATACTCTCACACACAAATCCAGGTGGATATCTGCTAATGTCTCCCAGTAGCTGCAGATGCAATTTTTAGGCTGAAATTGAGATTTTTTTTCACTGTGTGAAGGAATTAGCCAGGATATATCCTGATCATTCTCCAACGATCATAGAATCCCTAGAATGCATCGAGTCTGCACCGATTTTCCAAAAGAACCTCCCAGCCAGGCCCTCTCCTCCACCCTATCCTTGTAACCCCACATATTTATCACTTAATCCATCTAACCACACATCTTTGGACACTAAGGGACAATTAACTATGGCCATTCCACCTAACTTATACATGATTGGGTTATGGGTGGGATTGTTGTCGGTACAGACTCGATGGGTTGAATGGCCTCCTTCTGTACTGCAGGATTCTATGATTATGTCTTTGGACTGTGGGAGGAAACCAGGGCACCCGGAGGAAGCCCATGCAGACATGGGAAGAATGTTCTAACTCCACATAAATAATCACCCAAGGCTGGAATCAAATTTAGGTCCCTGGTGTTGTGAGGCAGTGATAACTACTGAGCCAACCTTTGTGGTAGGAATGAGAATTTATGCTACAGATATACTTCAATGTAAGGTCTTGCTGGTGGAATGAGTACATGATGAGATATCTTTCAGTTCTGCTGAACAGGGATATTTTCTGAAGGGTGAGAAGCTGAAGGAATGGGAAGATCACCCCACCACATCTTGGGGGTCTGGGCTACATTGCTACATATATTTAAAATATATATTAGTTTAGTGTCAATAGGTATGAAATAAAGAGATTAAAATAGAACATTACAGCACAGAACACGTCCTTCGGCCTTCGATGTTGCGCCGACCAATATAAAAAGCAATGCCCCTCCAAACTAAACCATTCCCTTCTCTTCCATATACTTATCAACTAACCTCTTAAACGCCACCAAACTTGGCGCATCTACAACTGCTGCAGGCAGGGCATTCCACTCCCGAACCACCCTTTGGGTAAAGAACCTACCTCTGATATCCGTCCTATAACTATCACCCCTTAATTTAAAGCTGTGTCCCCTCGTGCTAGCTTTTTCCATCCTAGGAAAAAGGCTATCACTGTCCACCCATCTAAACCTCTAATCATCTTATATGTTTCGATTAGGTCCCCTCTTAGCCGCCTCCTTTCTAACGAAAACAACCTCAAATCCCTCAGCCTCTCTTCATAAGACCTGCTCTCCATACCAGGCAACATCCTGGTAAACCTCCTCTGTACCCTCTCCAATGCCTCCACATCTTTCTTATAATGTGGGGACCAGAACTGCACACAATACTCCAAGTGCGGCCGCACTAGAGTTTTGTACAGTTGCAACATGACGTTGCGGCTCCGAAATTCAATCCCCCTACCAATAAAAGCTAAGACTCCATATGCCTTCTTAACAACCTTATCCACTTGACTGCCTACTTTCAGGGATCTATTCACACATACACCAAGATCCCTCTGTTCATCAACACTATTAAGAGCCCTACCATTAGCCCTATACTCTACACATTTATTATTCCTGCCAAAGTGCATTACCTCACACTTTTCCACATTAAACTCCATTTGCCACCTCTCGGCCCAGCTCTGCAACTTGTCCAAGTCACTCTGTAAACTATAACACCCCTCTTCACTATCTACCACTCCACCAACTTTAGTGTCATCTGCAAATTTACTGATCCATCCCTCAATACCCTCATCCAGATCATTTATAAAAATTACAAACAGCAGGGGCCCCAAAACAGACCCTGAGGTACACCACTTGTCACCGAACTCCAAGATGAATATCTCCCATCAACCACCACCCTCTGTCTTCTATCTGCTAGCCAATTCCTAACCCAATTAGCTAAATCACCCTCTATCCCATACACCTGCATTTTCTGCAGAAGTCTTCCATGGGCCACCTTATCAAACGCCTTACTAAAGTCCATATATACCACATCAACCGCCTTACCCCCATCCACCTCTTGGTCACTTTTTCAAAAAACTCAATGAGGTTAGTAAGGCACGACCTACCCTTCACAAAACCATGCTGACTATCCCCAATCAATTCATTTCTCTCTAAATAACTATAAATCCTATCCCTAATAATTCTCTCCAATACTTTGCCCACAACAGAAGTAAGACTCACTGGCCTATAATTCCCTGGAAGGTCTCTCTTCCCCTTCTTGAACAATGGGACCACATTCGCTATCCTCCAGTCCTCCGGAACCACTCCCGTAACCAACGACGACCTGAAGATCAGAGCCAGAGGCTCTGCAATCGCCTCTCTTGCCTCCCAGAGAATCCTAGGGTAAATCCCGTCCGGCCCAGGGGACTTATCCAACTTCAAACCCTCAAGAATATCTAGCACATCCTCCCTATCTACTTCAATACTTTCCAGTTTGCAACCCTGTACCTCAGTGTTCTCCATAACTACATTTACATCACCCTGCGTGAATACAAGAGAAATATTTATTCAGTGCCTCTCCAATCTCTTCAGGCTCCACGCACAACTTCCCACTGCTGTCTATGACTGGCCCTAATCTTGCCCTAACCAATCTTCTATTCTTAACATATCTAAAGAAAGCTTTAGGATTCTCCTTAATCCTATCAGCCAAAGTCTTCTCGTGTCCCCTCTTAGCTCTCCTCAATTCACTCTTTAGCTCCCTCCTGGGTAATCTATAGCTATCCATTGCACTAACTGAGCCTTCAAGCCTCATCCTGACATAAGCCTCCTTTTTCCTTTTAACCAGCAAATCAACTTTTTTCGTACACCAAGGTTCTCTTACTCGACCATTTCCTCCTTGCCTGACAGGGACATAGTTATCAAGGACTCGCAGCAGCTGCTCCTTGAATAAGCTCCACATTCCAGATGTTCCCAGTCCCTGTAGTTTCCTAGTCCAATCTATGCACCCTAATTCTCTCCTGATGGCCTCATAATTACCCTTCCCCCAGCTATAACTACTGCCCCCAGCTTCATGCCTATCCCTATCCATCACTAAGGTGAACGTAACCGAATTGTGGTCACTATCACCAAAATGTTCACTAACTTCCAAGCCTAACACCTGGTCTGGCTCATTGCCCAGCACCAAATCCAATGTAGCCTCACCTCTAGTTGGCCTATCTACATACTGAGTCAAAAAACCTTCCTGCACACTTTGTACAAAAACTGACCCCTCTAACGAGCTAGACCTATAGCTATTCCAATCAATATTAGTAAAGTTAAAGTCCCCCATAACAATTACCCTATTACTTTCACTCCTGACCAGCATTGACTTTGCAATCCTTTCCTCAACCTCTCTAGAACTTTTAGGAGGTCTATAAAAGACTCCCAACAGGGTGACCTCTCCTCTCCTGTTTCTAATCTCAGCCCATAATACCTCAACAGACAAGTCCTCATCAAACTTCTTTTCTGTCACTGTGATACAGTCTTTGACTAATAATGCCACTCCTCCCCCCCTTCTACCTCCTTCTCTACTCCGACTAAAGCATTTGAACCCCGGAACCTGCAACATCCATTCTTGTCCCTGCTCTACCCAAGTCTCTGAAATGGCCACAACATCGAAGTTCCAAGTACTGGTAGAATTGGCACGTGTTTTGTACAGACTGCTGTTGCTATGATCGTACTTTAACTGTAAAGGGCAGTGCTCACGTTCTTAGTGAACCTTGAGCTCACTAATATAGAATCCTATAAGTAAATCAAATTGAACCATATTATTTGACTTTTTACTTATATTGGATTATGTAACATGAGCTTAAAGATTAAGAAGAGTCCACAGTTGTTACTTCAATATTCAGTAATAATGAGCTAAATTAGAACATGAAAGAAGTCCAACACGAGTAGATATTGGATAAGGATTTGTCATTGATGATATCTGTCGGTCAAGGATTGATACACTGTCCTTGGTGGACATTTATAGAATGGGCAGTCAGGCATGTTGGCACAAATTTCAGTTGGAACCAGGAAACTTCCAGCTATGTATGTCCCACAAGATGTATCCAGCAAACAGCCAAATTATTATTACAAATCTGCCACTTACCCAATACCAGGCTCCAGGTATGTCGGAGGATACATAGGTGTCGGACTGTCAAGAGGAAGAAAAAGTACACACAACAGTTAAAAACAGCTGTTTTCACCCTTGGATCAATATAAGTAACCCCCTATCCCTACTATAGCAACTCACCAAGACTTCAACCAAACTTGCCAAACCTATGATCTGTTCAAGAGGCACCATTCACTGCGACAAGATATGAAAAATGTTCCACTCTTTATACAACACAAACATTCACTCCAATCTGAACACTATCATGCACCTCATTTAGAAAACAGAAACTCTGGGGCTGAAATCCCCCTTCTCTAATAGTTTATTCCTATCATTCATTGACCATCACAATTACCCTCAAGAAGGTGATAATGTCCCTGTATGCCCACATTCTGCTTCTCAATGATCTTCCCTCCATCATAAAGTCAGAAATAGTGATGTTCACCAATGATTACACAATGTTCAGCACCATTTGCGACTCCTCAGATACTGAAACAGTCTATGTTCAAACGCAGCAAGATCTGGACAATCTCCAGGCTTGGGCTGACAAGTGGTAAGTAACATTTGCACCACACAAATGCCAGACAATGACCATCACAAATAAGAGACACTCTAACCTTGACATTCAGTGCTATAACCGTCACTGAATCCCCCACTGTCAACATCCCTGGGGTTACCACTGACCAAAAAACTCAACTGGACTCACCACATAATCACAGTGGCTACAAGAGTAGGTCAGAGGTTAGGAATACTGGAGCAAGTAACTCACCTTCTGACTCCCCAAACCTGTCCACTATCTACAAGGCACAAGTCAGGAGTGTGATGGAATACTCCCCACTTGCCTGGATGGGTGCAGCTCCAACAACACTCAAGAAGCTCGACACCATCAGACAAAGCAGCCCGCTTGATTGACACCACATCTACAGTCAATCCCTCCACCACTAACGCTCGATAGCAGCAGCGTGTACTATCTACAAGTTGCACTGCAGCAAATCCTTAGAAAGATCCTTAGGCGGCATTTTCCAAACCACAACAATTTCCATCTGGAACGACAAGGACAACAGATAAATGGGAATACTAACAAGTTCCCCTCCACTCACCACTCTGACTTGGAAATATATTGTCATTCCTTCACAGTAGCTGGGTCAAAATCCTGGAATTCCCTCCCTAATGGTATTATGGTCAATCCACAGAAAGCAGACTGCAGCGATTCAAGAAGGCAGCTTCTCAAGGGCAATTAGGGGTGGGAAATAAATGCTGGCCAGCCAGCAATGCCCATATCCCACAAATGAATTTTTAAAAATTCTATAATGGCATTGTTTAGATTGGAGTGAATGTTTGTGTTGTTCCATTTCGTGGATCCCAGAACAGCTAATGTTCTCATCAACTTTCTCCTTCAAACACCCTCTCCATATTAGTTGATGTCTCATTTCGTACACAACTTAATGAGAACAGACAAATTAAAGTTTTGTTGTTGCAGTGAATGCTGCCACCTGTGGGTACTTTGTGATACTGCAGTGCTTGAATTTACAATGGAGACAACAACTACAGTTCAAACATCAAAGAACCAGAAACATACAGAACAGAAGAGGCCATTTAACACATTATGCCTGTGCTGTTCCTTTGAAAGAACAGTCGTACTTAGTCCCACACCCCTTTTTTCCCTTAACTTTGTAAGTTTCCCATTCTCAGGTCCAAAGCCTTTTAAAAATGATCCATGGAATCAGCTTCCATCAGATTTCCAAGTAGAGATTCAAATCCTGACAATTCTCTGAAAAAGAGATTCACTTGATCTTCCCAGTAGACCTTATACCAATGATTTTAAATCTATGCCCTCTGATTATTGACCCATTCACCAGAACAAATTACTTTTTTTCCCCTCTCTACCAAAAGCTGTCATTTTGAAAACCTCTATTAGATCACTTCTTCACTCTTTTGGTCCAAGGAGATCAGGTTTAACTTTTGCAACCTCTCCACAAAACTAACATCCCTCGTCCCTGGTAGCATTCTGGGAAAACCTCCTCTGTACCCTTTTCAAAGCTTTTATGCATTTCCTCTAGGTGTGGGGGTCCAGAAATTCTCCACAATGCTCCAGCTGAGTGAATTAAGTGATTGGTAGAATTCAAGCAATCATCTCTTATGTTCTGTTTCTCTATATGTAAACCCAAGTAACTCATCTGCTTTTTAACCACTTTATCAACTTGTTGTCACCTTTAAGATTTGAGTACACGGTTACCAAGATCTGTCTAATCATTTTCAGAATTGTCCTATTTAGAGATGATGGGCTAATAATCCAGATGCTCAAACTAACACATAAACTGAGGAATGATTACAGCCATATTTAGGAGAGAAAGAGAGAGAGAGACTATTTTCACTGGTTTGAGAGTCTGGGACTCACAGAGTCATTAAACATTAGACCTTCCAGGAGTGAAATTAGGAAACACATCACACACTTAGGGAAAGAAGTTTGGAATTCTCTTCCACAAATGCCAATTGATACTAGATGATTTGTTTTAATTCTAAAATTGATTAAGTTTAAAGTTTTAAATTTATTTCTTAGTCTTTCAAGTAGCTCTACTTTAACACTGATTGAAGTTACTGTGAAAATCCCTACTTGCCACACTCCAGCACATGTTTGGCTATACTGCGGGAGAATTTAACATGGTCAATGCACCTAACCAATACATCTTTAAGACTGTGGGAGGTAAAGTTGTCAAGGGGGAGCCAGTCCATGTAGTATATTTGGACTTTCACAAAGCATTTGACAAAGTTCCCCATAAGAAAGGTTAAAGCACATGGGATTGCTGGGGTGTGTGTATTGAGATAGATTAAAAAAAACTGGCTGGCAGAGAGGAAACAAAGAATAAGAATTAATGGGTCCTTCGCAAATTGGCAACCAGTAACCAGTGGGGTACCACAGGGGTTAGTGCTGGAACCACAGCTATTCACAATATATAAAGAACAAAGAAAATTACAGCACAGGAATAGGCCCTAGGCCCTTCAGCCCTCCAAGCCTGCACTGATCATGCTACCCAACTGAATTAAAATCCCCTACACTTCCAGGGACCTTAGCCCTCTATTCCTATCCTATTCATGTATTCATCATGTCTTCAAAGTCAGTATCATGTATGCTTTCACTATCTCCTCCTCGTACATGAATGTTTGGATGAAGGAACAAAACATGGCATCTCAAAGTTTGCAGATCATACCAAGTTGGGTGGGAGGGTGAACTGTGACACGGATGCAGAGATCCTTCAGAATGATCTGGGCAGATTGGGTGAGTGGACTAATCAATGGCAGATGCAGTATAATTTGGATAAATGTGAAAGTTATTCACTTTGAAAGCAAAAACAAGGCAGCAGATTACTACCTGAATAGCTGTAAATTGGGAGAGGGGAGTGTGCAGACGGACCTGGGTGTCCTTGCACACCAGTCACTGAAGGTAAGCATGCAGGTGCAGCAGATGGTAAAGAAGGCAAACGGTATGTTGGTCTTCACTGCAAGAGGTTTCAAGTACAGGAGCAGGGATGTGTTGTTGCAATTACTTAGGATCTTGGTGAGGCCACATCTAGAATGCAATGTACAGTTTTGGTCTCCTTTTCTGAGGAAGGATGTTCTTGTTCCTGAGGGAGTGCAGCAAAGGTTTACCAGGCTGATTCCGGGGATAGCGGGGCTGATGTATGAGGAGAGATTGACTAGGTTACGATTGTTTTCACTGGAGTTCAGACCAACGAAGGGGGGATCTCATACAGACTTATACAATTCTAACAGGACGAGACAGGGTAGATGCAGGGAGGATGTTCCCAATGGTGGGGGTGTCCTGAACCAAGGGTCACGGTCTGAGGATTCAGGATAGACCATTTAGGGCAAGGTGAGAAGACATTTCTTCACCCAAAGAGCGGTGAGCTTTGGAATTCATTACCACAGGAAGTAGTTAATGCCAAAACATTGAATGCATTCAAGAGGAGACTGGATATAACACTCGAGATGAATGGGGTCACAGATTATGGGGAGAAAGCAGGGTTAAGCTATTGAATTGGACAATCAGCCACGATCGTAATGAATGGCGGAGAAGGCTTGAAGGGCCAAATGGTCTCTTCCTGCTCCTATCTTCTATGTTTCTATATCTAGTTTTCTATGAAACCACAGCACTTAGAGAAAACCCCCGCAGTCATGGGGAGAATGTACGGAGCTTGTACAGTACCCAGGTGGGAATCAAACTCGGCTCCCCGGCACTGTGAGACCACGCTGGCCACCGTGCCATTGATAGTCAAAGATATTAAAGGATAAAGGGCAACAACAAGTAATAAGCCATAATTAGGCACAATCTGGAACAAGCTTCAGGGGATCTGTTCCCAGGTTTCTAAGGTAAGGTAGTGAATAGTGTAGATGGAAGCAGAAAGTTGAAAGGAGCATTGACAGATTAAATGAGTGAGAGAAATCTGACAATTCAATGCGGAAAAACGTGAGATACCCACTTTGAGTTAAATGGAAAGATACAAGGTATTTTCTAAAATTTCAGACAGACAGGTTAAATGTATGTACAAATGTATATAGACAGGGATCACGGGTAGAGGTGGGAACATTGGCGTGGCGGCACGGGCTCGTTGGGCCTAAGGGCCTGTTTCCCGTGCTGTTTTGTTCTTTGTATACTCTTTCAACATAGCAGCGGCATTACTCAATGAAACTGTCCCTCGATCTGAGGGAGACACTCAGCCTCACAGGTTTCTGCCATGGACCTTCGAATGTCTGAACAGGCAGCTTCTCCCCAAGGAGAGCTAACTAGCACAAAGGAAGATGGTTGATATTGTTTCAGATCCAGGAAGTCAATGCAGAGTTTCCTCAGGATAGTGTCCTGGGCCCAACCATCTTCAGCTGCTTCAGCAAAGAGTGTCCTTCCATGCTGCACAACATTCAGCACCATTCATGACTCCTCAGGTATTGAAGCAACAATATCCAGGCTTGGGTTGATAAGTAACAACTAACATTTGGGCCACACAAATGCCAGGCAATGACCATATTCTACAAGAGAGAAACTAACCTTCAACCCTTAACATTCAATGGCATTACCATTGCTGAATCCCCAAGGACACAAGAACAACACAGAATTGTTGAGCCGAGACTGATAGCCAAGTTCTGCACGTGAGGACAGCCTCAACCAGGATCCTGGGTTCATGTCGCACTATTTGTAACCCTCACAACTTGCCTGGCTTGCAAAATCTCATTAGCTGTCCTGTCTGGAGACAATTCACATCTCTTTAACCTGTACTTGGCCCGCTCACCACAGACATTGCTTGTACCTTTAAGACTTGATTAGCTGTAAAGACTCACAATCCAATCATTATCTTGTAAATTGAGTTTGTGTCTGTATGTGACCCATTCGTGAACACAAGTCCTCACTCACCTGACGAAGGAGCTTAAGACTCTGACAGCTAGTGCCAAATAAACCTATCTGGGTTTTAACCTGGTGTTGTGAGAGTTCTTACTGTGCCTACTCCAGTCTAACGCCAGCATCTCCACATCATGTACCACCAAATCCCAGGTTGTGCTGCTGCAAATTCTGGAACTGCATTACTGTAAGCTGCCAGCATGTGGCACCACTTTACAGTATTGTTGCAGCATCAGCAGCGCCACCACCAGATACTCTGAGATATTGCAAGTCATAGAAAAATATTCTCTTTCATATCCTATTGTCTCCACAGTATGCAGATATCATCGGCACAGTAAAATACTCCTGAAACTTGAAATTGGAAAGCAGATATTTATAGAAATCCTGGGAAATATTAGCAGGCAATTTATTTGGTACTGAATTTTGCTCAACTTCAATCGCAGGCTGAGTGGAATTCTCTAAATAAACCATTTCCAGGTCTCTATTTGTGTCTGACAATCAACAGATGAACACCAGCACCTCGCACTGGCTCAATGACTTTGCGAAAGGAAAAGCTCTTGGATAAAGCCGTTGATAGAACATGGAATATTACAGCGCAGTACAGGCCCTTCGGCCCTCGATGTTGCGCCAACCAGTGGAACCAATCTAATGACCCTCTAACCTAAACTATTCCAATATTGGGATAGGCATGAAGCTGGGGGCAGTAGTTATAGCTGGGGGAATGGTAATTATGAGGCCATAAGGAGGGAATTAGGGTGCATAGGTTGGACTAGGAAACTACAGGGACTGGGAACATCTGAAATGTGGAGCTTATTCAAGGAGCAGCTACTGCGAGTCCTTGATAAGTATGTCCCTGTCAGGCAAGGAAGAAATGGTCGAGTAAGGGAACCATGGTGTACTAAAAAAGTTAATTCGCTGGTTAAAAGGAAAAAGGAGGCTTATGTCAGGATGAGGCTTGAAGGCTCAGTTAGTGCAACGGATAGCTATAGATTAGCCAGGAGGGAGCTAAAGAGTGAGTTGAGGAGAGCTAAAAGGGGACACGAGAAGACTTTGGCTGATAGGATTAAGGAGAATCCTAAAGCTTTCTTTAGATATGTTAAGAATAGAAGATTGGTTAGGGCAAGATTAGGGCCAGTCATAGACAGCAGTGGGAAGTTGTGCGTGGAGCCTGAAGAGATTGGAGAGGCACTGAATAAATATTTCTCTTCGGTATTCACGCAGGGAGATGTAAATGTAGTTGTGGAGAACACTGGGATACAGGGTTGCAAACTGGAAAGTATTGAAGTAGATAAGGAGGATGTGCTAGATATTCTTGAGGGTTTGAAGTTAGATAAGTCCCCTGGGCCGGACGGGATTTACCCTAGGATTCTCTGGGAGGCGAGAGAGGAGATTGCAGAGCCTCTGGCTCTGATCTTCAGGTCGTCGTTGGTTACGGGTATAGTGCCGGAAGACTGGAGGATAGCGAATGTGGTCCCATTGTTCAAGAAGGGGAAGAGAGACTTTCCGTGGAATTATACGCCAGTGAGTCTTACTTCTGTTGTGGGCAAAGTATTGGAAAGAATTTTTAGGGATTGGATTTATAGTTATTTAGAGAGAAATGAATTGATTGGGGATAGTCAGCACGGTTTTGTGAAGGGTAGGTCGTGCCTTACTAACCTTATTGAGTTTTTTGAAAAGGTGACCAAAGAGGTGGATGGGGGTAAGGCAGTTGATGTGGTATTTTTGGACTTTAGTAAGGCGTTTGATAAGGAGGCCCATGGAAGGCTTCTGCAGAAAATGCAGATGTATGGGATTGAGGGTGATTCAGCTAATTGGATTAGGAATTGGCTAGCAGATAGAAGACAGAGGGTGGTGGTTGATGGAAATTATTCATCTGGAGTTCAGTTACAAGTGGTGTACCTCAGGGATCTGTTCTGGGGCCCCTGCTGTTTGTAATTTTTATAAATGATCGGAGGAGTGGTAGATAGTGAAGAGGGGTGTTATAGTTTGCAGAGAGACTTGGACAAGTTGCAGAGCTGGGCCGAGAGGTGGCAAATGGAGTTTAATGTGGAAAAGTGTGAGGTAATTCACTTTGGCAAGAATAACAAATGTGTAGAGTATAGGGCTAATGGTAGGACTCTTAATAGTGTTGATGAACAGAGGGATCTTGGTGTATATGTGCATAGATCCCTGAAAGTTGGCAATCAAGTCGATAAGGTTGTTAAGAAGGCAAATGGAGTCTTAGCTTTTATTGGTAGGGGGATTGAATTTCGGAGCCGCAACGTCATGTTGCAACTGTACAAAACTCTAGTGCGGCCGCACTTGGAGTATTGTGTGCAGTTCTGGTCCCCACATTATAAGAAAGATGTGGAGGCATTGGAGAGGGTACAGAGGAGGTTTACCAGGATGTTGCCTGGTATGGAGGGCAGGTCTTATGAAGAGAGGCTGAGGGATTTGAGGTTGTTTTCGTTAGAAAGAAGGCGGCTAAGAGGAGACCTTATTGAAACATATAAGATGATTAGAGGTTTAGATAGGGTGGACAGTGATAGCCTTTTTCCTAGGATGGAGAAAGCTAGCACAAGGGGACATAGCTTCAAATTAAGGGGTGGTAGTTATAGAACAGATATCAGAGGTAGGTTCTTTACCCAGAGGGTGGTAAGGGTATGGAATGCCCTGCCTGCGTCAGTTGTAGATGCGCCAAGTTTGGTGGCATTTAAGAGGTTAGTAGATAAGTTTATGGACGAAAAGGGAATGGTTAAGGTTAGAGGATCGGCGCAACATCGAAGGCCAAAGGGCCTGTTCTGCGCCGTAATGTTCTATGTTCTAATATTATCCATATGCCTATCCACTGACCATTTGAATGCCCTTAAAGCTGTCGAGTCCACAACTGCCGCAGGCAGGGCATTCCACGCTCTTACTACCCTCTGAGTAAAGAACCCATCTTTGACATCTGTCCTATAACTACCACCCCTTAATTTAAAGCTATATCCCCTTGTGTTAGCCATCACCATCTGAGGAAAAAGGCTCTCACTGCCCACCCTATCTAACCCTCTGATCATCTTACATGCCTCAATTAAGTCACCTCTTAACCTTCTTCTCTCTAACAAAAAGTCCCTCAGCCTTTCTTCATAAACTTTCCCACCACACCAAGCAACATCCTGGGAATACAGGCTTGGAAAGATGCTCTGTCAGAGAGCTGGTGCAGACTCGATGGGCCGAAAAGCCTCTTCTGCACTGTAGAGATTCTATAAATCTATGATTATGACTGATCACAGTGATGAAGAATTGAAACTGGGGATGAATCTTGACCTTTGTAGTGTAATTACAACCCCTATACTGGAAGATGCAGCCTTTCGTGCTGAGATTCAGGCATAGCTGTGATTTTCCCACAGTCACAAATACTGTGCATATTCATTGGCTGGGCTCTTTTATTGGAAAGTGGGTGAGGTAGGAAAATATATCTTCTCTCTGTTGAACCAGATTCCAGCAAAGAGGAATTGCATTTGGACAAGAGCAACAGGCTTAACCTGAGATGCACTTATTCCTGGGATTGGTCATGTACACAGCACCAGATCCCTGAGACTGATCTCAGGTTACAACGAGAAATACAGACATGAGTTTTGAAGATATTGTCCACATTATTATGGGATTATAATTTTCATACTTCAGATGATTGCTGGGAGATGCAATGCTTTCTACTGAGTGAAGGCTTGACTAACAGAAATTCAGAACCCAGGGAACAGAGTTTAATTTAGAAACAGAGAAAGTAAAAACAGCAGGAGACCATTCGGCCCTTCGAGCCTGCTCCAACATTCATTGTGATTATGGCTGATCATCAAATTCAATATCCTGATTCCCCCCTCCCCCTGCAAATCCTTTGATCCTTTCGCCCCAAGAGCTATGTTGAATTTCTTTCACACAATATTTTGGCCTCAATTACTTTCTGTAGTAGCAAAATTCCACACATTCACCACTGAAGAAATTTTTCCTCACCTCAGTCTCAAAAGGTTTACCTCCCACCCCCTCCTTATCCTCAAAATATGACTTCTTGTTCTGGGCTTTCCCACATTGGGAACATTTTTTCTGAACCTTCCTCCCTAAGCCTGTTAGAATTTTGTAAGTTTTTGTGAGATCCCACTCACTCTTCTAAACTCCAATGAATACAATCTTAACCGACAGTCTCTTCACATATTACAAACCTGCCTTCACAAGAATCAGCCTGATAAACCTTCATTGTACTTCCTTGATAGCAAGGACATCCTTCCTTAGATAAGGACACCAACACTGCACAACACTCTAAGTGTGGCCTCACCAATGCCCTATACAATCATAGTAAAACATCCCTATCCCTATACTCAAACTCTCGAGCTATGAAGGTCAACGTACCATTTGTCTTTACTGCCTGCTGTATCTGTATGCTTACTTTCAGAGACTGATGCACAAGGACATCAAGGTCTTGCTGAGTATCCATCTCCCTCAATTTACACCCATTCAAATAATAATCTGCCTTCCAATGATTGCTTTCTAAGTGAATAACCTCACAGTTATCCACATTGTACTACATCTGCCATACATATGCCCACTCACACAACTGAAGCATCTTTGTATCCTCTGCACATCTCACCCTAACTCCCCTCCACAGATTTGTGTCATCTGCAAATTTGGATCTTTATATTTACTTCCTTCATCTAAATTATTAATATATATAATCAATCGCTGGGATCCTAGTGCCAACCCACTAGTCGCAGCTTATGTGGGACCCGTAACCCAGTGAGAGTCAGTGTCTGTGGGACCTGTAGCCCAGTGAGAGTCAGTGTGTGTGGGACCCGTACCCCAGTGAGAGTCAGTGTGTGTGGGACCCGTACCCCAGTGAGAGTCAGTGTGTGTGGGACACCCTGTAAGGATACATATGATCCATGCCTCAGTGAAGGTTTCCAGTTTTGTGATAACTACGTTGGGGCTTTGGCGAAGGCTGTTTGGTGAGATTCAGATCATGATTGGCACCCACTGAGAAGGGCTGGTAGTCAGACCATGCCAAATTGTCAGCCTCTACTAGAATGAGTAGTTTCTGAAGGAAGCAGCACAGAGAGCGAGTCTGTCTTACCCGACATCGCGATCCAGCATGCTGCCCGGATGGTAGGGGGGAAACGCGTTGCCGTTAGGGGGTTCCTTCGGCGAGTACAGTTTGAATGACTTAGACGAGCACCCTGAAAAAAAAAAGACAAACATAAGTACTGATGCAGATATGTTAGTTCTACAGTTGAATCAGACTGAGTACCGCCCCTTCCTGACAGTTGAGATCCCATTTCCCTCCTATTTCATACCGTGTGGAAATGTAGGCCAGGATTCTCCCGGCCCGCTGCACTACACATCTCCTATCTGCTTTTTTCCAATGCAATCGGCTCTGTGCCGGAAATCAGCATGGAGTTGATTATCACAGAGCGATCTGGCCTTCAGTGATGGGTGAGGTATTGGGCCTTGTTATTCAGGTGAGGCGGTGACCAGGGCTGGCCCAGGAAGGCTCGGTAGGCCAGTGACCGGGAGGGCTGGGAAGACCAGCCACCAGGAGACTGACAAAGAGGAGAGGGGGCACTGCGCACACATCTATCTCCACACTAACATACTGCACACTGATCCATTCAGCACAATGCTGCTGGCCTCTCCACCGAGAATAGGCCCCATCCCTTGCTTTTCAGAGTGAATTGTGCTGAAGCATTCTGCAATGCTTAGAATTGGAGATACACTCAGGCAAGTACTCCCAAAAAACAGGCAGGAAAGACTCCCACTTTCCCGCCCATTGGATACTTAATTTTGTTTCTGGGAGAATCCTGACAGTAATTTTTGTTAAGAAGATATCAGGATTACCAGGGTTCTAAAGGAGATTATGTAAACAAATGTTTCTACTCCCTGAAATACTGAGAGTTAAGGGATAATTTGACGGAGGGTTTTAGAATTTTGGAACAGCTGATATGGTAAGTAGAGAGAAATCTTTTCCACTGTTGGGGAAGTCTAGAACTGGGGGCGCCTAGAACAAGGGGGATATAATCATAATTTCAGAGTCAGACCATTCAAGAGAAGACCCAAGAAACATTCTGTCACATAATAAGTAGATGGGAATATAAGGATATGACAGAATATGAGGTAATGGCAGCTGGAGACAGTTATGATAAAGGTTAGCTATGATCTCAGTGAATGACAGAACAGGCTCGAGGGACTGAATGGTCTTTTTCCTCTTCCTATAAACAGGTTTATCCAGTGTTTTCCACCAGTATGAATTTCTGGTCTCACCAATGGCATCAACCTGTTATGGGTTTTTCAGCGGCAGAAGGTGCGACCAATGGGAAATCCCATCAGTGACAGGACCAGAAGATCCCACGGCCAGCCAATGGTGAGCCACCTCCACCATCACAATGCACAAAGTGGAAATAATGGAAAATCCACCTTGTGTTCTGAATGTTCTTTTGTATTGAGAGGTTAATTCAGATAACGATACAGCACAGTGGGCCACTCAGCCCATCAGCCCTGTACTGGAGGATTCCAGGACAAGTTTATAATTAGAGCTAGTCCATTCAGAAGTGAATTCAAGAGAAAGCTTTCACAATAAGAGCAACAGAAATTTTGAATTCTGCTGTGTCTGTACTGCTAGTGAGACGAGACATACTGAGGGATGGTGATGGTGATATCTGGGACAGTATCTGTGAGGTATGATTTTAAGAATATAACTATGTCAGGCTGGCTCAACTCATCTGTGAAACAGCTCCCTCTATTTTTGCACAAGCCCCCAGATTTTAGTGAGGGGGACTTTGCAGGGTTGACAGGGCTGGGTTGTTTTGAGAGTCTATCATCTATCTTGCTTGTGATAGGTAATAACAATCCAGGCTTAGCATTATTGTCAATGGCTGTGTGATTAAATAGATATCAGTGAATCTGAGACAAGACCACATTGTTCTAGCATCTGAGGATTTTGAGGAGGTCACTGCACAGCTCGCTAAATGTGATAGATTAACATATGTTGTGTCTCAGGCATTTCTAAGACTCTGCAAGAGAGATTTTCACAAATAAAAAAGAGGATGACCAAATGTGATGTCAAGAAGCCCCAGTTGTGGAGTCAATGAAAATAGAGGGAAAGCCTACTGCTTGTCAGAATTATACCTGGCACAAAGGAAGATGGTTGTGGAGATTAGTGGTCAATCATTTGATTTGATTTATTATTGTCACAAGTATTAACATACAGTGAAAAGTATTGTTCTTGTACGCTACACAGACAAAACATACCATTCACGGAGAAGGAAAGAGAGTGCAGAATGTAGTGTCACAGTCATAGCTAGGGTGTAGAGAAAGATCAACTTAACGCAAGTTAAGTCCATTTGAAGAAGTCTGACAGTTGCAGGGAAGAAGCTGTTCTTGAGTCAGTTGGAAGGTGACCTCAGACTTTTGTATCTTTTTCCCAAAGGAAGAAGATGGAAGAGAGAATGTCCGGGTGCATGGGGTCTTTACAGCAGGAAATGTAGACAGTCAATGATGGGAGGCTGGTTTGTGATGGATTGGGCTATATTCACAATCTTTTGTAATTCTTTGTGGTGTAGGGAGAGCAAGAGCCATACAAAGCTGTGACACAACCAGAAAAAATGATTTCTACAATGCATCTGTAAAAGTTGGACAGAGTTGTTGTTGATATGCCAAATTTCCTTAGTCTTCTGAAAGTATAACTCAGCTCAGCTCCAGGATATCAGGCTTGTGCTCTAGGTCCAACCAAGAACAGCCATTTCAATGACCTTCCCTCCATCACAAGGTCAGAAATGGGGTTGTTCGCTGCTAATTTAAATCCAATTAATAAAATCTGGATTTGAAAGCTAGTCTCAGTAATGGTGACCATGAAACTATCACACTTGTTGTAAAAACCCATCTTGTTCATTAATGTCCGTTAGGGATGGACATCTGCCATTCTTACCCAGTCTGGCCCACATGTGATTCTAGACCACAGCAATGTGTTTCATTCTGAACTGCCCTCTGAAATGGCTTAACAAGCCACTCAGTTCATGGACAATTAGGGATAGCATCTAATTTGGTTTTGCCAGTGACACCCATATATTACGAAAAATAATTTTTAAATGCATAATGTTCAGCTCCATTCACAGCTCCGCAGATATTAAAGCAGTTTGTTTCTCTATGCTGAAAGACCTGGACAACAGTCAAGCTTGAGTTGATAAGTAGCAAGAAACTATCTTGCCATACACATGCCAGGTAATGACCACCTCCAACAAGAGAGAATTTAACTATCGCCCCTTGATATTCGAAGTATCACCATCACCAAATCCCCCACTATCAGTATTCCATAAGGTCACCATTGACCAGAAATAGAACTGGACCAGTTGTATAAATACTGTGGCTGCAAGAACAGGCCAGAGAGTGGTAATCCTGTAGTAAGTATCTCACCTCCTAAGCCCCTGGCAAAACCTGTCCACCATCTGCAAGGCAATAGTCAGGAGCATGATGAAAGCATAGAAAATTGGAGCAGGATTAGGCCATTCAGTCCATCAAGACTGCTTCCCCATTCATTATCATGGCTGATCACCCAACTCAGTAACCTGTTCCTGCTTTCCACCCCCGCCCCCCTCATATCCTTCACCTGAAGAGCTAATTTCTTTCTGAAAACATACAGGCCGCAATTCTCCAATCCTGCTCTGCAGAATCTTTAGTGCAGTGGGACAGGGGAATCTTATGGTGGGCAATGCACAGGTCTCGTGCATGCTTTCCCACGGTGATAGTAACTCCCAGCGCCGGATTTCCAGCAGTGTCTGCTCAGCACGGGAAGGCACAAATGCCGAAAGCTAGCAGATTTACTATCAAATAAATCGGTTGGATTTAAAATTGATGTTGCCAGACCTCTTACTGAGCACGGGGAAACGGCAGGGAGGCGTAGAAGTAATTTTAATTTTATTTTGCACGTGATTAAAATGGAATTAGCAGGCACAGGACTGAAGTCTCTGAGCTCACTAGCCTCTCCCTTCCGCTAGAATGGTTCACTCCAGTGGGGTTTACAGAAGCTCCCGATTTTTGGGGAACTAGCAACCCCACCCCCACTGGAGTGAAGGGGAGACATTTGAGGCCCCCCAAAGGGTTGGGCACTGGGAGTGCCCCCGAGGGGCATCTTGGCACTGCCCATCAAGCATGGAGCAATGCCCAGGGAGTGGGGCCTGAGGGCAATCGATGGAGGTGGGGGTTCCTGCTGCCACTCTGCAGTCAGAATCAGCGGGAGAGGGCAGGAGGGAGACCAGCAATCTGGACGGGTGGGATGGCATGGAATAACTGTTTAGGGGGTGGCTTGCTGGAGATCAGGGTGGGCTGGGGGACTGCAATGCACAAGCCGTGGGAGCTGGTCAATGATTTGGAGACCATCAGTGCAGGGCAACCGTGCATGCGCCAATCTTGGTGCATGCATAGCAACTCACAGCACACTGATTTCAGCCTCTCCAATGGGGATAGGCCCCATTCCCTGGTTTTTAATGATTTTCACCCTGGTGGGCTCTGCAGTGCATGGAGCGTGGAAGATTCTTCTGAATTCCCACTGAAAAAAGCAGCATGAACTCATTCAGTTTTCATACAAAGTCGATACTTAGACGTTTTTTTGGGAGAATTCCAGCCACAATGTTTTGGTCTTAACTGTTTTCTGTGGTAGCCAATTCCACAGGCTCATCACTCAGTGAAGAAATTTCTTCTCATCTCAGTTCCAAATGGTTTACCCTGCGTCGTTAGACTGTGACCCCTGGTTCTGGACTCCCCACTCATTGGGAGCATCCTTCCTGCATCTACCCTATCTAGTCATATTAGATTATAGGTTTGTATGAGATCTTCTCCCATTCTTCTAAACTCCAGCAAATATAATCCAAACCAACTTGATATCTCCTCATACGTCAGTCCTGTCATCCCAGGAATCAGTCTGATAAACTTTACCGCACTCTCTCCTGAAAACATCCCTCCTCAGATAAGGAGACCAAAACTGCACACAATGTTTCAGGTGTGGCCTCACAAACATCCTTTATAATTGTTTCAAGGCATCCCTGCTAAATACATTAGTTCTGTTTTCGCAAAGGAGAGCACAAATAAGATAGCACAAATGTTGGAGTACACAGGGTTTAGTGAGAGAGAGGAACTCAAGGAATTCAACATTAGTCACTAAATCCTGTGTCCCCCAACATTTCTGTTATCTTATTTGTGCCCTCCTTTGTGAAAGCAGAACCAATGTATTTATTGGTCACCCATTCCTTTGCTGCCCAATTATAAATTCCCCTGTTGCTGGCTGTAAGGGACTTGTCTTCACCAATCTTTTTCTCTTCACATACCTATAGAAACTTTACAGACAGTTTTTATGTTCCCTACAAGCTTACTCTTGTACTTTATTTTCATCTTCTTAATCAATCCCCTTGTCCTCCTTTGATAAATTTTACACTGCTCCAAATCCTAAAGTCTGCTGTTTTTTGTGACCAACTTTTACGCCTCTGCCTTGGATCTAATATTATCTCTAATTTCTCCTGTAAGACATGCTTTGGCCATCTTTCCTGTTTGATTTTTGCACCAGCCAGGAATGAACAATTGTTGCCGTTCACCCAAGCGCTCTTTCAATATTTGCCATTGCTTATCCACCGTCATCCCTTTAAGTAACATTCCCCAATCCATCAAAACTAACTCATGCCTCATACCATCATAGTTTCCTTTATTTAGATTCAAAACCTTAGACTCAGAATCAACTACATCACTCATTTGAAGAAGAATTCTATCATATTATGGTCACTCATCCCCAAGGGACCTTGTAGAATTAGATTGCCAATTATTCCTTTCTCATTATACAACACAGTCTAGGACAGCCTGTAGTCTTGTTGATTTCTTGTTGGTGGTCCAGAAAACTATCCTATTGCATGCTTTAGTCTAGCATTCCTCCTCTACAGTATTATTACTAATTTGATTTGCTCATTCTGTACACAGATTAAAGCTACCATAATTATTTAGAACAGAAAGTACAGGCTCTTCAGTCCTCAGTGTTGTGCCGAGCTGTGTCCAAACCCAAGATCAAGCTATCCCACTTCCTATAATTCTGGTGTGCTCCATGTGTTTATCCAATAACTGCTTGAAAGTTCCTAAAGTATCTGACTCCACTATCATAGCAGGCAGTGTATTCTATACCCCAATCACTCAGTGAAGAATCTCAGACATCCTTCCTATATCTCCATCATAAACCTTATAGTTATGCCCCTTAGTAACAGCTACGTCCACTCTATCTATTCCCCTCATCATCTTACAGACCTCTAAGTCGCCTCTCATTCTCCTCCGCTCTAAAGACAAAAACCCCAGCTTCGTCAACCTTTCCTCATAAGACCTACCCTCCAAACCAGGTAGCATCCTGATAAATCTCCTTTGCACTCTCTCCAATGCTTCCACATCCTCAGACTGGTAAAGTTTATCAGACTGATTCCTGGGATGACAGGACTGACATATGAGGAGATATCGAGTTGGTTCAGATTATATTTGCTGAAGTTTAAAAGAATGGGAGAAGATCTCATAGGTGACAAGAACTGAACACAATATTCCAAATGTGGTCTCACCAATGTCCGGTATAGTTGCAGCATAACCCCATGGCTCAAACTCGAATCCCCTGTAAATAAACACGAATGCACTATAAGCTTTCTTCACAGCTCTATCCATTTGAGTGGCAACCTTCAGAGATCTATAGATGTGAACCCCCAGATTCCTCTGCTCCTCCACATTCCTCAGAACCCTGCCACTGACCTTGTAATCCATATTCAGATTTATCCTACCAAAATGAATCACATATGTTATTCTGTCACATGTCCCTAATTTCCTGTTTAATGCAATCCCCACCAGCACAACTACAGATTAGGGATTGAAATAAAACCTCTTGGTGTTTCTTAGTTCTAATCATACAAATTCCACATCATTGGAGCTAATATCCTTCCTCACTATTGTCTTAATTTCCTCTTAAACGAGCAATGCAAACCCACCATATTTTCCTTTTTGTCTGTTGGAATACCCATAGATGTCCATTTCCCATTGGTGGTCACTTTGCAGCCATGTCTCTGTAATCTCGAACACGTAGTTGCATGATTAACTCATTCACTTCTTTGAGAGTATTCCATGTATGAAGGCACAAAGCCGAGACTTGTCTTTTTAACATTACTGGCCTGTTCATATTTTTTACTGTGGCCCGATTTGATTCCGATCGTTGATTGCTCTGCCTATCAATTTTCTTATTCCCCTTTCTGTCACTTGTTCTTGTCCTTGTTTCCCTCTCCTCTGATTCCTTGCATAGGTTACCTCCTCCGCCATTTCAAACTTCCCAACTTGTTTACATAATGCAACACTCAAGAAACTCAACACTATCCAGAACAAATTGGTTGGCACCTATCCACCATCCGACAGTACCTGCCTCACAGCACCCGAGAGTCAGGTTCAACTTCCAGTTTGGGTCACTGTCTGTGTGGAGTTTGCACATTGTCCCTGTGTCTGCATGGATTTCCAGCGGATACTCCGATTTTCTCCCACAGTCTCAAAGATGTGCTGATTAGGTGCATTGGCCGTGCTAAATTCTCCCTCGGTGTAACCAAACAGGTGCCAGAGTGTGGCGACTAAGGGAATTTCACAGTAACTTCATTGCAGTGTTAATGTAAGCCTTAGTTGTGACACTAATAAACTTTGCTTTTACCTTCAACATTCACTTCTCTGCCACCAAAGCACAGCTGCAACAGTGTACATCATTTACAAGATACACTGCAGAAATTCACCAATTCCTTTGATAGCGCCATCCAAACGCATAACTTCTACTACTTATAAAGAAAGGTAGCAAATGGATAGGAACGCAATCACTTGCCAGTTTCCCTCTAAGCGCACATTGTGAAATACACCCACCATTCTTTGCTGCTGGATCATGATTCCAGATTTCCCTCCCCAGAAGCACAGAGTTTACCTATAGCACATGAACTACAGCAGTTCAAGGCGGCAGCTCGTTATCAGCTTCTCCAGGGCAATTAGGGATGGGCTATAAATACCGGTCTAGCCATGATACCTCCATCACCTGAAAGAATGTTTTAAAAAGTCCTGAAGCTACAGAAAATTCCAGTCTTGCAAGTTTAGATGTGTCAGTGATATGTTCGTTAAATTCTATAAGCGCTATCAAGAATTTGCAAACTAAAATTCCCTCTACACTGTCCCCATCAAACACTCCCAGGACAGGTACAGCACGGGTTAGATACAGAGTAAAGCTACCTTTACACTGTCTCCATCATCACTCCCAGGACAGGTACAGCACGGGGTTAGATACAGGGTAAAGCTCCCTCTACACTGTCCCCATCAATCACTCCCAGGACAGGTACAGCATGGGGTTAGATACAGAGTAAAGCTCCCTCAACACTGTCCCATCAATCACTCCCAGGACAGGTACAGCACGGGGTTAGATACAGGGTACGTCTTTCCAAACTCCATAAACCTGCATGACATTTCCCCATTTCTATTCATGTGACTGCCTGCGGAAGCTTCTCTATGCCAGTTTGGTGTCAATGTCTAGAAACCAAAGCTGAATAGGCAATGGGTGCTCCTCCTTAGTTCCTTCCTTTTTTATTTTGATCATGAAAGGTGGGCTTCACTGGCAGTGTTTGATACCATCTCAAATTTCCCTTCTGAAAGTGATAATGAGCTATCTTCTTTAAACTTGGCAGACCATTCTTCTAGGTGCACTCACATTCTGGGAAGTAGTTCCAGGTTTTTGACCCAGCGACAGTGATGGGACAACGATATAGTTCCAAGACAGCATGGTGGATGGCTTGGGGGAGGGCAGGGTGGGGCAGGTGCTGCTGTGCCCTTACATCTGTTTGTTCCTGAAGTCCTGATATTCACTGATATCAGTATCCAGTTAATTCAACTTATGCTATGTGACACTGCAAAACAGCTGAGTGCACTGAACACTTAGAGGAGATGATACTCAACAATATCCAGTTTAACTCTGACCTGCAGACAAGTTGCTTCAGATAGTTGGATTACTGTAATCAACAACACAGAAGTTTGCCAAGGTTTGACTGTCCTAGCCACAAACAACAGGACAGATCTAGCCTGACCCATTAAAGATAAAGAAAGCAGTAGATGTGTTTATAATACCCCTTAGAATCATAGAGGTTTGCAGCATGGAAACTGGCCCTTCAACCCAACTTGTTCATGCCACCCTTTTTTTTAAAACCACTAAGCTAATCCCAATTGCCTGCATTTGGCCCATATCCCTCCGTACTCATCGTATGCATATAACTATCTAAATGCTTTTTAAAAGATAAAATTGTACTTGCCTCTCCTACTATCTCTGGCAGCTTGTTCCAGACAGTCACATGCTCTGTGTGAAAAAATTGCCCCTCTGGACACTTTTACATCTTTCCCCTCTCACCTTAATCAGTTGTCCTCTAAGTTTTAGACTCTCCTACCTTTGGGAAAAGATATTGACTGTCTACCTTGTCCATGCCCCTCATTATTTTATAGACCTTTATAACGTCACCCCTCAGCCCCCTGCACTTCAGGGAAAAAAATTCCAGTTTTTTCAGCCTCTCCTTATAACTCAATCCATCAAGTCCCGGTTGAATCCTAGTAAATCTTTTTCCCTTATATCACCATTTCAGGAAATCCCAAAATGTTTCAAGGCATTGATCAATTTGGATTTGTATCCTCACCCATTTTCATTAACTGTTTAAAATTTTCTTTCATGGGATGTGGGCATCACCAATAAGGCCAGCATTTCCTGCCCATCCCTAATTGCCCTTAATCATTTGCTTGGTAATTTCAGAGGCTAGTTAAGATTCAACTACATTGCTATGGGTCTGGAATCACACGTAGACCAGACCAGGTAAGGACAACAGATTTCCTTCTCGAAAGGACATTAGTGAACCAGATGGGGTTTTTATGACAATAAAAACGACAAGATAGTTTCAAGGTCATCATAACTGAGACTAGTTTTACATAACATATTTTTTAACCAAATTCAAATTCTACCAGTTATCATGATGGGATTCGAACCCACATATCCAGAGCATCAGCTGGCTCTCTTCTATGTCATCATCATCCCATTAAATTGGCAGTGGAAAATCCTGGATGATACTACTGGTTTTTATTCCTGCCATACTGAAGTCAGGAAGAGTGGGGGTCAAACCTGCCTCCTGTCTTATCCATGTGATTCAGCATTTGACCAATACAGCAGCAGTAACTATAATGATACAGAGCCTTCAACATTGTAAAACACCTTGAGCAAAATCAGACAACATTTGATGGTGAAGATATTAGGAACAAAAATCAAAAGTTTGGTCAAAATGGTAGGTTATAATGTGCATTTTAAAGGAGGTGCAAGAGGCATAAAGGTTTATGGAAGGAATTCCAAGCTGAGAGCCCAGCTGAAGGAAAATATATCAATGGTGAGTCAGTAAAACTTGGGGATGCACAAAAAGCCTGTACGAGTTCAGTACAGGAGGTCTCAGCAGGTCAGAGGTGGGTGGGTAAGCGATAGGGAGGGATGAGGTCATGGAAAGGTTTCAACATGAGGAGTTGAAGTAAGTGTTTTTACTTGTTTTATAATCATAGCAGCAGAAATTATCACTGGCATTTTCTGACAGAATATATCTAAAACAAATTCACCAGGAAAAACTCATCATCCCACCTGTTTCTGTTAGATGTCATCTTCAAATATCACGAGCACCTGCCTACCTACTTCAGGTGCTTGGTCCCTTTGGTACAGGCCCTCTGATATTCCAAACCACGCTCCACCAAGAATTCACCAAAAATTAAGTTTAAGATTATTTTTGTGGGAGGTAAGAGGTGGGAGTAATACCTTAACCTGAGGTGGATAATTGTACTTCATTAGCTACTTTTAAACCTATTTCACAAACACCAGCAGCTTGAACAGTTGTTGCCAAGTGGGTCAAAGGAAGAAAGGAATAAAAATTATTTCACACTCAAACTGTCCCCCAAACATCCAGAATCTCTATCTATCGAAGAGAATAAGCTAAAGGTCCCTCCCCGGATGATCTGAGATGCCAATAAAACAAAGATCCTTTTACACAAGCAAAGTTCTCAGCACAACTCGCTGTCTGCCAGGGCGGTTAAAGGGTTAAGAGGCTGGTTAGAAAGCAGCACAAAAGCGAGATTGGCCTCAGAATATCGGAAGCAGAAGAGGATACAAGGGAGAATAATGGCGTAAACTTCACTTCACCCAGCTACAGACTCTTGGCCGTTTCTAGATAAGATTATCTGTTTAATAACTCTGGTAGCATTGCCTGTTTAACATGTCACATGGAAACCGTACAGGAACCGACACCAACCCCCACCCCCTCTCCTTCCCATTATTGTTTTGTTGTCTATCTGACAGGCTGCATCTTTCCAACGAGGCCTAGATGCTCTTTTAATTCCAAATCAACCTTCCTGCTTCCTGCCTAGTCACCAAATCAGCTTCTGCACATTTATCTTTTAAAATAACATTTGCTACAAACAGGAGGTGCAGCAGAATTTTCCCCCACAGAACCGATACTGGGTCAGGCCTGAGAGCAGCCAGCAGTTCCCCTCTATCCCCCCACAGCCATACCTAAGGAGAGATCTCCTCAGCTTTATACCAGCCTCAGGCCTGGAAGCTCTCTCTTTTCTGTCTCTCAGCAGCACAAGTTAAAACAAATACAAGTGCCAAGAATGTGAGGAGCAGTCACACACACACACACAAAACACACACAGACAGCAACGAGAAACAGTAAAAAGCTTTCTTTTTACCTTCGTAGAAGCTGATCCCAGGGGGGTGTGGGCTGGGAAACCGAGAAATCCCTCCCCCAAAGAATGAAACACTTCAGCAATATAATCTTATTTATTTATTATTTCTTCCAGCCAAAGCCCTGAAGTGAGGTGGAAATGTCTGCTCTCTCTGCGAGCCTTCCCAAGTCTTTTGTTCTGTAGAGAGGGGGGGGGTGGTGGTGGTGGTGAGGCAGCTGTCAGCAAACAACAATAGGCGTGTGGAAAGGCCCTCTCTCTCTCTCTCTCTGTATGTGTATGTGTGTGTGTGTATGTATGTGGCCCCGGTTTGCACTGAATCACAGAGGCTTTGTGGCAGACAGTTGGCCATTCTCAGCACCTCCCCCTGCTCCCAGGCAGACAATACCAGCCAGGGACCCTGGATACTGGCCCCCACCCCCTGCCCTCCCCCTTTTGCCCAAACCTCCAGCAGCAAATCACTCTGCCTCCCCAAGGGAGACATGCTGCTTCTGTCTGATTTCAGCCTCCAAGACAAAGGAGCTAACATATATACATCCATAAATGCAAAATAAAATGTGCATTTAAGGGACTAAAATGGTATCTGCAAATGCAAAACATCAATAAAATTTGCATCCAGGCCTTCAAAGGGGTGAAGGTTAGTAGCTCTCTTTTTGTTGATGAGCATCAACCCGGCAATTTACTTCCCCTTTGCTGATACATTAAAAATAATCAGAATTGATCACATTAAAGGATGTCTCTATCAGGTTGAACTTACTTTTGCTTCTGCCTCTGAGAATTAAAAGAAATTGAAATGATCCTGAATATTTCTGTCAAGTGTGAAAATTGGTTTGGCAAAAAAGGAAATTTATTTAAAAAAATGAAATAAAAAACCTTTGTTTTTAAAATATGTTCTTGTTAAAAGAAATGATAGAAATTAGATATTTATTGAGGAATGAAAACAAAATGGCAGTCACCTATTATTCATTCTTAGTCAAGGTTAGAAACTGTTCTTTTTTCCTTCACTCACATTCTTGCCTTGAACATTGAATCTGCTGAGTAATGTTATTTTTCAAATTTAATCCAGTAATTTTTCTTCTTTTGCCAAGTGACATTGTCACTGTGCAGTCTGAGGCCACAGAACCAGTCGCAGAAATAAGTTATTTTAATTGTAATTCCTTTTATTCACATACCTACTTACTTTTCATTAATCAATATTCACAGAGCACACCTTCCAGATGACTTCAGAACAATCAATTTCCACCTCCAACAAACATCTATTCCTCACCCAGATCCATATGCATTGACACACCCAATCATTCTCTCTCACTCCCCTGATTACTCTCCGCTATCCCCAATCATTGTCTTCCCTCCTTCTAAACCAATATCATCCCTCCACAATCATCATTAACTAATCCTCCCCTTTTGCCATCATTATCCAGATGTTTTCTGATCTCAACCACAAACTGCTCACACCAGTTTTTACACAGCAATCTTCACTGTTATCAGCTATCCAACAATTTCTGAGGTGCATCTACGGACCTCATCTGGAGCAACACTGTTGTGATCCTCCTGTGGTTAAATTTCGCTGTGACATTTACGAGTAGCATATCAGAGTCAGAAGATGCTGAAAAGGCTCTTTAGCCCATCAAGTCTGCACCGACAATAACTACCAATAAAATCACACTAATCCCATTTTCCAGCACTAGAAACTGTTAAGTTTCAAGTGCTCATCCAAATAGTTTTGTAAAAGTTGGAAGATTTCTTGCTTCCACTACTTTCCTAAGCAGCGCATTCCAGATTCTCACCAACCTTGGAATGGATTTGTTTTCCCTCCAACCTCCTGGCCCTTACCCTAAAACTCTGACCCCTCAACCAAGGAGAACAACTGCTTCCTATTCACCCTGTCTGTCCCTCAATCATCTCCTCCGCCCACCTAACCTTCTCTGTTTTAAAGAAAACAATCCAAGCCTACATAGTCTCTTCTCTGTAGCTTAAACATTCCATCCCAGACAATATCTTGACGAATTTTGTCTGTACCCCCTCTAGTGCTATCAGATCCCTCCTATAGTGAGGTGACCGGAACTGCACACAATACACCAAAGAACCATAGAAAATTCCAGCTCAGAAACAGGCCTTTTGACCCTTCTTGTCTATGCTGAACCATTTTTTGCCTAGTCCCACTGACCTGCACTTGAACCATATCCCTCCACACCCCTCTCATCCATGAATCTGTTCAAGTTTTCTTATATGTTAAAAGTGACCCCACATTTACAACTTTATCCGACAGCTCATTCCACACTCCCACCATTCTCTACGTGAAGAACACCCTCCCCTAATATTCCCTTTAAACTTTTCTCCTTTCACTCTTAATCCATGCCCTCTGATTTTTTTTCTCCCCTAGCCTCCATGGAAAAAGCCTGCTTGCATTCACTCTATCTATACCCATCAAAATCTTATATAACTATCAAATCTCCCCTCATTCTTCTACGCTCCAGGGAACCTATTCAATCTCTCTCTGTAATTCAGCTTCTCAAGTCCCAGCAACACTCTTGTGAACCTTCTCTGCATTCTTTCAACCTTATTTACGTTCTTCCTGTAACTAGGTGACCAAAACTGTACACAATACTCTAAATTCAGCCTCACCAATGCCTTATATAACCTTATATACCATAACACTAATTTTTATACTCGATACTCCGATTTATAAAGGCCAATGTACTAAAAGCACTCTTTACAACCCTATCCACCTGTGACGTCACTTTTAGGGAATTCTGCACATGTATTCCCAGATCCCTCTGGACTTTTCAGAGTCATACCATTTAACCTGTACATTCTACTTTGGTTTGTCCTTCCAAAGTGCAATACCTCACACTTGTCTGCGTTAAATTTCAATTGTCATTTTTCAGCCCATTTTTCTAGTTGGTCCAAATCCCTCTGCAAGCTTTGAAAACCTTTCTCACTGTCCACTACACCTTCAATCTTTGTATTATCAGCAAATTTGCTGGTCCAGTTTATCAAATTATCATCCAGATCATTGATATAGATGACAAACAACAATGGACCCAACTCCAATCACTGCCTCCAGTCACAAGCCTCTACTCAGAGAAACAATCCTCCACAACCACTTGGACTTCTTCCAGTGAGCCAGTACCTAATCCAATTTACTACCTCCCCACATATACCTAGTGACTGAACCTTCCTAATTAACCTCCCATGAGGGACCTTACCAAAGGCCTTGGTGAAATGCAGGTAGACAACATCCACCACCTTCCCTTCATCCACTTTCCTGGTAACCTCCTTGAAAAACTCTAATAGATTGGTTAAACATGACTTACTACACACAAGGCCAAGTTGACTCTCCCTAATAAGTCTCTGTCTACTCAAATATTTGTAGATCCTACCCTTTGTCACACGTTCCAATAACTTGCCCACCGTTGACGTCAAACTTACTGGTCTATAATTTCCCAGATTTCTTTTGGAACCTTTTTTAAACAACAGCACATCATCAGCCACCCTCCAATCATCCGTCACCTCTCCCTGTACAAACCAACATTTTAAATATGTCTGCCAGGGCCCCAGCAAGTTCAACACTAGCCTCCCTCAAGGTCCATGGGAATACCATGGGGATTTATCCACTCTGATTTGCTTCAAGACAGCCAGAATCTCTGTCCCTACGATCTGTAAAGATTGTGTGACCTCCCTATCTTTTTGCCCTATTTCCATACTCCAGCTGTGGCTTAACTAACATTACTTCCATGCTCCTGTACTCGATGCCATGAACATCAAGGTACTGATGAGGCTGCAACTAGAATACTGTGTGCAATTTTGGTCCCCTTATTTGTGAAAGGATATATTGGCCTTGGATGGAATACAGAGAAGGTTCACTCGGCCGATACCGGAGATGAGGGGGTTAGCTTATTAGGAAAGATTGAGTAGATTGGGCCTACACTCGTTGGAGTTTAGAAGGCTGAGGGGGGATCTTATAGAGATAATGAAGAGGCTAGATAGGGTAGAGGCAGAAAGATTATTTCCACTTAGAAAAGAAACAAGAACTAGAGGGCACAGCCTCAAAATAAGGGAGAGTCAATTTAGAACAGAGTTGTGGAGGAACAACTTCTCTCAGAGGGTAGTGAATCTTTGGAATTCTCTGCCCATCGAAGCAGTGGAGGCTACCTTGTTAAAGATGTTTAAATCACCAGTAGATAGATTTCTGATCAATAAGAGAATTAAGGGTTATGGGGAGTAGGCGGGTAAGTGGAACTGAACCACTATCAGATCAGCCATGATCCTACTGAATGGCAGGACAGGCTCATGGGGCTAGATGGCCTACTCCTGAGCCTATTTTTTATGTTCTTATGACTGATGAAAGAGAGTGACACACATCTTCTTAGCCACCTTATTCACCAATTCTGCCACCTTGAAGGACCTGTCAATAAGCACTGTTCTTCTGAGCTTCCTCGTGCCATTCCTTAAATACTCCCTTACCTTGTTACTTCCAAAGTGCATCACCTCGCACTTATTAGAGCTAAATACCATCTGCTACTGCTCTGCCAATCTGACCAACCCATCTAAAATCTTTGCATAACCTTCTTCACTATTAACTACCCTACCAATCTTGGTGTCATCTGCAAACCTACTTATTGTCCATCCCGTATTATCTATATCAACTATGTATATAATGAGCAATAAAGAACCCAACAATGATGCATATAGTACACCATTGGACACCAGCCTCCAGTTACTTTAACAGCTTTTTACAACTACCCTTTGCGTCCTATTACTAAAACACTTGCAAAATTTCCCCGAATTTCACATGCTTCAATCACTCTCCCATGTGGGACATTAGCAAAATCGTTGCTAACATCCACATAAACTACACTTACTGTACTTCCCTCATCCACATATCAGGTCACTTTTTCAAAAAATTCTATCAAGTTTGTTAGGCATGACCTCCCTCTGACAAAGCCATGTAGACCATTCCATGTCTTCCAGAGAATTCTCTGCTTCGGAACTTTTTTCCAACAGTTTCTTGACCGCTGACATGAGACACACTGATCTATAATTTCCTCATTCATCTCTACCACACTTATTGAAAAGTGAAATTACATTAGCTTTCTCAGTCCTCTGGCACTTCTCCCGTGGCCAAAGAGGAATTAAAAATTTGCGTCAGAACCTCTGGAATTTCCTGCCTTACTTCCTGGGATGTAATTCATCTGGGCCAGGGGACTTGTCCATTTTTAAGTCCACCAAAGCTTCCAATCCTCCACATTTCCTCAGTCAAATTGTGCAAGGTCCTCTTTTGTGAGTTGCTACTAGAACAAGATAGCAAAGACCAGGTGGTAGGTGTGGGTGGTTAGGCTAAGAACATCAGTTTCAACTTAGTTGCAAAGGACAAATGGATTGAAAACAGTGCGATGCTCTTTCTGTGCCTTGTCCTCACAAGAGCAACAATAAAATCGTCCTAAAGAAATTATCAATTCTAATGCAACAACCACAATCACATTAAAACATTATAATCACCAAGAGCGAAAAACGATTTTGAAAAGGAAGACTAAGGCCAGCCATTTCCTATGACATTGTCAGGCTTTGGGATTTATAAGCAACCATCAATCTATGAAGGAACAATTAATCCTCAAATTACCCTTCATGGAAACTGCCCTGAACCACAACATGCATTTACATAGTATTTTTAACACGGTAAAATTCCTGAGGGATTTCAAGGTGTGTTATCACAATCAACTGAGACAGGATGACAGACAATCAGATGACAAAGAAGTGGATTTTGCAGGACATTTTAAAGGAGGAAAGAAGTAGAAAGGTTTAGGAAAAAAATTCCAGAGTCTTGGATTCAAAGGGCAAAGCTACTGTTGGTGGAACAACAAAGCAGGAAGGCGTAAGAGGCAAGAGACAGAGCAGCACACAGACTGCAAGAGTGTGGAGGAGAGGACAGAGATAGGATGGGAGTGAGGCAATTGACATTCAATAACAAGGATAATAATTTTAATACTAAGATACTGCTGCAGCATGAGCCACTGTAGGTCAGTGAGTGGAATAAAAGGCTGTGCAAATGAGTAAAATTTTGGTTTAGTTGAAGTTTATGGAGAGTGTAAAGTGGGAGGTTGACCAGGAAAACATTGAAATCATAAAGCCTAGAGAAAATAAGGACCTGGATGAAGGTTTCAGCAGAAAATGAGCAGAGCATAGTGGAGACAGACAAGATTACAAAAATGTCAATGGATAGACACACCTTTAGCAGCAAAATGCTATACTGCATGTTACACCTTAGAACAGTGCTGTCCTCATACATCAGCACATTCCCCAACTTAGTATAAACAAGGCCCACATGCACATCACCTAGATAGAAAGGACTGGGTCGTATCCAAGTAAGGGTATTGTGTCATATAGGATACTGAGCCATGCAGATCATCAAGCTCACAGAATCCCTGTCATTTACCTGATTTTCACCAAAGTGATGGGGGCTACTTAGCTCAGTTGGCTAGATGACTTGAGTGTGACGCCAGCGACATAGGATCTATTCCTGTGCCAGCTATAGTAATTCATGGATGTCTACCTCCTCCCCTAGTGTCAAATTTGTGGAGTGGTACCCTTCTGGTTATATATAACCAGTTGTCTTTCCTTGATGAGCAGAGATGGATACGATCCTTTTGTGGAAAATTTAGATAATTTCTTTACCAAAGCAAGTTGTAAACAAGCAACCATTGCCCTCAGAGCCTCTTGATAAATAGGGGTAGGGAAGGACGTCATTAAGTTCCTATTTAGCACCCACTGAACCCCCAACTGCACTTTCAGAGGAACTGCTTTTTGGATTACATGTGAAACTGAGACCCTATCTGCCTTCTCAGAGGGTTGTAAAAGATCCCATGGCACTGTTTGGGGGATGACAAGGGAGTGTCCCTATCAATATTTATTCCTTAACAGCACTAAAAACAGAGAATGACCATGATCACATTGTTGTTTCTGACAGTTTGGGGAATTACTGGCTATTGTGTTACAGTGATACTCTTCTAAAAGGTGCTTTATTAGCTGTAAAGCACTTTGAGAGCCTGCAGATTACAAACGCGTGAAATAAATGTCTTTCTTTCTTACAGTTTACTTACCTGCAGACTGGTACTGCTCCTCCATCACTCTACAACAGTTCCTTGATCAAGTATTCCTTTTAACACATAGATCTTTTGTAAAAAATTGAGACTTGATTGTGATGTAGGATGGTCCTGAATAGAGCTCTACCCTCAGATAAACAACTTCAAGTTGCTTCCCCTTGTTTCAACTGCTAACTGTTATAATCCACGGTTAGGGTGCAGATGGGGTGGAGCTTGGGGGGAGGGCAGGGGTAGCTGAGTTTTTCTGTGAATTAGACTGATCGCCCAAGGAGGTACCCTTAGATCAGTACATGCGCCACTGAAGTAGGGTGAGTAAGCAAGACCACAAGGGGGGCCTCCAGGCTCCCACTGCTCCCAGGCATTGGGCTGGAAAACCGCAGGCAAAAGCCTGGCCTATGCTGATAACAGCTCTGTCAGATAGGAGTGTCTCAAATTCACTGAGACATAGAGGGTGTGGGCATGGAAGTTCAACCCAAAAAAAATAAAATTAGATTAAGTGTTTGACATTCTTGGGTGTGTACAAACTACATGCAATAGGCACAATTTTCAGCTTTGTTTATGAGCAAACATTTCAGATTTCCTTACTTATTCTATCTTCTGCGTGACTCCAGTCTCACACCAACATGATTGACTCTTAACTGCCTCTGAAAAAGACTCACCATCAGCGTTTCTGGGCAACAAAGGATGGACAACAAATGTTAGCCATGGCAGAGCTGCTCACATCCTGAGAATGAATTTTAAGAATACCGATTCTGAGATATGCTGTTGCATTGTTGTTTTCCCTCTCCTTTATTACATTTACTCAGAAAAGTGCCATGATGGAAAGATATTGAATCTGAAATGAGAACAGGAGGTTATTCAATCCTTTACTTGTAGGGTGTGAATGTCACTGGCTAGACCAGCATTTGTTGCCCAAGAGGCAGCGAGTTGCCTTCTTTAAACCACTGCAGTGATGAAGGGACAGCCACTGTACTGTCAGAGAGGGAAATCCTGAATTTTGACCCAGTGACAGTAAAGGAACGGTGACATATTTCAAGGGGGCCTTCACGACACATGACAGCGCAGAGCCACTGAGCAGAGACTGATAGCCAAGTTCCACACACGAGGACGGTCTTAACAGGGATCTTGGCTTCATGTCACACTATCTGTAACTCCCATGACTTGCCTGGGTTAGCAAAAAACCTCACTTACTGAGCTGTCTGGAGACAATACATATCTCTCTAACGTGTGCTCAGTGTTCCTTCCACCCACATTGTTAGCCACTTTAAGACTTGAATAGCAGGTTAGGTGTAAGGACTCGCATTCTAATCAGCAATCTGTAAACTGTCTGTGCTGATATGTGTGCTTTTGGAGACCAGAACACCTCATTCACCTGACAAAGGCACAAACGCCGAAAACTAGCAAGTTTACTATCAAATAAATCGGTTGGATTTAAAATTGGTGTTGTCAGACCTCTTACTGACATATTTCAAAGCCAGGAAAGTTAGTTACTTGGAGTTGGAGTCTCCAGTTAGTGCAGTTCTCAGGTATCAGTTATGCTTGCCCTTCTAGACGCTAGTCATCACGAGTTTGGAAGGTGCTGTTAAAGAAGCCTTGGGGTACACTTGGCTGCAACTGTGCGTCGGTGGTGGTGGGAATGAATGTTTGTGGCAGAGGTACCAATCAAGTGGCTACTTTGTCCTGGATGGTATTGAGCTTCTTGAGTGTTGTTGGAGCTGCACCCATCCAGGCAAGTGGATATTGTTCCATCACATTTCCGACTTGTATTTTGTAGATGGTGGACAGACTTTGGAGAGTCAGGTGGCTTGTTACTCGCTGCAGGATTCCAAATCTTTGACCTGCTCTTGGAGGCACAGTATTTATATAGCTAGTCCAGTTCAGTTTCAGGTCCGTTAAAACCCCCAGGTCGTTGACAGTGGGGAAATCAATGATGGTGATCATTGAATGTCGAGAAATGATAGTTTGATCTTCTCTTGTTAGAGATGGTCATTGCCTGACAATTGTGTGGCACAAATAGTACTTACCACCTGGATACTGTCCAGATCTTGATGCATTTGAACATGGACTGCTTCAGTATCTGAGTCATTGCAAATGGTGCTGGACATATATGCTTCAATAAGATTGCACAAAGATGATTAGAGGTTTAGATAGGGTGGACAGTGATAGCCTTTTTCCTAGGATGGAGAAAGCTAGCACGAGGGGACACAGCTTTAAATTAAGGGGTGATAGTTATAGGACGGATATCAGAGGTAGGTTCTTTACCCAGAGGGTGGTTCAGGAGTGGAATGCCCTGCCTGCAGCAGTTGTAGATGCGCCAAGTTTGGTGGCGTTTAAGAGGTTAGTTGATAAGTAAATGGAAGAGAAGGAAATGGTTTAGTTTGGAGGGTCATTGCTTTTTATATTGGTCAGCGCAACATCGAGGGCCGAAGGGCCTGTTCTGTGCTGTAATGTTCTACGTTCAATCATCAGCAAACATCCCCACTTCTGATCTTATGATGGATGGAAGGTCATTGACGAGACAGCTGAAGGTGGTTGGGCCTTGAGCTGAGGAACTCCTGCGGTGATATCCTGGAACTGCCAACAACCACAACCATTTTCCTTTGTGCTGGGTATGACTTCATCCAGTGGAATTTTCCCTGATTCCCATTGACTCCAGTTTTGCTACGGCTCCTTGATACCACAGTTAGTCAAATGCTGCCTTGATGTCATGGACAGTCACTCTTACCTCACTTTTTGTCCATCAAGACTATAATGAGACCAGGAGCTGAGTGACCTTGCTGAAACCCAAACTGAGCGTCGGTGAGCAGGTTATTTCTGAGTAAATGGCACTTGATTGCACTGTTGGTGACTCTACCCAAAACTGTGGCACTGATCGAGAGTAGACTGATGGGGCAATAATTGGCTGGATTGGATTTGTCTTGTCCTGTTACTTGTGTACAGGACATAACTGGGTAATTTTCCACATTGTTGGGTAGATGTTGGTGTAGCTATATTGGAACAGCTTAGCCATGGGCACACAAGTTCTTGAGAACAAGTCTTCAGAACTATTGCTGGAATATTGTCAGGACCCATAGCTTTTTCAGTATTCAGTGCCATCATGTAAATGAATTGAATTGACTGAAAGCTACATCTGTAATGCTGGGGACCTCTGGAGGAAGTCAAGATGGATCTTTCAGATTGATCATGGATAATCTGTACCTCAATTTCTTTATCTTTCTTTGTCCCTTGCTCTCATACACAAGAGCTATCTGCTGAACAAGCACCAAAGCTTAGTTACCCATCTTTTCCCATTAGCCTTCAACACCTCCCGCCTTCTTGCAATATCCTTCAATCTCAACAATCCATTCCTTTCCCATTCAACTTACTTAGCACCTTCTCCACTTATCCTTCAATCTCACCCGTTCATCAGATCTCTCTACTCTAGTTACCCAACTTCTCCCCATATCTCCCTATCCATGTTCTTTTCAGAAATCCATCTAGTTGTGTCTTGGCCCTTCTCTCTATACTGCCCACTTCAGCGTCCTTCCCTAGCAACAGGGTCCAAACAATGTTTAAGTTATTTATTAGTGTCACAAGCATGCTTACATTAACAGTACAATAAAGTTACTGCGAAAATCCCCTAGCCACTGCACTCTGATGCCAGTCGGGTACACTGAGGGAGAATTTAGCATGGCCAACGCATCTAACCAGCATGTCTTTCGGACTGTGGGAGGAAACTGGAGCACCTGGAGGAAACCCATGCAGAAACTGAGAGAACCTGCAGGCTCCATAGAGTGATCCAAGGTGGGAGATGAATCTGGATCCCTGGCATTGTCAGGCAGCAACGATAACCGCTGTGCTATTGTGCGACCAAATGTGGGAGAAAAGCAATCTGTGCTGCCAATACAATTATGACAATTTGCATTACATAAACAGCATCTGTAACACAGGACCAAGCAATTAGCTTTCAAAGGTATGGACCCAAAAGATTACAATGAAAAATGGCCCACTTGGTCATTTCTATTAGAAACATAAGAACAGCAAAAAGCAATTTAGTCCCTCAAACAAGATCATGAAATAAGAAATTTACAAATGGATGTTAATGAATGGGACTAAATTTGGCAGGTGAAGTTTAATGTGGATAAGTGTGAGGTTATCCATTTTGGTAAGAAAACTACAAAGACAACTTATTATTTAAATGGGGAGGAACTTTGGAGCGCTCCGGTGCAGAGGGATCTGGCTGTTTTTGTGCATGAATAAAGGCGGCAAATGGAATTTCGGCATTTATTGCTAAAGGAATTGAATATAAAAGTAATGAGGTTTGCTGCTATTGTACAAAGCATTAGTGAGATTGCACTTAGAATATTGTGTAGTTTTAACCCCTTACTTAAGGAGGGATATGAACATAGAACAATACAGCACAAACAGGCCCTTCGGCCCACGAGTTGCGCCGATCACATCTACCAATCCACAGACCTATCTATAACCCCCTATCCTATTCTTTTCCATATACTCATCCAGAAGTCTCTTAAAAGACCCCAGTGAGTTTGCCTCAACAACCTCCGACGGCAGTTGGTTCCATTCACTCACCACCCTCTGAGTGAAAAACCTACCCCTGACATCTCCTTTGTATTTGCTTCCCTGCACCTTAAATCTGTGTCCTCTCGTAGTGACCATTTCAGCTCGGGGAAATAGTCTCTGAGAGTCCACCCTATCTATTCCTCTCAACATTTTATAAACCTCTATCAGGTCGCCTCTCAACCTACGTCTCTCCAGTGAGAAGAGTTCCAGCTCCCTCAACCTATCTTCATAAGGCATGCCTCTCAATCCAGGCAGCATCCTTGTAAATCTCCTCTGCACTCTCTCATAGCCTCTACATCCTTCCTATAGTGAGGCGACCAGAACTGTGCACAATACTCCAAGTGGGGTCTGACAAGGGTCTTATAAAACTGCATCATTACCTCCTAAACTCTATTCCTCGATTAATGAAGGCCAGTACACCGTACGGCTTCTTGACCACTTCCTCTACCTGCGAGGCTGATTTAAGAGTCCTATGGACCCGGACCTCAAGATCCTTCTGCTCTACAACACAGCTAAGACTCCTACCCCTTATATTGTACTCCTGAATATTGTACTATGATTGCAGTGGAGACAGTTCAGAGGAGGTTCCAGAGATTGGGCAGTTTAAGTCTCTACTCTCTGCAATTTAGAAGAATGAGAGGAGATTTAACTGAGGTGTACAAGATAATGAGGGGAATTGACAAAGTAGACTTGGAGAGGATGTTTCCTCTGCAGAGGATGTGGGCAATCTAGAACATGAGGTTATATCTTTAGGATAAGGAGTAGCAGATTTAAAACAGATCAAGAGAAATTGTTTCCCAGAGTTGTGAATCTGTGGAATTCACTTCCCCAGAGTCTGATGGATCCTAGGACATTGAGTAAATGTAAGGACAAGGGGGACAGATTTTTAATTACCAAGGGTTTGGAGGGTGATGGTGAACACGCAGGAAAGTGGAGTTAAAGCTGTGATAAGATCAGTCATCATGTTAAATGGCAGTGCGGGCTCAAGGGGCTGAACTAGCTACTCCTCCTTATAGTTTTAATGAATCTTATGTTTGATCTATCACCTAATTCCATATACTTACCTTTTTCTTATATTCCTTAGTATCCTTAGCTAACAAAAATTAAATCTCAAATTAAAACACACAACTGATCTAGTAACAACTGCCATTTGTGGAAGGGTTTTAAACTTCTCCCATCCTTTATATGGAAAAATCTTTCCTAATTTCATTCCTGAAAGATCTGGCTCTAATTTATAAGCAATGCCCCCTGGTCCTAACTCCCCAACTGCATAAGTAATTTCTCTCTATTTATCTCATCAATTCCTCTTAAGACGTCCTCAGAAGAAAATCATACACAAGCTCCAAGAATAATCTGGGAGTAGTTCACTAAATAAAACTTTTATTTCCCGAAGTTTAGAAGTCCAGGGTGACGTGTAACTGGAATGTTTCATTTTTAGGGGACAGAGAATAATGAATAAAAGGCGGCTCTGGGCGAGTTCTTACACATTGATTAAGAAACTATAGGTATTTTGGATCTCATATTTCCTGTTCCGAAGGAACTTTGCTATCTGTTCCAAATGCTGCCTTTGGTTCTTTTTCCACATATGGCACAGGAATTTGATTTGGACAGTGTGAGGCATTTGGGGTATGACAGCTGAGAAGTGCAACTGACATGCAGTACTTTTTAAAGTATAGTCACTGTTGTAACGTAGAAAATCTTACACCCAAATCACAAACAGCAAATCTCACAAACACCAGAGATAAAGAATAAGTTAATCTATTTCAGTAATGCTGGTCAAAGTGTTAGGCAGTTACTACTATTCTTCAATACAAATATCACCACTGAATCTTTTATTTTCAGCTATGAGGGCAGACATAGCCTCAGTTAAATGTCTGATCTGAAATACAGCACTCTTACTGTGCAGCACTCTCTTAGCACTCCACTGAGCACATCATCCGTCTTTTCAAGGGAAATAAATGCTGGTCTTGCCAATGATAACCACATCCCAATGAATTTTATAAAAAGCCAAAGCTTTCTGGGTTCAAGTCTCTGGAGTGGACCCAATGAGCTTCTGAGTCATGCAAATGTGCTACCAACAGTCAACTCTGCCATTTGGTGTGGACTGTAAATTGGAAAGAAAAGCAAGCCTTAGGCAGTTCGCTTGGAGCCTGAGATCAGCTACAGAATTGGGTGGAGGCAGCTAATTACTTCTCTATCAGCTAAGGATTCTGGACGGACCATGAAATATGTAAAACATCCCAAGGAGTTTCACAATAATGATTATTATCTAAAATTCAAAACTAAGCTACATAAGAGATACAGGTCAAGAAACCAAGAGCTTGGTTCAAGAACCATCTTGGGAGTGCAAGGCAGAGAGGTATATGAAAGGAATTACAAAGCTTAGCACCTAGACAGTTGAAGGCAAGGCTGCTGATAGCATTGAAAGTTGGTGATACTCAAGAATTCAGGATTGGAGAAGTGTTGATGTCATGAGAGATAACAAATGAACCTCTTCAGTTACCACTGCTTGGAATAGTCAATCATAGTCATTTTCTGAGAACATGGACTGAATTGAGAAAAGTAAATAAATAAATAAATGAGGGGGAGGGAGAGAGAACAAATGGAAACTGAAAAAGAGGAAATTGAGAGTTCACATCAATGACCATCATTTTATTCATTTCCATGGCAACTGCTAACTAATAAGTCAGCTGTAGCTGGTTTGGTAATTAATCTCTGCCCTAAACCACAGAGTTAAAGATCCTATCAGTGAAAATAATTTCAGAGCAGAATTGAGTTTTCCCATGTTTTTCACAACTGATTTGCAAAAAGCTTTTCTTAACTCTCCTCCACAGGAAATGTCAAGGCCATTAGACCCCATAACCCTTCATCATTGATCGACAGCACTGACTGACTCACCGCGTTCCCCCACCCCCACCTATTCACCGCGTCCTCCAATTCCAGGGACCTGGATGTCTTTGTACACCAATTACTGAAAGCAAGCATGCAGCTACAGCAAGCAGTTAGACAAATGGTGTGTAGGCCTTCGTTGTGAGAATATTTGCATATAGGAGCTAGAATGTTTACTGCAGCTATAGGGGGCCTTCTTGACACCACATCTGGAGTAGTGTGTGTAGTTTTGGTCTCCTGACCGAAGAAAAGTTATACTTTCATAGAGGGAGTGCAGCGAAGGTTCACCAAACTGATATGTGGGATGGCAGGATTGTCTTTAAGGAGAAATTGGGTTGACTGGATCTGTACTCACTGGAGTTTGGAAGAATGAGAGGGGATCTAATTGAAGCTTATAAAATTATGACAGGGCTCAACAGACTGGAAGAAAAGATGTTGGGCAGGATTTCACAGCCTTGCTCGTCCCAAAACCACAAGATCCTACCCAAGGTCAACAGATCTTTCCACTGCCCACTCTGCGCTTGCACCAATTCCTGTGGCAGGCAGAATGGTAAGATTCCAATCGATGTTTCTGCTGAGAGGCTGGTTATAGAACAAGGGGTCATGGTTTCATGATTTGGGATAGGCCATTTAGGACTCAGACGAAGACAAGCCCCTTGGGTGGTGAACACAGCAATTCTCTAACACAGAGGACTGTGGTGACCAAATCACTGAAAATATTTGAGGACATTGATTTTTAGACTCTAAGTGAGTGATTTAGCTAATTGGATTAGGAATTGGCTAGCTGATAGAAGACAGAGAGTGGTGGTTGATGAGAATTATTCATCGTGGAGTTCGGTTACAAGTGGTGTACCTCAGGGATCTGTTTTGGGGCCTCTGCTGTTTGTAATTTTTATAAATGATCTGGATGAGGGTATTGAAGGATGGATTACTAAATTTGCTGACGACACCAAAGTTGGAGGAGTTGTAGATAGTGAAGAGGGGTGTTATACTTTGCAGAAAGACTTACTCAAGCGGCAGAGCGACTTAGACAAGTTGCAGAGCTGGGCCGACAGGTGGCAAATGGAGTTTAATGCGGAAAAGTGTGAGGTAATTCACTTTGGCAGAAATAACAAATGTATAGAGTATAGGGCTAATGGTAGGACTCTTAATAGTGTTGATGAACAGAGGGATCTTGGTGTATATGTGCGTAGATCCCTGAAAGTTGGCAATCAAGTCGATAAGGTTCTTAAGAAGGCATATGGAGTCTTGGCTTTTATTGGTAAGGGAATTGAATTTCAGAGCCGCAACGTCATGGTACAACTGTACAAAACTCTGGTGCAGCCGCACTTGGAGTACTGTGTACAGTTCTGGTCCCCACATTATAAGAAAGATGTGGAGGCGTTGGAGAGGGTGCAGAGGAGGTTTACCAGGATGTTGCCTGGTATGGAGGGAAGGTCTTATGAGGAAAGGCTGAGGGATTTGAGGTTATTTTCATTAGAGAGAAGGCAGCTAAGAGGTGACCTTATTGAGGCATATAAGATGATCAGAGGATTAGACAGGGTGGACAGTGATAGCCTTTTTCCTCGGATGGAGAAGGCTAGCATGAGGGAACATAGCTTTAAATTAAGGGGTGGTAGATATAGGACGGATGTCAGAGGTAGGTTCTTTACCCAGAGGGTGGTAAGGGTATGGAATGCCCTGCCTGCTGCAGTTGTAGATGCGCCAAGTTTGGGGGCGTTTAAGTGGTCAATCGATAGGTTTATGGATGAAAAGAGAATGGTTTAGGTCAGAGGGTCATTGCTTTTTCTCAATTGGTCGGCGCAACATCGAGGCTGAAGGGCATGTTCTGCACTGTAATGTTCTATGTTCCAAGTATGTCGAACGGTATGTATGGGGAGAGTGCAGGAGTTATGGCATTGAGATAGAGGATCAGCCACGATTATATTAAATGGTGGAGCAGACTCACAGGGTCAGATCCTGCCCTACTCCTGTTCTTTTCTATGTTTCAGCGTACGGGTGGAGTATGGCATGGTTTGAAATGCGTATACTTTAATGCAAGAAGCATTCGCAATAAGGTGGAGGAACTTGCAGCTTGGATCAGTACCTGGAACTTCGATGTTGTGGCCATTTCAGAGACATGGATAGAGCAGGGAGAGGAATGGTTGTTGTAGTCGGAGTAGAGAAGGAGGTATAAGGGGGGGGACGAGTGGCATTATTAGTCAAAGACTGCATCACAGTGACAGAAAGGAAGTTTGATGAGGACCTGTCTGTTGAGGTAGTATGGGCTGAGATTAGAAACAGGAGAGGAGAGGTCACCCTGTTGGGAGTCTTTCATAGACCTCCTAAAAGTTCTAGGGAGGTAGAGGAAAGGATTGCAAAGTCGATTCTGGACAGGAATGAAAGTAATAGGGTAATTGTTATGGGGGACTTTAACTTTACTAATATTGATTGGAACAGCTATAGCTCTAGCTTGTTAGAGGGGTCAGTTTTTATGCAAAGTGTGCAGGAAGGTTTTTTGACTCAGTATGTAGATAGGCCAACTAGAGTTGAGGCTACATTGGATTTGGTACTGGGCAATGAGCCAGACCAGGTGTTAGACTTGGAAGTTGGTGAACATTTTGGTGATAGTGACCACAATTCGGTTACGTTCACCTTAGTGAAGGATAGGGATAGGCATGAAGCTGGGGGCAGTAGTTATAGCTGGGGGTAATTATGAGGCCATTAGGAGGAAATTAGGGTGCATAGGTTGGACTAGGAACATCTGAAATGTGGAGCTTATTCAAGGAACAGCTACTGCAAGTCCTTGATAAGTATGTCCCTGTCAGGCAAGGAGGAAATGGTCGAGTAAGGGAATCATGGTGTACTAAAAAAGTTAATTCACTGGTTAAAAGGAAAAAGGAGGCTTATGACAGGATGAGGCTTGAAGGCTCAGTTAGTGCACTGGATAGCTATAGATTAGCCAGGAGGGAGCTAAAGAGTGAGTTGAGGAGAGCTAAAAGGGGACACGAGAAGACTTTGGCTGATAGGATCAAGGAGAATCCTAAAGCTTTCTTTAGATATGTTAAGAATAGAAGATTGGTTAGGGCAAGACTAGGGCCAGTCATAGACAGCAGTGGGAAGTTGTGCGTGGAGCCTGAAGAGATTGGAGAGGCACTGAACAAATATTTCTCTTCGGTACTCACGCAGGGAGATGTAAATGTAGTTGTGGAGAACACTGGGATACAGGGTTGCAAACTGGAAAGTATTGAAGTAGATAAGGAGGATGTGCTAGATATTCTTGAGGGTTTGAAGTTAGATAAGTCCCCTGGGCCGGACGGGATTTACCCTAGGATTCTCTGGGAGGCGAGAGAGGAGATTGCAGAGCCTCTGGCTCTGATCTTCAGGTCGTCGTTGGTTACGGGTATAGTTCCGGAAGACTGGAGGATAGCGAATGTGGTCCCATTGTTCAAGAAGGGGAAGAGAGACTTTCCGGGGAATTATAGGCCGGTGAGTCTTACTTCTGTTGTGGGCAAAGTATTGGAGAGAATTATTAGGGATAGGATTTATAGTTATTTAGAGAGAAATGAATTGATTGGGGATAGTCAGCATGGTTTTGTGAAGGGTAGGTCGTGCCTTACTAACCTTATTGAGTTTTTTGAAAAAGTGACCAAAGAGGTGGATGGGGGTAAGGCGGTTGATGTGGTATATATGGACTTTAGTAAGGCGTTTGATAAGGTGGCCCATGGAAGACTTCTGCAGAAAATGCAGATGTATGGGATAGAGGGTGATTTAGCTAATTGGGTTAGGAATTGGCTAGCAGATAGAAGACAGAGGGTGGTGGTTGATGGGAGATATTCATCTTGGAGTTCGGTGACAAGTGGTGTACCTCAGGGGTCTGTTTTGGGGCCCCTGCTGTTTGTAATTTTTATAAATGATCTGGATGAGGGTATTGAAGGATGGATTAGTAAATTTGCAGATGACACTAAAGTCGGTGGAGTGGTAGATAGTGAAGAGGGGTGTTATAGTTTGCAGAGAGACTTGGACAAGTTGCAGAGCTGGGCCGAGAGGTGGCAAATGGAGTTTAATGTGGAAAAGTGTGAGGTAATTCACTTTGGCAGGAATAACAAATGTGTAGAGTATAGGGCTAATGGTAGGACTCTTAATAGTGTTGATGAACAGAGGGATCTTGGTGTATATGTGCATAGATCCCTGAAAGTTGGCAATCAAGTCGATAAGGTTATTAAGAAGGCATACGGAGTCTTAGCTTTTATTGGTAGGGGGATTGAATTTCGGAGCCGCAACGTCATGTTGCAACTGTACAAAACTCTAGTGCGGCCACACTTGGAGTATTGTGTACAGTTCTGGTCCCCACATTATAAGAAAGATGTGGAGGCATTGGAGAGGGTACAGAGGAGGTTTACCAGGATGTTGCCTGGTATGGAAGGAAGGTCTTATGAGGAGAGGCTGAGGGATTTGAGGTTGTTTTCGTTAGAAAGAAGGCGGCTAAGAGGAGACCTTATTGAAACATATAAGATGATTAGAGGTTTAGATAGGGTGGACAGTGATAGCCTTTTTCCTAGGATGGAGAAAGCTAGCACGAGGGGACATAGCTTTAAATTAAGGGGTGGTAGTTATAGGACGGATGTCAGAGGTAGGTTCTTTACCCAGAGGGTGGTAAGGGTATGGAATGCCCTGCCTGCTGCAGTTGTAGATGCGCCAAGTTTGGTGGCGTTTAAGAGGTTAGTAGATAAGTTTATGGACGAAAAGGGAATGGTTTAGGTTAGAGGGTCATTGCTTTTTCCTAATTGGTCGGCGCAACATCGAAGGCCGAAGGGCCTATTCTGTGCTGTAATGTTTTATTTTCTATGTTCTCTCCATGCCTAATAATTTTAAACTTTATTAGCCTCATCCATCTCATCCTTAGCAGGAATTCCTCATGTTACGTTATTAGGACAGCACAATGGCTAACACTGCTTCCGCACAGCACCAGAGACACAGGTTTGATTCCAATCTTGGGTCACTGTCCATGTGGAATGTCTCCCATGATGCATGGGTTTCCCCCGGGTGTTCCTCCCACAGTCCAAAGATGTGCTCATCAGATGTGTCCCTCAGAGACGTGAGGGGGATTGGCGAGGTAAATGCAGCAGTGGGCCTGGCTGAGATACTCTGCTGGAGAATTGGTGTAAACTCAATGGGCCAAATGGCCTCCTTCTGCACTGGAGGGATTCTATTATAGTTTTAGACATACAGAGATTGAAACTGGTCTGGACAGAGTAGTTTGAGAACAAAAGGAATCACATTTAAAAAATGAAATGGTAAATAGAAATTGCCAAATAGAAACCAAAAATATAGTAATTGAATAGTCACTACAGGTTTCATAGAACATAGAACATAGAACAATACAGCACAGAACAGGCCCTTCGGCCTTCGATGTTGTGCCGACCAAAATAAAAAGCAATGCCCCTCCTAACTAAACCATTCCCTTCTCATCCATATACTTATCAACTAACCTCTTAAACGCCACCAAACTTGGCGCATCTACAACAGCTGCAGGCAGGGCATTCCACTCCCTAATCACTCTTTGAGTAAAGAACCTACCTCTGATATCCGTCCTATAACTCATACCCCTTAATTTAAAGTTGTGTCCCCTCGTGCTAGCTTTCTCCATCCTAGGAAAAAGGCTATCACTGTCCACCCTATCCAAACCTCTAATTATCTTATATGCTTCAATAAGATCCCCCCTTAGCCGCCTCCTTTCTAACGAAAACAACCTCAAATCCTTCAACCTCTCTTCATAGGACCTGCCCTCCATACCAGGCAACATCCTAGTAAACCTCCTCTGTACCCTCTGTTTCAAAAGGAAGGTCATGCCAGTCCAGAATTCTTTAAATAATAACAGTTAGGATGGATAAGGGTAATTCAGGGATGCAATAAACCACATGGTAGACTGATGACCAAGGTCAGAACATGTGGAGTCAGGAACAATTGGCAGAGTGCAGTCAGTTTGCTATCCAAAAAAATTAAAACAAAATATGAAAAATCAAATTATTCTGACTGGCAAAAGTTGGGAAAGCGACATTCAACAGGGATTGGTACTGGAACCACTGCCATTCACAGGAATAGTTTGAACTGAGCAGTCAAAAGTATAATTTCAATATTTGTAAATGATACCAAATTGGATTAACACAAAGATAGGTTGCAACGTACACACGGTGGGTCGTGCGAGGTCTGCTCTTGGATGTTGGTTCGAGAGTTGCCGAGTACTTCATGTTGTTAGTGTATGCTTAAACTGGACCAACTGATGGGCAACACGACAGCTCAGTGACTATCACTGTTTGCTGTGCAGATACATGGACCTGGATTGGATCTCCGACTTGGGTCAGTGTCTGTGGGAGTTTGCATATTCTCCCCGTGTTTGCGTGGGTTTTCTCCAGGTGGTCCGGTTTCCTCCCACACCCCAAAAACGTGCTTTTAGGCTGATTGGTATTAACAAATTGTCCCTAAATTAGACCTCCCTTAATCTGGCACACATACAATTCTCTAAATATGCACATCTTTATTATGGAGTCCAAGAGGGGTAGGCAAAAGTCATAGGTAAAATGAAGGATTGGAATGAGGCACTCACTGAATGTTAAAATAGCGGCATGGGCTTGTTGGGCCAAAGGGCTTGTTTCCTGTAGTGTGTTGTTCTTTGTTCGTTTGTGACAATGTACAAGGAGGCCTCAGTAAACTCACAGAATGGGCACATAATTGGATTATGTCCAATATATAGTTAAGTGTGAGGTGGTGTATTTTGTTAGGACGAATAAAGAAGTCACATATTACTTGGATAGTGAAAGTCTAAATGGGCCTGAGATAGTAAATCTGGGAATCAAATTTACAGATTACAAAATGAAAAGTTTATTTATTAGTCATAAGTAGGATTGCATTAATAATGAAGTTACTGTGAAATTCCCCTAGTTGCCACACACTGATGCCAATTCAGGTCAATGCATCTAACTAGCATGTCTTTCAGACTGTGGGAGGAAACCGGAGCATCCAGAGGAAAGACACAGGGAGAATGCACAAACAGTGACCCAAAGCCAGGAATCGAACCTGGGTCCCTGGCGCCCTGAGGCTAACCATTGTTCCGTCATGCCACCCACCGTGATGAAGCAGGTTAACAAGAGAAACATACTGTTTGAGTGGTAGAATTTAAAAGCTGAGGAATTACGCTGAACTTGTATCAGTGATCAATTGGACCACACTTGGAATACTACAAACTCTTCCAAATTCGACAAACTGAATAAAGATATTGTGGAGGGTGCAGAGAAGAATCACGAAGATGATAACAAAACTGAGGGGATATAATAGCAGAAAAACTTAAAAAGCAGAAACTCTTTTCCGTGAAAAAGAAATGGTTTGATTGGGTGGACAAAAAGAGTGGGGTTGAAGGTGGAGACGTCATAGATAGTCACTGATAAATCCAATTAGGAATTCAGGAGAAACCTCTTTACTCAGAGTGGTTCGAATCTAGACCTTGCCATCGCAGAAAGAAGCCAAAGGTGAACAGGAAAGATGTGTTTCAGTGAAGGATATTCTCAATGGGGGAGATTCCAGAACAAGCAGTCACAGTTTGAGGATTCAGGTAAACCATTTAGAACAAAGGTGAGGAGATATTTCTTCATCCAAAGAGCTTGTTTCCTGTGTTGTGAGCCTGTGGAATTCATTCACACAGGAAATAGTTGATGCCAAAACAGTGAATGTATTCAAGAGGCGGCTGGATATAGCATTCAGCACAAATGATATTAAAGGTTATGGGGAAAAAGCAGGATTAGGCTACTGAGTTGGATGATCAACCATGATTGTAATGAATGGCAGAGCAGGCTTGAAGGGCCAAATGGCTTCCTCCTGTTCCTATTTTCTGTGTTTCTATGGGAAGCTAAATAAGCACAAAAGGGAAAAAGAAATAGTGGGCATAGGTTAAGAGGAATCGGAGGAAACATATGTAACCAGCAATTCCTTATGAACAGTATCATCTGACCAACTGGGCTGAATGGCCCATCTCTGCATTGCATACTGCAGCTAATGGCCTCAAAGCTGGCACCTACAACACAATATCAAAAGAATCGGGGAGGAGCTGAGAGCGATGATGAGTGAAGTTCGAAAAGCTGACCCTGGGGACTGGGAGTAGGAGGATTAAGTACTAAATGGAATGGAGGGAGAATGCCAGATCAAGAGTGAATTAAAGTCAGCTTAACCAATGAGATTCTCAAAACATATTGATGAGGCGGAATGTTCTCCACAAAATTAAGGAAAAAAAATCACAACAGTTTACCTCAGCCTTCCACAGTTATCTGATGATTGTGTTCAATTTTTTCCAAATCATCAAACCTTTTCCCCCTGCTCAAGGACAGTAAAATTCTTCCCATTACTAGGTTCTAAGAACAATTCTCAGAACAGGGTCTGATACATCAGGGTAGAATTCCAATTTTTTGCTTGCCAGCCAGCAATCTTCTACCTTTCACACATCAAATTTTAAAAGCTTCATTCTTGCACTCAAATCTCTCCATGATCTTTCCCCTTCCTACCTCTGTAACTCTTCCAGCCGTCCAATCCTCTGAAATCTCTCCATTTCTCTACATCTAATCTCTTGTGTATCACCAATTTGAGTCGCTCTACCATTAGCGGCTGTCTTCGGCTGCTGGGTCCTAACCTCAGAAATTCCCCTCAAGCATCCTATAATACGTTCCTTAAAGCTGGTCGCTTTGACCAAGCTATTTGTCAGCCCTCCTCGCAACTCCTTCTACTAAAGTCCAGACAGAGTCAGGAGGAGAGAAAGCTGCAGAGATAAAACAAGTTTCAGGGACAGATGTTTTCAGTTAAAAAGGGAATGAAAACAGATGAGAACCAGTCTTCTACTTTAACATTAAATTCAGTGCATGGTAGGAATCTATTTCACAAGAAAGTAGACTTTGGTGAGGCTGGTACTCAGCTCTATAAATCTTTAACAAAGCTGTGCACCCTCCTGCCGTGTGTTGCGAAAGGTTGGATTACTTTTGTTAAATATCTAATGGCAGTGAGGAATTATTGATGGAGTGTGTTTTGGCAGATGGACATGCCAAAGGCCTCGATTAACCAGGGTACGAAGAGGCTCTAACACAACCTCACATTACAAAACCATTTCACTACATGGCAACGATTGGCAGTTCCTACCACTCGAGTTTCTCCATAGCTGTTATTGGGATTCAATTCCTCCTCTTGATGTCATCTGTGCCATGGCTCAGTGTGTAGTACTCTCGTCTCCGAATTGTGAGCTCAAGTCCCACTCCAGAAACTTCAGCACATAATTCAGGCCAATGCTTCCAGTGTGGGAGTGCAGCACTGTGTAGGGGCTGTCACTTACATGAGGGGTTAATCTTAAAATCCCTACAGAGCAGAAGAGGCCATTCAGCCCACTGACTATTCACCAAGTCTCTGATAGAGTATCTCAACCAGACCCTCTCCCCTGCCCTATCCCATAACCCCACAAACATATGAATTAGGAGCAGGAATAGGCCTCAAGCCTTCTCCACCATTCATTAAGATCATAGCTGATTAGATTGAGGCCTCAACACCTGGGACATCAGGAAAAATTGAATTAGCAGGTTAAATATTATTGTCCTTAATTTATATTTTTTTGGGTTTTTTTTGTGGTTCAAAGTTAAACTTGCAACCGCTAGTGTTTAGTAGATTTATTGCGGTGACTGAGTGTTTGTTTCAGCATTAGAGTGTGCGAGCAGAAAGTTTTCAAGTAACTTCCAGGTCAGGGAGACAGATTACCCCAGATTCTTACACTGCATTGAGATGGCTCTTCATCAAATCTTTCGCTTCCCCTTTCCCTGTCTTGCCTTCTTTCCAAAGGGAAGTACTGCATTATTTGCACTGAGTGAGTTACAGTGTGTGCATGCATGGGTACACATCGACATTACAGTGTGCACATACCTGACTGTTTTTCTTGCATTGTTCACATACAGGGAGACTAGCCAAAGCAAGTCCACGTACAGCTATGTGTGTACATGTGTACCTGCTTGTGTGCCTACTTGCACTGCATTGTGTCTATATTTGTGTGGGCATGTATGAAGAGTGTGTATGAGTGTGCACATGAGAATGCACATCAGTGTGAGCATGTGCTTTTGTGCTTGTGGGTGTGTGTGCTGATTTGTGTACATATGAATATTCTGCCATCTACTGGACAGTATTAGGAGTTTCAGCCATATTAACCACTGAAATGACACACGTATATTAAGGCCCATTCTAACTGCCTGTGATTAACATTAACCCTGAATGTGATTTAGAGGGACAAATGGAGAGAGAATTCAGCCGCAAGCTCTACCTATTTTCATCATGCATCAAGCTGCCTAACCAGCAATTCTTGAGAGGACTACTGGAGGCTGCTTTGTAAATTGCCAAGGATTGTTTACAAATTTTTACGGCTTTTTTGTGGATCACTTCTACTGTGAGGTACTCCTTAGGGCAGGTGGATGCAGGCTGACAAGGAGGCTCAGGGAGGGTGAGCCAGGATGCTGCTCTCGAAAAAAGATCCAGCAGACAGGGTCCAGGTGGGTTAGGAAATCCTCCTCTGCCTCCAATAGTCAGCCTGCAGCCCCCTCACCATCATGTACCAGGTATAACTACATCGGCTTTTAGAGTGGAATATCCAGAGCAAGACCAGGGAAGGAGGGAACAGAACAGAAGAAAAAAGACAAGGGTTCATTTAAAAAAGGATATTGGGGAAAGTATATATAAATATGTTCAAACCACTTAAAACAAATCTGTACCTTGGCTGAAATGTATTAAGCTGTAGTTTAAATCTCCTTTATAAAATTCTAATATTTTTCAAGTTGTTACATTGAGCCCATTATGCACTGGGAGTTGCTTGTTGAAGTCATGCTGGCATCAAACTTCTCACTTCAAACGTAATGAGTTGGATGAACGATTGATTATTTTGTTAATTTTCAGTATGTATGTCCATGGTAAAGGTCAATATTTATCGTTTCTTTAGAGACGAAACACAGTGCTGCATAAACATACTGTGTGCCAGCAGAGTGACATCTTTTTTAGTTTTTGTCCTAAAGTTGTTTTGTTGCACTTGGTCAATTGCTGTTCTATAATGTAATTGGCTGCTCTAGATTTGTAAGGCCACAACATCAACTAAGTATTCAACCATGCAAGACATCACAACCAAACCTGGGCCTATCCTAGAATCAGACAGTACCACGTGAAAGAGCTGTTTAATCCAACACTTCCTGCTCTTTCCCATATGTTTTCAAATTAGTCCTCTTCAAGAGGACTCAACTTCTTATCCAATGCATGCACACGCACACATTGAGAAGTCCGTCTCTTCTCTATTCAGGAGTAGCTCAAATCAACGCGGAGCTCAAGACTCTTATTCTGACAATTTAGCAAGCATCAAGTGGAACATAGCAAATGAAGTGGATAGATTTCATTTTTTTTTATTGGTACCTATACTCCCCAAAATTTTTAAAAGATTTCTTGCAATCTCATATGTAAGAATTCTTTGTCTTTCCAAAAACCAGCTCTGCAGTTTCTGGGCTAACCAGATTTGGCCAGAGTTCTTTCTGATAGACTTTCACCCTGCTACAACTGTTACGAATTAAAAAGGGAGGCACTTAATTAAAACAAAACTACCATCAGCAACAGCAGGAGAAACACTCGGGGTCCCTCGCTAAGGATATGATGAAAAGTCAAGGGAAGTGCTGTTGGGCAGAGTGTTGGTATTTTACATCTTCTTTATACAATCATGGCATCACTGCTACTGGAAGACTCACTTCTCGCAGCCCCTCAAAGGAAGGAACGCCTCTCTTTGAGGAATAAACAGCTAAAAACAGAAATGTCTCAGATATTAACCACAGAGGTTCTATGTACTGAGTTAACTAATCCAGATTGGGATGGCCACCAGTGAGGACAGATAGGACCTCAGATTAATATCTCATCCTAGAGACAGCATCTTCAAACAGTGCAGCATTCCCTCAGTACTGGGCTGTGTGTGTCAGCCTGGATTACGCACTCAGGTTTCTGGAGTGCGACATAAACCCAAAATGTTCTAAATCAGGGACAAGTGTGCCATGGCTGACAATTACTTCCCAACCTCACACATAAAAATTTAGAACTTTTCATAGAATCCCTACAGCGCAGAGGAGGCAGTTCAGCCCATTATGTCTACACTGACTCTGTGACAGAATACCTTTCCCAGGCCTCTCCTTCCACATATTTCTGTAACTCCGCACATTTCCCATGGCCAATCCACCTACTCTGCATATCTTTGGACTATGGGAGGAAAACGAAGGACCTGAGAAAATACATGCAGACATGAGGAAAACATGCAAACTCCACACAGTGACACGAGCCGAAATTGAAGCCGGGTCCCTGGCGCTGTGAGGCAGCAGTGCTAACCACACTGCCACCATGCTGCTTTTACTTCAGGATGTCCAACATCCATATCAATTGGTCTTCATCTCATGAACGGTTATCTAGATGAAGAAGTGGAGAGCACTAGTGGAGTCATACCACAAGGATATCACCATCCAGGAGTAAGAGGGTTAGGGTGATAAAAAAAGTAATCTAAGAACAGCCTAGATTGGGACATTGAGGTATCTCAGTGTGAGGAACAGAGGAAATGTTATGTTTTTACAACATTAAAATGTAGTAACATATAGCTCAATCTCATCAACCTCCTCCCCTATTGATGTTATATTTTTACTTTATTCTTGTGGACATCGCTGGCAAGGCCAGCATTTAATGCTCATTCTTAATTGTTCTTGAGAACACAGTGGGTGAGCTGCCTTCTGAAGACAACTGAGTGTCTCGCTTGGCCATTTCAGAAGGCAGCTAAGAGGCAACCACATTGCTTTGGGCTTGGAGTCACATATTGTTCAGTCTAGATAAGGATGGCAGATGTCCTTCCCTAAAGAACACCAGTGAGGTGTATGAGGTTTTCTAACAAGAATCCAGTAGTTTCACAGGCATCAGATTTGTTTAATTATTTGACCTTAAATTCCCCCATATGCTTGTGGTGGGATTTGAACTCATGTCTCTGGATTACTGTGCAGCATACAGCATTTGATAAAATATCTCTGTTGGCTTTACATCTTTCACAACTCCAGCTGCTACCTTATGTTTATACTACCTGCTCACCCAATCACTCATTAACCTCCAGTGGCTCCCAACCCTCAACATTTTAAATCCAGTGGCCTCATCCCACCCAGCAATCTCCCTCCAACAGAGTCAAAATCCTGGAACTAACAGAAACGTAGGAACCCCTTCACAACACACACTGCAGTGGTTCGCCAAATCCTACCAATACCTTCTCAAGGACAACTAACAATGGGAAATAAATGCCAGTCTTGCTACATTCCAAGAAAGACCTTAGAAAATGAAATCACCTCCTGCACCCTTAATTCCTCTGGATCCAATCTTCTGTTATATTCTCCCTCCTTGCTCCCCAACCTTGGTAACTTCGGATTTGTCCATTTTTACATACTCTGATGGTATTAGTCACAAGTCAGATGATACAGTCCATGAGATTCCATCTCGCCCCGATTCTCTTTTCCCAATACCTTTAATACTGACTAACAGCTCTCATCCTGGGAATTCCTTGATTTTTGATTTACATAGAACATAACAGCACAGAACAGGCCCTTCGGCCTTTGATGTTGCGTCGACCAATATAAAAAGCAATGCCCCTCCATACTAAACCATTCCCTTCTCTTCCATATACTTATCAACTAACCTCTTAAACGTAACCAAACTTGGCGCATCTACAACTGCTGCAGGCAGGGCATTCCACTCCCGAACCACCCTTTGGGTAAAGAACCTACCTCTGATATCCGTCCTATAACTATCACCCCTTAATTTAAAGCTGTGTCCCCTCGTGCTAGCATCTCTATCTTTACAACTTTATTTCACATCTCTATCTTTACAACTTGCTCCATCTCTACAAATCTGAGATCGCTGTGCTCCTCCAGATCTAGCCTCTCTTCTGCATCCCTCATTTTCATCGCTGCACTCCACTGGCTATGCTTTCAGCTGTCAAGGTTCTAGCCTATGGAATTCCCTTCCCTGCAGGTTCAACATACTCCTCCTTCAAGGTGCTTTTTTAAAACCTATCACTTTGAGCATTTTTTTTGCCTGTTCTAATATCTCGTTATATCACTCACTGTCAAATTTTATAATCAAGTTACATCAATTTAAGCTTGGAAACAGACTATTCAGCCCAATGTGCCTATGTCAGCATTTAAGCTCCATACACAGCTGTCCTTTATCCAATCCTACCAACACATCCTTCTGCTCCTTTCTCCCTCATTGTTTATTTACTTGCCCTTAAATGCATCAATACCATTCACTCGTGGTGGTAGCAAGCTCCACATTCTCACCACTCTCTAGGTGAAGGTGGTTTCTTCTGGATTCCCTATTGGAATAATTAGTGACATTATAGTTTCTGACCCCCCCAGATATGGAAATATTTTCTCTACATCTATCCTGTCAAACCTATACTCTCTCAGTTGTGGCATCATTCTTGTGATTCGCTTTTTGTATCTTTTTTAGTGTCTCAATATTCCTTTTTAACATAAAGTGTGGAACTGAGTCCAGTAATGTGAAGTTTAAGTTGCTACACACATTTAGTCAGGGGGGCACATTTCCATATCTGAAGGACACAGCTGTTGGCTTCTTTAACACAATCCAGCAGCTTTCATTTCATTCTATCTGGTGGCAGTCTGTGAATTATCAGAATTATTCTTAATTCACTTTCAGATGGGCATTTTAAGTTTAGGATTGCCATAATTACATGGCTGGTGAATCTACAGTCATCCATCTCAACTCTGGCAACTCTCTATTCAAAGTCCTCCTCTCCACTAGTATGAACTGTGGTCCAATGGGTAACACTCCTGACTCTGAGTCAGAGGTTGTGAGTTCAAGCCCACCTGCAGAGACTTGAACAATAATCTAGTCTGACATTCCCAGTACAGCACTGAGGGAGTGCTGCAGAGTCTCAAGTAGGTTGTTAAACAAAACACCATCTTTTCATTCAGGATGAAAAAGATCCCAAAGCACTATTATGAAGCTGGTATGCTGGTCAATATTACCGCTCAATTAACACCACTACAAAACAGATTATCAGTTCATTATCACCTTATTGTTCATGGGAGCATCTGTGTGCAAATAGGCTGCTGAATTGTTAAATTAACAAAAATAATTACATTGTAAAAGTATCGAGTTGGCTGTAAACTGCTTTGGGACATACTAGGGGCCTGAAAGGCACTATCAAAATGCAAGTTCTACTTACAAACATCCTCATATGCCTCGTTTTGACCAATATATCATACCCCCCCCCCCCAACAAATTCCCTAATCCATTCCCTTATCCCATCTGATTCATCTTGTGAAGACCCTTGGAATATTTTGTATTTTAGAAAAAGAAACAAAAGAAACTTTATAGAGCCTGTCATGTCACAAAATGTTCCAAGGTACTTCCCATAAAGAGATATTAGGACAGATGATTGAAAGCTTGCTCAAAGAGTTTGGTTTTAGGGAGCATCTTAAAAGAAAGAGAGATTGGAGATGTTGCTTAGGGCCAGCAGATGAAGACACGGTCTTCTATGGTGGGGAATGAAGGAACTTAGAGATGTGCAAGAGATCAGAGTTGGAGGAGTACAGATATCTGAGGATTGTGGGTTGGAGGAGATTACAGTGCTAATGAGGGGGTGAAGCCAAGGAAGCTGTTGAGAACAAAGTTGGGCAATAAAGCAGATTTACTCCTTCACCAGCTCAGGGTCTTTGAATACAACAGTAAGACTCTAGGCAGACAGGGAACCGGACCTGGAAGGTTCTTCGATAGAACATGGCACAACACCGCAAAAACCCATGGTGTGCAAGCTCATGTAAATTTCTGGGTCCTACCCAGCCACAAACACACCTTTCGTTACAGAAACCGCACTGAGTGTTTTGCAAAAAAAAGGTAAATAAATATCTGCGCTATTCATTGGATTCAGATGGCGAGTAGACATCATAGTTACAAAAGCGAACAATTACCAGTCACGTGACGCACTTTTACGTAAGCAAGGTGTAAAAGTTTACAGATGACGTGACTGCTGGAGAAAATTCTAAATTCTGCCTTTTAAAAATATTTTACAAGATTACTAAATACGCGATAACCACAAGTGCAACATACACGTGTGCGTGTGTGTGTGTGTATAGAAATCTGAAATAAAACAATCATACATCATTTGTTACACTGCGTGTGCTATTGCAGGGAAAAAAAATCCCTGCAGATCAAATCTAAAATGGTTCAACCACAAAAAAAACACATTAAGGTTCTTTTTCCCTCTCTCTGCTTCCACAGCTATGTCTGAACTGAAATAATGTGGAGCCACAGGCCTCAGCCCAGCCCCACATAAACCACACATTTCCACATCAATAAAGTTAATTGGTTAGCCATTAGTTACTGGAGTATACTGTACTCACCAGGACATGAGCAACCTCCTGACATTTTTCACATCTCTGAACTCCCTTCCTATATGTATATATGTTTTTTTTTAATCCTTTTTTCCCCTTCTGGTTGCAACAAGCAGACAGCACAGCCTCTCTCTACTTCATGGTGTCCTGTATGTGTTGATGTCACGTACTGAAATCTCTGGGTAGGAGAAAAAAAAGAGAGAGAGGGACCATCAGAGAAACAGGAAGCAGAAATTATTCGTCCCTGAAAGGCGGAATGCCTCTACTCATTAATATGCAAATACTAAATTCAGTGGGTGGAGTGTGTGTCTGGCAGGGTAACCCAGGAAACAAGAGATGGCAAAGCAACAACAAGCATGTGACCCAGATTTTCTCTCTCGCTCTCTCTAAAAAGGTTGTTAAGGTTGTTCTCTACATCGAAAAAACCCTGCTCCCAAATTCCTTTCACCATCCATCACTGCCCTTTCAACAAGGAGAAACCGTAGCCTCTTTCAGCTAGATCAGTAGTGTTTATTCATCGAATAGAAGTCATTCACCTTCCCCCTCTCTACCCTGCTCCTCCTCTCCCTCTCACCTCTCCCCCACTACTAGTCCAGGATCTGGGAGATGAGAATGTTAACCCTTTCTGAACCATAGTCCCAAATAAAAAAAACAAACATTTTTGTTTTACACTTTGCTACATTCAAAGGTCATACTAGACAAATTCACCAAATGAGTGTACTGCCCACTGCTGTGCTAATAATAACAGGCTGTAAGGTCCCACCTTCGATCTCCTGGATTGGATTAATTAACGAAGGGCTTCCTTTAGTGGGATAAGCAGGAGAGAAGCTAGCCTGCGCTGCTATTCCTTGGGTTGCAAACCCTCCAGGCTCACCTTGGAATTCCCTTGAATTTAAGATTAATCTCCAGTTTGCTGCCACAAGCAAAGCCGACAAGAAAAGTTAGAAGGATCTAAACAATAGTCAATTTTTTTTTAATTTTTATGAATTTATTAAAATCTTGTAGGGTATGAGTGATAGACTGTCAAACAGCCTCTATCAACTGAAAAAAAAAAGTCTGTTCATTTTTGTTTGGTTGTGGAATGGGGTGCACTGTGAAGATGGGGGATATATTAATAACAGAAATTCATTGGTGGGGGAGGATGGGAGGTGGGGTGAAGGCAAGTTGGTTTCAGGCAGGAGGTCACATGGTGAAACCCTGCAGGATTATGTTGAATCACAGTTGGAAATGAGTAATTCAGCGAAATGCTATTTCCCATCACCAATACTAACTGAAATGGCCGCAGATGTGACCTACAATCACGGCCTGGGTAAAGTTACAAGTTTTAAAAAAAAAGCCCACTGACCGCTTTCCACAGGGTGAGACTCTCTTGCTCAATAAGGCAGTTTAGACTCTGCAAAGGCCATGGGGACAGTTCTATTGATGATTCCTCATGGAGTTCAAGGCCATCACAGCATCCCTCCTGCCTTAGCTCTGCGTCTCTCCCAGCAACCCCACTGCGAGCAGGCCTTTCCATTGTTTGGTGCCTGGTGGGAGGCTGGGCTGGATCAAGTGGTGTAAACCAAACAGGGGACCTTCTCTTCTGGAGGAAAGGTCACAGGGTTACTAATGCGGGTTCCTCTTCAGCCCAGAGACTCACTTCTTCAGCCCACATCTCCGACTCCATAGCTTTACTATCCAGAAGGGTCAACACGGTGTCAGCTTTAAGCTGAGGGCTGGCACTGTCTATCTCCCATGGCTGGTGGTGGGGACTGCTCGGGCACGGACTCTCAGCTGCTGAGGTGCTCCGAATGCTTCTGTGTGTTTTACCCTGAACTCTGACCTTGCAAAATTCTGGTCCCACTTCCTCCATAATGATTTCACGGACTCATCTGGAACCATCCCCGAAGTTCCTCAGATGAATCAGATCATTCATTGCAAATGTTCTTTCAGTCCTCATGGAATCATAGTTTTTTTTTGGTTTTCCTGTTGGGACTCTGCCTTCCTCGCCAAGTTTGGGAATAATTGGCACAAACTAGTACAAAGCCATTGTCCTATTAACAGCTCGGCTGGAGCCAATCCCGGTGTTTTGTGGGATGTAGTCCTATAATTGAACAAAAATCGTGCTAGCTTACTTTCCATGGTCACCACTAATTCCTTCTTCATACAATTTTTGAAGGTTTGAACCACCCGCTCTGCCAGTCCAATCAATGACGGGTGATGAGGTGTAATCCGGATTTGTCAGATACCATTGGAGAGCACAGAGTTCTGGGAATTACCCCTAGTCAAGGCCATGCCATTTTGGGAAACAAGGATTTCTGTTTTCCACGTACACTGAATTTCTCATAATTTCTCAATTGTAGCCTGAGAAGTCGTGGAGTCCATGCAGTGCACCTCCAACAAGTTGGATTGTGCGTCCATCGTGATTAAAAACACGGAACCCATAAGGGGGCAGACAAAGTTCACATGTAGACATACCCCCGCTGCCCAGCCACTCCCAATGGGCTTAGGGAGGCTAAGGTTGGAGGTTTTTGATTTTCCTAGCAAGGTCACATCACTTCACCAAATCTGTAACGTCAGAGTCAAAACTGGGCCACCAGATGGAATGCTTAGCCCACATCTTTGATTTTGATACTCCTGGGTGGCCCATTATATAATTCCATTAATGTTGGACATTGTCCCGGGGTGGAACAATTACTCATGGCCCTCAAAGAATGATAGCGTCCTCAACACTAAGTTCAGATTTCTTAATGAGGTTGGGTTTCATTGCTTCAAAGGATCATCTGTGGAATTCACCATGTAGGATCATGTGCCTTATTTTGGATAAGATTGGTCTTTTTAAGGTCCAGGCTTTAATCTGCCATGCTGACACTGGCAAGGTCTCTAAAAAGTTCAGAATTGTCACAATTTCATTCAATGCTGGTAAAGGAGCCAGGTTTGTAGGCAATGGAAGACAACTCAGTGCATCAACAGTACCTGTGTGGGTTCCAGGGTGGTATTCTATAAGATATTTGCAGGCCAGCAATTAAAAGACCCAGCATTGTATCTGAGGGGAGGTGATGGGGAAGTTCCTTGTTGTTCTTTGTTCTTTTCAAAGAGGACAAAGAACAATACAGCACAGGAAACAGGCCTTTCGGCCCTCCAAGCCTGTGCCACTCATTGGGACTTCTGGATGGACCAGTAAGGTTTTATGTCAGTAACTATAAAAAAAAGTCCACCATAGACATGTTGATAGAACTTCTACCAAATACAATCGCAACATTTCCCTCTCAATTTGAGAATATCTTCATTCTACATCTGAAAGGGTCCTGTAGTACATGCGATGGATTTCTGTGCTGTCTTCCCAACAATGTGACAACATTGCATCAACCCGTTACAGAGAAACATTAGAGTTAAAACAAGTTCTGTCTTGAAATGGGCTAGTATGTTAGGTCGCAATATCTGACATTTAATTTTAGAAACAGCCTCTGCGTGCGCTGCTTCCCAGGACTATCCCTGGTATTTTCAACAATGCAAGGAGGCCAGCATGGAAACCAAATTCACAATAAATATTCCATAATACTTGACTAATCCCAGGAATGGTCCCTTGGCATTGGTGCTTCCTTCGAATTGGTGCTTCTTTGTTGGCCTTTATTTATTCTCTACTGGTACAACCCTTGCCATCTACTCAGTAGACTAAATAGCTCACTTGAAAAACACATTTCTCCCTTTTCAAGTGAACTCCTGTTCTGGAAAATCTTTGCAAAATTTCTTCTAGATTGGCCAGGTGTTTCTGTTCTGAAGCCCCCATGGCCAAGGCATCATCTAAGTATATCGCTTGAGTAGCCCTTGAAGGATGTTCTCCATTACTCTATGGAAAATGGCACATGCTGACAAGGCCCCAAAGGGCAAAAGGGTATTTGTATATTTGTGTTAATTCTCATGTATTTCCAGGAGGACTCATCAAGTCAAGCTGAAGATGGGTGTGGTTTATGTCCAACTTGGAAAACGTCTTGCCGCCTGTTAACTTATCATACAAATGGGCATGGGTTACCTATCAAGTTTGGAGATCTGACTAATTGATAGTTTATAGCCCCCACAAAGACAAACTGATTTACTGGGCTTAAGGCCAGGGACTACAGGCAAATTGCATAGGCCTTATTATATTCAGGCTTTCAATGCACTCCAGTTCAGTTTCCACCTTCTCCAGCAGGGAGTAAAGGACTAGTCTGGCTCTGAAATACTTAGGTGAGGCATTGGTGTTTACTTTTCCCAAGTCCTCCAGAAAAATTCCAGGGTATAAACCAGTATCTTCATACATTCCCTCCACGCCTCATCTGAAGATCTCCGACCAGTTCATCACATCAGCTAGAGCTAATCGCTGCCCAAAAAATTTGATCCGTGCTCCCTGTAAAGCAATGAGTTGGAGACGAGCCAATTGTTGCCTATAAATTACTGAGATCATTATGATACCTTCTATTTGTAAAGGTTCTTCCATGCAAGTGGCTAATCTGGTCTTGTGTCTTCCAACCTGAGGAGTTGGATGCTTGATTGGAGCTGCTTATAGATCTGTTCTCCAATAATAGAAAATATGTCTCCATGTTCACCTCCATCTTCAAGGAATGACCATTCACTATTGTCAGAGCTATAATAACATGATTTAGTTGTGGTGTCCCTATCTCCAGAAGAGGGAATACTGCATGGTATGCTCAGGTACTAGACTCGGTTTTCTTTCTCGGCAGCATGCATTTTGTCTTCCTACAACTTCGCTATGGCTGTGTTCTTAATTCGTCAACTAACAATTGCACCCTTCTGATCCTGATACACTTAGGATCATTACTACCTTTCTTTGACTGCCTGGTGGTGACATTAAAATTCCTATATCAAAAGAGGACCTTTAAGGCCAGATTTATACAAGCACTCTCCATTGAGAACTGGCTGCATGAGGTTCCTCACCCTAACTGGAGGATTTGCTGTGAGATATCCCTTGTACCTCCTGAGTCCCTTTTAATGCATTCACAAGTGACAGGATTATTTCAACCTCTCTTTTAAGATCCAAACATGGTTCTGCCAAAAGCTTCCTTTGGTTGGTTAGGTCATTTATGCCACATAATTTGTTTCACAACATTTCATCAAGAGGTGATCCAAATTTACAATATTCAACTCATTTCCGCAACCTTGCCAAGAATCCAGTGATTGATTCCCCGGGAATTCTCCCAGCCATGTTGAAGTGATGTTTGAGTCGTAGAGTTTTTACCAGGATTACTCTTGGGAAATAAGGAAGGGCAGATGGCAGAAGTGTTAGTGAGGATCACTTTAGGACCAATGACCACAATTCTATTGGTTTTAAGATAGCTATTAAAAATAAGACAGCTATTAAAAATCCATTAAAAAACCCCATCTGAGTGACACACTGATGCCCAGGGAATACGACATAAGCAATTTTTGGTGTCTTCACTATGGAGCAACTGCTGATCTCACCAAATTACAGCAGGAGATTGACACAAACCCTTCCAAAATTCCCAGTTTATTCAAGGAGGAATGTTGGTCAGAACACTGGCAGAGTTCTCTGCTCTTTTTCAAACGGTGCCATAGGATTTTTAAGGTCCATGGCGACCAACAAATGAGGTTATGCCCCAGTACATCGCCTGAAGTCATCAGCTCAAGTTCTGGAGCTGGATTTAAACCTACAATCAGAAATGGGAGAGCTTCAACTTGCCCAGATCTCACTGTTCCTTCAATTCTGGGCTTGTGTACCACCTGCTTCATTCATCCCACCATTGTACCTATGCTCTCTTTTCTTTATGTAATAATGATCTGAATTCTTATATCCACCTTATTCTGATACCAGGCCCTGAGAATGCTTTGCTGACCATGGACATCCTTTGGACTATGCTTGGCAAAGTACTGCAGGCATTTGCCTTCTGCGGTATAGGTAGCCAGGAATTTCACCCACTCTTACTGCCTGCCATCAGGCTTATTAGGAAGGCTTACAGACTGAATAATCAGTTTGTTTGGCCATATTATGAATGTACCTTCTAGGACCATCAAGTCCCAGAGCGAGACTAGGACGCAGAGCTTCTAACCCAGAAGTTTCCATTTTGGATTTGCAAATTTGCAGATGACATATAACTCAGAAATAAACATTGAGGGGATTGTAACAGGCTTACGGAATATCAGACAGGCTGGTGGAGGGACAGACCCATGACAGGTGAAATTCAAGATGTAAAGATGCCGGCGTTGGACTGGGGTAGTAAGAACTCAGTAAGAATTTAGCAACACCAATTTTCAATCCAACCGATTTATTTGATAGTAAATCTGCAAGCTTCCGACACTATCAAATAAATTGGTTGGATTGAAAATTGGTGTTGCTAAATTCTTACTGAGGTGAAATTCAATACATGGAAGAGTGAGTAATTAATTTTGATCAGAAGAGTGAGGGTAGGTATCAAACTAATTTGGAAGGGAGATCAGGAACAGAAAAATATATATATATGTTATACATACATACGTACATGACGATCACAGTTTTTTTTTAAAATTGCATTCATTCGTGGGATTTGGGCATCACTGGGTAGGGCAGCATTTATTTCTCATCCCTAATTGCTCTTCAGAAGGTGGTGGTGAGCTGTGCTCTTGAATCGCTGCAGTCCATGTGGTATAGGTACAGTACTGTTAGGGAGGGAGCTCCAGGATATTGAACCACGACAATAAAGGAACGGTGATACATTTCCAAGAACGCTGTGAGACCTGGAGGGGAACGTCCAGGTGGTGATGTTCCCCTTATCTTCTACCTTTATTCTTCTAGGTGGTAGAGTTTGCAGGTTTGAAAAGTGCTGTTGAAGGCTCAGAAAGTGCTTAAAAAGTTACATAGGATCTTTAGCTTTATACAGAGTGGCATGGAATACAATAACACCAAAATGATAATAAGTCTTCATAAAACATGGTTAAGTTCCGTTGGGATCAAAAGATATAGGAGCAGAATTAGGTCATTCAGCCCAATAAGTCTACTCTGCCATTCAATCATGGTTGATAACTTTCTCAAAACCATTCCCCTTTCTTACCAATCAATCTCTGTCTTAAATATACTCAATGATCTGGCCTCCACAGGCTTGTGTGGCAACGAATTCCATAAATTTACCACTCTCTTGCTGAAGAAATTCTTCTTCATCTCAGTTCTAAAAGGTCATCCCTTTATTCTGAGTCTGTGCCCATGGGTCCTCAGCAAGAATTCTTCCATTGCATCCACCACGGGGATTATAGCAGGTGAGGGGTGTGGACCATGTAGAGGTCCATTGATCTTGGGTGGGATTCTCTGGTTTTGAGGCGAGCTCGGCTGGAGAATCCCACCCCTAGACTCTCCCACTAATGGAAACATTTTCCCCACATCCATTCTATCCAGGCCTTTCAGTATTCTGTAAGTTTCAATAAGATTCTCCCCTTATCCTTCAAAACTCCATCAAATGCAGACCCAGAGTCCTCAAACGCTCCTCAGACAGCAAGCTTTCATTCCATGGAGCATTCTTGTGAACCTCCTCTGGACTCACTGAGTCAACACATCCTTTCTTAGATATGGGGCCCAAAATTGCTCACAGTACTCCAAACATGGTCTGACCAGACTTCAATCAATTCTGGCACTTTACCATGACTAATCCACCTAGCCTAACATCTTTGGACATTAAAGGGGCAATTTATCATAGCCAATTCACATCTTTGGAGTGTGGGAGGAAACCAAAGCACCTGGAGAAACCAATGCAGATGTGGGGAGAACGTGCAAACTCCACAGTCACCTGGTACCAAATTGAAACCTGGTCCCTGGCACTGAGACAGTTGTGCTATTATGCTACCATGCCACCCTAATAACTTTCAAAAAAGGTTGAAAAAAAAACTTGAAAATGATACATTTGCAGGGTTATGGAGAAAGTGGTGAGGGGAGAATGGAACTAACTGAATATAGCTGTACTAAAGAGACAACACAGGCATGATGGTCTGAATGATACTGGGTAGGAGGAGACCATTCTGTAATTTTAAATCAGTCCAGCCATTATGTTGTTTACAAGTATAGACTGAATCTTACTGATCAGCTGGGCTCAACAAAGAACAAAGAGCAACACAGCATGGGAAACAGGCCCTTCGGCCCAACGAGCCCACGCCGCCATCCTAACGTCTTAATGACATAGAGACCAATATAGGGGCAATTTGTTACCCAATCAGCCTAAGAGCACATTTTTGGGATGTGGGAGGAAACCGCAGCACCCGGAGAAAACCCACGCAACCACGGAGAGAACACGCAAACTCCCGCAGACACAGGCCCAAATCCATGTGTCTGCACAGCAACAGCGATAGTCTCTGAGCTGTCATGTTGCCCATCTGATGGTCCAGTTTAATCATACACTAACGATGTGAAGCACTAGGCCACTCCTGAAGTAACCTCCAGGAGCAGCCCTCGCACGACCTGCCGAATGCATGCACCTTGTTGGTCAATAAGGTGGACCGAATAGCCTGTGGAAACAATTAAAGTATTTAAACAACGAGACCTGGCACTCTCTGTATTCACCAAACTGATGTTAAAGCAAGCAGCAACATTGTACAACTGGTTGAAATTTCTCTGACAAGGCTGAAGGTTGCATTTTCATTGCAGCTTTAATGACTTGAAGCCATTACAAAGCACTTTAAAACCAATGAAGTACTTTTGAAATGTTGACACTGTAGTAATGCAGGAACCACATTGCTGCTGTGGGATGTTGCTGTGCACAATCTAATGATATCAGTTTCAAAGACATTGGCTGGGGGGATAAATATTGGGCAGAATAATATTTTCAGTACTGCACTGGGATTCTTTAAAGTTTATTATTTATTAATGTCTTACATTAACACTGCAAAGCAGTTATTGTGAAAATCCCTCATCACCACACTCCGGTGCCTGTTTGGGCACAGTGAGGGAGAATTTAGCACGGACAATGCACCTAAGCACCACATCTTTTGGACTGTGGGAGGAAACTAGGACACCCGGAGGAAACCCATGCAGACACGTGACAGGGAGAATGTGCAGACTCCACACACAGTGACACAAATCAGGAATCAAACCCAGGGTCCTGGCGCCGTGAGATAGCAGTGCTCACCACTGTGCCGCCCCATCACACTGTAGATTTTGTGTTCGGTCTTTGGCTGTGGAGTTAAACTCTCAACCATCTGACTTCACTCGTGCCAGACACCTTCAATTACAGCAATGCAAGCAAGCAGTACACGCTGCTCACTTTGAGAAGGCACAGTATGTCACCCTGTTGGTTAAGGTGATCCTAGTCTGCTCCAGCCCTTCCGTCCTCAACTTTAAATGGTTGTTAATCATCTTCAGGCCTCCCTTCCTGCCAAAAGTTGAGACATTTTTCTCAAGGTCAGATTCTCAATACCAAACAAGACATTCCTTAGGATAATGGACCTTCAAGTAATTTTGCTCATGAACACAAGGAAAGTTCTGTTCAGACTGATTGCCTTGGGCAGACGTCCAGAACTGCATTACACAGTGGGAGGCCTCCTTAAGATCAGGCATTACGTAACACGCGAGGGGAAAAACATTCAGGAGAAGTACTGACTCAACACACAGCCACACAGGAACTGCATTACCTAACAGTGCGTTACGCCGGGAGAGCCGCGTGTACCTAACAGTGCGTTACGCCGGGAGAGCCGCGTGTACCTAACAGTGCGTTACGCCGGGAGAGCCGCGTGTACCTAACAGTGCGTTACGCCGGGAGAGCCGCGTGTACCTAACAGTGCGTTACGCCGGGAGAGCCGCGTGTACCTAACAGTGCGTTACGCCGGGAGAGCCGCGTGTACCTAACAGTGCGTTACGCCGGGAGAGCCGCGTGTACCTAACAGTGCGTTACGCCGGGAGAGCCGCGTGTACCTAACAGTGCGTTACGCCGGGAGAGCCGCGTGTACCTAACAGTGCGTTACGCCGGGAGAGCCGCGTGTACCTAACAGTGCGTTACGCCGGGAGAGCCGCGTGTACCTAACAGTGCGTTACGCCGGGAGAGCCGCGTGTACCTAACAGTGCGTTACGCCGGGAGAGCCGCGTGTACCTAACAGTGCGTTACGCCGGGAGAGCCGCGTGTACCTAACAGTGCGTTACGCCGGGAGAGCCGCGTGTACCTAACAGTGCGTTACGCCGGGAGAGCCGCGTGTACCTAACAGTGCGTTACGCCGGGAGAGCCGCGTGTACCTAACAGTGCGTTACGCCGGGAGAGCCGCGTGTACCTAACAGTGCGTTACGCCGGGAGAGCCGCGTGTACCTAACAGTGCGTTACGCCGGAGAGAGCTGTACCTAACAGTGCGTTACGCCGGGAGAGCCGCGTGTACCTAACAGTGCGTTACGCCGGGAGAGCCGCGTGTACCTAACAGTGCGTTACGCCGGGAGAGCCGCGTGTACCTAACAGTGCGTTACGCCGGGAGAGCCGCGTGTACCTAACAGTGCGTTACGCCGGGAGAGCCGCGTGTACCTAACAGTGCGTTACGCCGGGAGAGTTGTGTGCACTGAACCATGTGAGAAACATTGAAAGTTATATGCACTGAACAGTGCGTTAAACAGAGCTTGTGAGCACTGGACGGTGTGCAATACTTCTGAAATTCTCCTAAAAATCATTCATGACCCCAGTGGGAAAACTGGCGAGATTTCCGCTGGGTGGTTTGGTGCAATTCAGCTTCTGACTCAACCACACTTCAAAATTGGTTTCAAGCATGGAGAGATTCTCACTGGATTCACTCACATTCAGCATTAATTTTGGAATGGGAACTTCAAGAGGCTCCAGAGATCAGACTAACTTTTATTAATGGCCTCTGCTACCCTGGCAGATGCAACCTGCCCCACCATTTCCTCAACAATCCATGATCTTCAATGGCCTCCAAGCCATGCATGTGGTAATTATAACGGGTCTCGATTTCTGGAGAGTAGTGATTAGTGCCAGGTTCCCATTGCATCTAAGGTTACTGAATTGTAGGAGCCGGGAGAATCCAGCTGAAAAATCAAACCTGCATATTTAAATAGCGGAAGGGGGGTGGGGAAAATCCCATAGAGGGTTTTCACCCACGCTAATTGCACTATGGCCCTTCCACGAGAATTCTCCGCTTTGTGTGGAGTGCACTGGATTGGAGAATTGAGCCCAGTGTTTTATGAACAGCAGGATAGTGGTGAATGGGATTGGGGTAGGTACAGTAAGAAGTCTCACAGCATCAGGTTAAAATCCAACAGATTTATTTGGTAGCACAAGCTTTCAGAGTGCTGCTCCTTCATCACATTCTGGAATTTGGCTGTCCTTGACCCTAGAAGTCTAAGTCAGAACTTTAGTAGACACTTCTCTTGTAACTAATTCTGCATCACTCTGACATGGTACAAGATCAAAGACACAATCACCAGGCAACTCAGATTCAACTAAGTCTTCCAAAGTAATATTCACAATATCAGGATTAAAAAAGTTGGTACTTCTGGAGATGATTCAGAAAAATCCTTCTAAGATGATAACAATTAGTCAGAAAACTATTCATACAAGGAGATAACGAACCTTGCTCTTTTGAAGCTTTTAAAGAATGTTTCAAGAATTGTTTGACTCTATCAGCTAATTCATTGGTTGATAAAGTGCAGATTTTATATGCTAACACCATTAACTTTGAGATAATCCTCAAACTCTTGTGAAGTAAACTGTGAACAACTATTACTAACAATCTGTTCCAAATTACCAAACCTTGCAAACATTTCAGCAGGTTTTTCCAATTGTAGTAGATTTCATGATAACTTTTGACCATTCTGAGTGTGCATCAATTAGGATTAAAAATGTACAACTCTCAAACGGATCCACAAAATCTACATGCAGTCTTTGCTGTGAAATCTTAGGCCAATTCTAAGGATGTAAAGGACACAATGGTGGTGTATTTCTTATTCACGCACAGGATTGACACTGTCCTATTTCTTCTTCAATCTGAAAATTCAGACCCGGCCACCAGAAATAACCACGCTAATTCCTTCATCTGGAATATATCAGGATGTTCATTACTTAGTTCATAAATTCTTCCATGCAGACTAGGAGGAATGATCACTTGGATTTTCCACAATAGACATCCATCTTGAATGGTCAACTCAAGCTTTCTTTACATGTATGGTTTCAAATCAGAATACGGACGATGCTTTCCAGTTATAACTTCTTTCCATCATATCCATCATCTTTCCCATCATGGGATAATTCCTAGTATGTTTCAGTTTTTCAAGTTTAGAGGTAGGTAAATTATCTATAGTCAAAAAAAGCGTACTAGCAAAACTAGTAGGTAAAGTAAGCGTGATAAAGCATCAGTATTAGCAAATCACTGATTGATGAAACATTATAATCATAAAAGTATAGAGATAAGGCAGTACGCATCTTTGCAATTGGCTAGCAGCTAACACAGATATGCCTTCATACTGCCTAAAAATAGTAATGAGAGTTGATGATCAGTCAATAACATGAAATGACAACCATATAAATAATGATGAAACCTTTATATACCAAAAATTAACTTGATATTTCTTTTTCTAGCCGAGCATAGTTAGATTCAGCACTAGTTAGAGTACATGAAGCAAAAGCCACTGGCTGTTCTTCCCCCAAAGATATATTTGAAACCACTACCCCTACTCCATAAGGTGAAACATTACAAGAAAGCAGTAACGATAGTTTCAGATTAAAATGAACCAATACTTCAGACTTCTGAAAAGCATCTTTGACATCCTTGTACATTTTCTTACATTCTGTTTCCCAGGTCCATGACTGTTCCACACATTGTAAATTATGTAGTGGCTTTAATAATGTAGCTAAGTTAGGAAGAAATCTGCCATAATAATTTACTAATCCTAGAAAGGACCTCAGTTGTGTCACATTTGTCTGTTACGGTTCATCTAAAATAGCTTCCATAGTTTTAGGTACTTTATGTTGACTTTGTTATCAATAATGTGACCCAAATACCGGACTGACTGAAAACAGTCATGCTATTCTTTCAAGCACATTGTCTATGTGTGAAGAAGACTTTCTAAAGGTGCTTTTAAATTATTTAAGTTCTCCTGCAGATATTGATTAGCACACAATACAGGATTTATGGTTGTTTTAAAATCACCACAAACAGAAACTGAACCATCCAGTTTCATGATAGGTACGATGAGGGTAGCCCAGTCACTCATTGTACATCAATATCAACAAGTCACAATAGTTCTTCAAACCTGTGATGTATTTTCTTGGGGCTAAGGGGATCAAGGGATATGGGTGGGGAAGAAAGGATCAGGATATTAAATTTGATGATCAGCCACGATCATATGGAATACTGGAGCAGTCTTGAAGGTTCAAATAGCCTATTCCTGCTTCTAGTTTCTACGTATCACATACAGCACCAGTCTTATTTTGAGACATTTTGGCATTCTCCTGAGTTTCACTTGAGATCCCTTCATTGAACCGAGTCTCTTTGAATACACGTTTAATCCAGAAGATGCAGGTTTGTTTAGGCATTGATTAATCTGTTGACATCGCCCATTTAAACTTTATATTCCAACCATTACCTCCATAGAGCTGAAAAATTACCATGGACCACATGGAGACACATCTCCACTGTTTGTCCACTCAAGTCTATATTGACCATGATGTCGCCTTATAACAGCACAATTTCTTCTATGCATGTCCTATAAATCACATCAGCTTTTAAAAGATGTTTCAGCTTTTGCTGTTATATAGTCTCAGGAATAAAAGATACAGAAGCACCAGCATAAATCTCCATCCTAATAGATTGTCCAATTAACTTTGTGAATTAACCCAAAATCTACGTGACTTAGCTTGCATGGATAAGGCGTTCAGCTGGAATTCTTCTTCATAGTTCTGGGCATTCTATTCTTCATAGTTGTAATTTTTTTCTGCCATGTTGTAATTTCATTTCATAGAATGCAATTTGTCCTTCTTTGTGACTAACCAAAAGAGATGGGGGAGATACTAAATGGCTTTTTTGTATCCGTATTTACTGAGGCATGGAGTCTACAGAAATAGAGCAAACAGGTAGGAAGGTCATGGAACCTTTACAGATTAAAGAGGTGGTGGTGCTGGCTGTCTTGAGGCAAATCAGAGTGGATAAATCCCCAGGTCCGGACAGGGTATTCCCACGGACCTTGAGGGAGGCTAGTGTTGAACTTGTAGGGGTCCTGGCAGGCATATTTAAAATGTCAGTATGCACGGGGAAGGTGCCAGATAATTGGAGGATGGCTCATGTTGTTCTGTTGTTTAAAAAAGGTTCCAAAAGAAATCCAGGAAATAATAAACCAGCAAGTTTGACTTCGGTGGTGGGCAAGTTATTGGAAGGTGTGATAAGGGGTAGGATCTACAAATATTTGAATAGACAGAGACTTATTAGGGAAAGTCAACTTGGCCTTGTGCGTGGTAGGTCATGTTTAACCAATCTGTTAGAGTTTTTCCAAGGAGGTTACCAGGAAAGTAGATGAAGGGAAGGCGGTGAATGTTGTCTACCTGCATTTCAGCAAGGCCTTTGGTAAGGTCCCTCATGGGAGGTTAATTAGGAAGGTTCAGTCACTAGGTATATGTGGGGAGGTAGTAAATTGGATTAGATACTGGCTCACTGGAAGAAGTCAGAGTGGTTGTGGAGGATTACTTTTTGAGTAGAGGCTTGTGAGGCTAGTGGTGTGCTGCAGTGATAGGAGTTGGGTCCATTGTTGTTTGTCATCTATATCAATGATCTGGATGATAATTTGGTAAATTGAATCAGCAATTTTGCTGATGATACAAAGATTGAAGGTGTAGTGGACAGTGAGGAAGGTTTTCAAAGCTTGGAGGGATTTGGACCAACTAGAAAAATGGGCTGAAAAATGGCAATTGGAATTTAACGCAGACAAGTGTGAGGTATTGCACTTTGGAAATACAAACCAAAGTAGAAAGTACAGGGTAAATGGTAAGACTCTGAAAAGTGCAGTTGAACAGAGGGATCTGGGAATACAGAATTCCCTAAAAGTAATGTCACAGGTGGATAGGGTCATAAAGAGTGCTTTTGGTACATTGGCCCTTTCTCAATTGGAGTATCGAGTATAAAAGTTGGAGTGTTATATGGTAACATTGTATAAGGCATTGATGAGGCCAAATTTAGAATATTGTGTACAGTTTTGGACACCTAATTACAGGAAGGATGTAAATAAGGTTTAAGGAGTGCAGTGAAGGCTCACAAGGATGTTGCTGGGACTTGAGAAGCTGAATTACAGAGAGATTGAATAGATTAGGACTTGATTCCCTGAAGCGTAGAAGAATGAGGGGAGATTTGATAGAGATGTATAAGATTTTGATGGGTTTAGATAGAGTGAATGCAAGCAGGCTTTATCATGAGGCTAGGGGAGAAAAAAACTAGAGGGCATGGGTTAAAAGTGAATGGAGAAAAGTTTAAAGGGAATATTAGGAGGGGGGTTTCTTCACAAGAGTGTGTGGGAGTGTGGAATGAGCTGCTGGATAAGGTGGTAAATGCGGGTCATTTTTAACATTTAGGGAAAGCTTGGACAAGTATATGGATGAGAGGGGTGTGGAGAGATATGGTCCAAGTGCAGGTCAATGGGACTTGGCAAAAAAGAAAAATGGTTTGGCTCAGACAAGAAGGGCCAACAAGGCCTGTTTCTGAGCTGGTTTCTATGACCTAGATTCTTTGGCTAAATATTGCTCTCAGGAGAAGCTGGTATAGCCTAATCGGCTTTTTCAAAGTGACCCATTTTGCCACAATTCTTTCATTGACATTCCTTGTTCCAACATTCACTTACTGAATGGGCCACTTTCCATATCTGTAAAATGGATGTTGCTGTTTTTACTCCTTATGGATAGTTCCCAACTTGTGGATCTTCATTCCTGCACCAAGTTGTGAAGTCTCTCTGGTAGCCAGTTCCATTGATGCTATGATTGCTACTGCTGTCCTTAAATTCAAAACATTTTCAGTAAACAATCTTCTTTGTATAGCCATATTTGATTTGATCTGATTTATTAGTGTCACTTACATTAACATACAGTGAAAAGTATTGTTTCTTGTGTGCTCTACAGACAAAACACTGTTCTTGGAAAAGGAAACAAGAGTGTGCAGAATGCAGTGTTACAGTCATAGCTAAGATGTAGAGAAAGATAAATTTAACGCAAGGTAGGTCCATTCAAAAGTCTGACAGCAGCAGAGAAGAAGCTGTTCTTCAGTCAGTTGGTACATGATCTCAGACTTTTGTATCTTTTTCCCCGATGGAAGAAGGTGGAAGAGAGAATGTCTGGGATGCGTGGGGTCCTTAATTATGCTGGCAGCTTTGCTGAAGCAGCAGGAAGTGGATCAATGGATGGCAGGCTGGTTTTTGTAATGGTTGGGCTACATTCATGACCTTTTGTAGCTCCTTGCATCTTGGGCAGAGTAGAAGCCCTACTAAGCTGTGATACAACCAGAAATGATGCTTGCTATGGTGCATGTGTAAAAATTGGTGAGACTCAGAGCTGATATGCAAAATTTGCATACTCTTCTCAGAAAGTAGATGCATTGGTGGGCTTTCTTAACGAAAGTGTTGATTGGGGGCAGGGAGTGGGGAAAACAGACAAGGACAGGTTGTTGGTGAAACGTGAAGCTCTTGACCCTTTCTTACTTTATCCTCGTTAGTGTAAATGGGGCATTTTGGAGTCCACAAACTAGACGATCTCAAACAGTATCTTCTAATGACTCACAACCTTTTTAAGGTTGCCACAAACTGAGAATGCTTTTGCCTTCCACCTGATTCCTTTGGTGGAACCTGAACTGTTCCATGGTGATCAGTGGCATTGGAAAGTAACGCTCATCAAGGATCTTTGGTACGTCATTGTAAGTTTCAATTCCTGGCTTTTCTGGATGAACTAAGTTCCGGAGCAAATTGAAGGTTTTACTTCTTATTGTACCGACAAAAGCTGGTATGAGCAACCCCTTTGAAAAACTCAAAATACTCTACATAGGAAATCCATGAGTCAGTTTCTTAATTAAAAGCACCCATGGTCCAAAGGTACGTGGTTCAGGTGGATTGGCCATGCTAAGTTGCCCCTTAGTGTTAGGGGGAGAAGAGGGCAAACTAGCTTCAGTAAAATGCATGGAATTATGGGAATAGGGCCTGGGTGGAATTGTGGTCAGTACAAACTCAATGGGCTGAATGACCTCCTTCCGCATTGTAGATTCTATGACACTATGGTGCCTAATTGATCCAGCGTTTTTCTTGCAGGCACTAGCGACTCCTGAATATATTTACTATATTGTCTTTCTAGTACTCCTCTTTTTAACCTTACAGATCATTGACTAGATGTCTTTTTCTTCTGACTGAAATCTCACCCTTCACTGATCAGAAAAACTCCTCTCTTAAAACCAGAGAGCTCATTTCTTACTTAGTCTTTCTGTACTGGCTCTTCAATCTTTGATTTTCCCAGCAAAATAATATTAAAAGTGTGAGGACTCACAATGTATTTTTTTTCTCAACTTGGGATCTTCATGTTCTTGATGAAACAAAATCCCAAACTGTTGATTTATTCTCAAAATGGATCAACAAGTAACTGCCTATCCCTTTTACAGGATGTAATGTGATTTGGACAGCTGGCCTCATACAGCCATTTCCAAATGGAAAACACTGATTGCAGATAGTTTGCCCCCCACCCATCATACCATGAGAGGGGAGTAATTATCACTCAGATCCATAGGAATTTCCACCATCTCTGGGCCTGCTCCTGCAGGAATGCCAAGGCTCGGGTAACACACCTTGCCAAGAGCAGTGAAGGTTTCTTGGATTTGCTGAAAGGAAAGAAAGAATATACTTTTCATAGTGCCTTTTTAAACCTTAGGGTCTCCAAGACCCTTTACGGTCAATGGCAACCTTTTGAAATGTAGTTACTGTTGTGATGTAGGAAACATGGCACCCAATTGGCATCATTTTCTGTGAGCAGCAACAAAGAACAAAGAACAACACAGCGTGGGAAACAGGCCCTTCGGCCCAACAAGCCCGCGCCGCCATCCTAACGTCTTAATGACATATAGGCAGTCCAATAATGTCCAGATCATTTTTTTTTGTGTGGTGCTGCTAATTGAGGGATAAATATTGACCAGCATAGCAGGTGCAGAACATGCTCTTCTTCATATATTACCCATTGGATCTTTCATATTACCCAAGATAGAAGAGTGGGGGCCATCATTTAATGGCACCTTGGACAGCTTAGTACTTCTTTGGAACTTTCAGCCAGGATGATGTCCTCAAAACTCTGTCTTGGAATTAATGACTTAGATACTGAGGCGAGACAGATAAACCATTGAACCAAAGTGGAGTCTCCAATTACAGAGGTTGAATGTTACCATATGTAGGAGGACAAAGGACAAATTGGTTCCCAATTCTCCAGGATTAACCTGAAATCTCTAGGCTTTAAAGGACAATCTCCAGGATACTGCTGCAAGCAAAGCAGTGAATTGATGCTGCACTGTTGTCAATAACAGAGCCGGTGAATTTGGCTTTAATTTTTACACAATTTTCTTGCTTTTGATATGTTTTAGGGAATGTGTTGGTTTTTTGTTTATAATTAATGTTTTTTCAGCTTATTATTTTTCCTATTTTTATATTTTATGAATATCCTCATCCTCAACAATAGAAGAGTCCAGCACAAGTGTAACAGAGAAGGCTGAATCACCTTCAACGTTCACTTCCTCCATTACTGACATACAGTGGCAGGCATGTGTGCCATCTACAAGGCTCTGTTAACAGCACCATCTAAATCAGCAACATCTCCAAATAAAAGACAAGGGTAGCAAATACTTGAGAACATCACCATCTGAAAGTTATCTTTCAAACAACACACCATCCTGACTTGGAACTATTGTGCTATTCCTTCACTGTTAGTGGGTCAAAATCCTGAACTCTCTAACAGTGCTGTAGATACATATGCCAATTGGATCGCACCAATTCACCACCATCTTGTCAAGGGAAATATATGCTGCTATAGCCAGCAACACCCACATCTTGTAAATGAATGTAAAAAAACCTGATTGTCACACTTACCTTAATTCAGCCTCGGGCAGTGAAGTATGTTGACTTTGAACGAATGAAACTTTCATGAAATGAAACTGGTGAAACCTAGGAGAAAATCAACCGGACATTAATAATTGTGATTTTTTTTTGTTTTCTTTGAAAATTTTCATTGCTTAGTTATAAATATGTTTTAGGAAGTGCTATCATCAAATAATCTGAGGAGTTATATTCAATAAGCCAGTGTGATATTATATAGCACAATTCGAAAGAGTGGGCAGGGACAGAGGGAACTTATGCTCAGATCCATGAAGATGGCAGGACATATTGAGAGGGTAGTTAGTAAACTATGGGATCTTGGGCTTTATATGTCGAACTATTGAGTACAAAAGGAGAGAGGTTGAAATCTTTATGAAGCTCTAGTTGGACTCCAAATGGAGCATTGCATTCAGTTCTAATCATCACCCTTTAGAAAGAATATCAGGATTCCTGAGAAGGTGCAAAAGGAGATTGAGCTGAATTGCTCCTGCCTGGAACCATTTTACCTACAAAGTTAGGTGGGAAAAGCTCTCCTTGAACAAAGGAGTTTGAAGGGAGATTTGATAGAGATGTACAATAAAATTATAGGCTTAGGTAAGATAGGCAAAGAAAAGCTGTTTCCATTCATAATTCATACCATTCATAGTCCATAGAATCTGTACACTGCAGAAGGCGGCCATTTGTCTGCACTGACAATCTCACCCAGGCCCCATTTACATAACTTCAGACATTTACCCTGCTAATCCCCTGACACTAGGGTCCATTTATGATGGCCAATCAACCTAACCTGCACGTTTTTGGACTGTGGGAGGAAATCAGAGCACACAGAGGAAAGTCATGCAGACACGGGGAGAAAGTGCAAACTCCACACAGACAGCGGGCCAAGGCCGGAACCGAAACCAGGTGAGAACATAAACATAAAAACGTAAGAAATAGGAGCAGGAGTAGGCCATACAGCCCCTCGAGCCTGCCCTGCCATTCAATAAGATCATGGCTGATCTGTCGTGGTTCAGTACCACTTCCCGCTTTCTCCCCGTAATCCTTAATTCCCTTGTCAATTAAAAACCTATCCACTCTTGACTTGAAGATATTCAGTGAGGAAGCCTCCACCACCTCATCAGGCAGAGAATTCCAAAGATTCACCACCCTTTGCGTGAGGCAGCAGTGCTAACCACTGTGCCACCGTGTTGTCCTGAGATCATAAGAAATAGGAGTAGGCCATTCAGCTCATCAATGCTCATTCAATATGATGATGTCCAATCTATGGTCTTCACTTCTCCTTTCTGCCTATTCCCAATGACCTGTGACTCCCTTGTCAAAAATCTACCAATCTCAGTCTTGAATAACTCAGCCTTAAATGCACTGTGGAAGAGAATTCAAGAGACTAATGACTTTCTAAGAAACAAATTCCTCTTGATCTCTATCCTAAAGGGGAGTCCCTTTATTTTTAATTTGTGGCTCCTAGTTCTCTATTTACTCATGAGGAAACATCCTGTCAGCATCTATCCAATCAAGTCCCTCAGAATCTTATCTTCAATAAGGTCACCTCTCGTTTGTTGAAACTGAGTATGAGCCAAACCTGCTAGACTTTTCTTCACTGTATTTACTCCAGTCAATGCTAGCATCTCCACATCAAGAATTTTCCTCATCAGCCTAGCAAGTCTTCCATGAATTGCTTCCAACTCTTATATTCTTCCAGAAACCAGAACTGTGCACAGTACTGTGGTCCCACCAATGCCCTGTATAGCTGCAGCAAGACTTCTACACATTTATACTCCATCCTCCTTGCAATAAAGGCCAATACGCCACTTGCCTTCCTAATTACTTGTTGTACCTGAATGCTAACTTTTTTTGTGATTCATTTATAAGGATACCCCAGATCCCTGATGCACTGCAGCATCCTGCAATCTCTCACTATTTAAATATTTTGCTTTTTTATTCTTCCTGTCAAAATGAACAATGTAGTATTTTCCTACATTATAGGTTTGCCATTTTTTGGCCACTTGCTTAATCTATTTATATCCTTTTGCAGATCGTCCTCAGTAGTTGCTTTTGTATCTTTGTATCATCAGCACATTTGGTTGCAATACAGTCCATTGCTTCATGAAAGTCATTAATGTAATTCACAAACAGTTGAAGCCCCAGCACTGATCTTTTCAGAATTCCACCAGATAGTTTGCCAACCTGAAAATGCTCCATTTTTTGATGGAGAATTGGCTAACAAAGTACTACTGCACCGGAGTCTTGATCAATTGGGTAAGTGGGCTGATCAATGGCAGACAGTTTTATTTGGATAAACGCGGGGTGATGCATTTTGATACTGAATCAAGGCAGGAATTACTCAGTTAATGGGAGGGCGATGGGGAAAGTTATAGAACAAAGCTCCTTGAAAGTGGAGTCACAGGTGGACAGAGTGGTGATATTCAGCATGCTCAGTTTCATTGATCACAACATTAAAACAGTAAGAAGTCTGACAACACCAGGTTTAAGTCCAACCGATTTATTTGATATCAAATAAAATCAGTTGGACTTGTGTTGTCAGACTTCTTATTGTGTTCACCCCAGTCCAACACCAGCATCTCTACATCAGAATATTAAATACAGGAGTTGGGATATCTTGAAGTTGTACAAGATATTGATAGGGACTTGGAATACTGTGTACAGTTTTGGTCACCCTGTTATAGAAAGGATATTATTAAACCAGAAAGAGTGCAGAAAAGATTTACTAGGGTGCTACTAGGACTTGAAGCTTTGAGTTATGAGAGAGGCTGGATAGACTGGGACTTTTTTCTCCAGAGCAGAGAAGACTGAGGGATGATTTTATACAGATCTATAAAATAATGAGAGGCATAGATCAGCTAGATAATCAGTATTTTTTTTTCCCAAATGGTCAGGGAGTCTAAAATGAGAAGGTATAGATTTAAGATGAGAGGGGAGAGATACAAAATTGTCCAGAGGGATAATTTTTTCATAGGGGGTGGTGAGTGTCTGGAACAAGCTGCCAGCGATAATAGTAGAGGTGGGTAAATTTTGTCTTTTAAAGAGCATCGAGGTAGTTACATGGGTAAAATGGGCATAGAGGGAGATGGGCCAAATTGGGACTAACTTAGAGGTTTAAAAAAAAGTGGCATTAACAAGTTAGGCCAAAATGTCCATTCCCATGCTGTAAGTCTCTATGGCTCTGTATCACCAACAATATGAGCACTTATCTTGTGTAGCAACCTGTTATACGGCACTCATCAAATGCCTTTTGAGAATACAAATGCACCACATTTACTGGCTTTTCTTTTTCCATGGTTGCTATATTCTCAAAAAACTAAATTTGTCAATCACAATTTCCATTCCACAAAACCACATTGATTCTACACAATTGTGATACGGCTTTCTAAGTGTCCTTTTTAATAATGGATTTTAGCAACTAACTGTCCATAGTTTTCAATTTTCTGTTTCCCTCCTTAATTATATAGAGGAGTTACATTTGGAGTTTTCTAATCTGCTGAGACCTTTCCAGAATCTAAAGAATTTTGAAAGATTGCAACAAATTCATCCATTCTTTCACTAATCACTTCCTTTAGGACTTGGGATTCAGGCCATTCAGTCCCGGTGACTTGTCAGCCTTTAGTCCCATTAGTTTCCCTAGTACTTTTTCCTCATGATTGTAGATGTTTTCCCCTCCTCCTTCCTTCTGCATTTTGATTTTTGATTATTATTGGGATGCTTTCTGTTATTTTCAGCTACGATACATGAAGGATACATCAGCCAGTAACACACCATGTGTCATCATATGGGGACATTATATGCAGTAATTGTATAAATTATACAAATTTATATGTTGTATAAATTTAAAATACGTCGTGTTCTCATTTAGAGACATGCTGATTTTACACATCAGAAATTCCTGCCTCAGGCATGAGGCTTTTATTCAGTCTCCCTGAAGGTATAAACTTGAACTTCTTCAACTGGAAATTTTCGAAGAGCTGAAACGTGCCCCAATCTGGAAGTATTTCCCGAGGCACAATAAAGCTAACTCGAGATGAGAAAGAAAAGCTCCTCTGATATTTGTCCCCAAAGACATTGCTGTCCCGAGATAAAATGCAGTTTGCTGCTCAGTGACCAACGAAAGCAAGAAACAATACACTGCAGTCCTTCAAACCAACTGTTCAACAGACCAAGCATAATATGTTCTGACATTGACTCCACCTAACCCATTGGATTTTTCTTTTGCTTGAACAGGTAATTAACCAAGCACATGGATTAAGTTTTATTTATGCCTTGAACCAGCCTGATGTCTTCATGATGGCACCATCTGAGGAACCCAGAGTATCCTGGACATAATCTGTTTAAGACAGGGACTGAGGTGCATCCCTCACTTCTAAAACTTGTGCTAAACTCCTGCCCAATTTAGGAAATTAACTTAAAGTCAGTAAGTCAATCTGTGAACTGCACTCCTCTAGCAATTTAGAAACGTCTTCTAAAATTTAGACTGTTTCCCTCCTCACTCCCTTGTCATGCAAGAGTGAGCTGGCCCTTATACAATCTACTCGTTAGTTATTTGTAATGCAAAATAAATTATGGTGCGGTCATAATCTCCAGAAAGTTTGATCTCAGAGCATCACGCTACTATGAAATAGGCGACATGGTGGCACAGTGGTTAGCACTGCTGCCTCACAGTGCCAGGGACCCAGGTTTGATTCCCAGCTTGGGTCACTGCCTGTGTGGAGTTTGCACCTTCTCCCCGTGTCTGCATGAGTTCCCACCCATAGACCAAAGAGCAGAAGATTAGGTGGATTGGTTATGCTAAATCACGGTCTGTGCTGGTATGTGTGCTGTTGGAGACCAGAACAACTCATTCACTTGACAAAGATCATAGGGTCGAAAGCTTGTAAGTTTACTATCAAATAAATTGGTTGGATTTCAATCTGGTGTTGTCAGACTTCTTACTTTACTAAATTGTCCCTTAGTGTCAGAGATTAGCTAAATGCACGGGTAGGATTGTGGTCACTGCAGACTCAATGGACAAATGGCCTCCTTCAGCACTGTATGATCCTCTGATTCTATTAGATCCAAACTCCATCCACCACTCTACCATGGTATTACCAGGGAACAAAACTGTTCCATTACTGAGGACCTTTGGTTCACTGGTCATTATGGTTTCCTTTCTTTACCCAATGATTTTCATTTTATGTTGTTAAAATTTGGTCAATGACTTAAAATTCCCAACTCCTATTCTCTCCAAATCCCAATCCATTGGTGTTTAAAGTTATATTAATTCATAGAATCATGGAGATTTACGGCACAGAAATAGGCTCTTTGACCCAACTTATCCATACCACTTTTTTTAATGACTAAGCTAGCCCCAATTGCCCACATTTGACCCATATCTCTCAAGACCAATCTTACTCATGTAACTGTCTAAATGCTTTTTAAAAAATTTACAAAATTGTACCCACTTCTACTACTACCTCCGGCAGCTTGTTCCAGACACTCACCAGCCTCTGAAAAAACTGCTCTTCTGGACATTTTTGTATCTTTTCCCTCTGATCTTAAACCAATGCTCTCTAGTTTTAGATTCCCCCTACCTTTGAGAAAAGATATAACTATCTAATTGATCTGTGCCCCTCATTATTTTATAGATCTCAACAAGATCACCACTCAACTTCCTATGCTCCAGAGAAAGAAGTCCCAGTCTAGCCAACCTCTCCTTATAACTCAATCCATCAAATCCCAGTAGCATCCTAGTAAATCGTTTTTGCACCCTTTCTATAATAGGGTGACCAGAACTGTACACAGTATTCCAAGTGTAGCCTTACCAATATCTTATACAACTTAAACAAGACGTCCCAATTCCTGTATTCAATGTTTTGACAAATAAAACTAAGTATACCGAATGCCTTCTTCACCACCCTGTCCTCCTGCGACTCCAATTTTAAGGAGCTATAAACATGTACCCCTAGATCTCTGTTCTATAACTCTCCCCCACAACCTACCATTAATTGCCCTGGTTCAATTTACCAAAATGCATCACCTCACATTGACCTAAATTAAACTTCACCTGCCATTCGTCAGCCCACTGGGCCAATTGATCAGGATTCCATTGCAATCCTTCTTCACTGCCCACTATGCCACCAATCTTGGTGTCATTTGCAAACTTACTAACCATGCCTTCTATATTATCATTTATATTAATGATTTGGATGAGAAATAATAGTGGACCCAACACCAATCCCTGAAGCACACCACTGGTCACAGAACTCCAGTTTGAAAAACAACCTTCCACAACCATCTGTCTTCTGTCATCAAGTAAGAAGTCTCAACACCAGGTTGAAGTCCAACAGGTTTATTTGGTAGCACAAGTCACTAGCTTTCAGACTGCTGCCCCTTCATCAGGTGAGTGGGAGTTCTGGTCACAAACAGGGCATATAAAGACAAACTCAATTTACAAAATAATGGTTGGAATGCAAGTCTTTATAGGTAATCAAGTCTTAAAAGGTACAGACAATGTGAGTGGAGAGAGGGTTAAGCACAGGCTAAAAAGATGTGTATTGTCTTCAGCCAGGACAGCTTGTGAGATTTTGCAAGCCCAGGCAAGTTGTGGGGAGTTATAGATAGTGTGACATGAACCCAAGATCCTGGTTCAGGCCGTCCTCACGCACGTGGAACTTAGCTATCAGTCTCTGCTCAGCGACTTGCCTAGGCCTGCAAAATCTCTAACTGTACTGGCTGGAAACAATACATATCTCTCTAATCTTTCTTAACTCTCTCCCAATCACATTGTTTGTACCTTTAAGACTTGATTACCTGTAAAGACTCACATACCAACCATTATTTTGTAAATTTTGTATATTGTAAATATGCCCTATTTGCGACCAGAATTCCGACTTACCTGACGAAGGAGCAGTGCTCCCTGTTGAACTTTAACTTGGTGTTGAAAGAATTCTTACTATATTTATCCCAGTCCAACATCAGCATCTCCACATTCTGTCATCAAGCCAATTTTAGAACAAAGAACAAAACAGCATGGGAAACAGGCCCTTCGGCCCAATGAGCCTGCACCACCACCCGCCACTTCTACCTATGATCCCTGTCCATGTTTATAGATCTATGCATTGAAACCAAATTTGAGATAATTTAGGGAGAATTTGTTCTGCCAATCAGTCTAAGAGCACATCTTTTGGGATGTGGGAGAAAACCGGAGCACCTGGAGAAAACGCATGCAAACTCCCACAGACACAGGCCCAAATCCACGTATCTGCACAGCACAGCGACAGTCACTGAACTGTCGTGTTGCCCATCAAATGGTCCAGGTCAAGTGTACACTAACGACGTGAAGCACTAGGATACTCTCGAAAAATCCAAGAGCAGCCCTCTCACGACCCATCACGTGTATGCCCCTTGTTAGGCAACAAGGTGGACCGAAGTACCTGTAGGATAAAACAAATATATCAATATCATTGACAATTTACACACTTCACACTTTTGTATCCATTTGACTATTTCACCCTGGATCCCGTGAAATTTACCTTATGCAACAATCTATCATGTGTAATCTTGTCAAAGTCCATGTCGACAACATCAGCTTCACTGCCTTCATGGTTACTCCTCAAAAAAAATGCAATCAAATGAGAAACACAAAGCCACGCCGGTTGCCCCTGATCAGTCTAAATGCCTGTAGATCCAATCTCTCGAAATATCTTCTGACAAATTACCCATACAGACGTGAGGCTCATTGGCCTATAGCTCCCTACAGCTCTTTTCAAACGAAGACATAACATTTGCCACCCTCCAATCTTCAGTCACCTCACTTGTGGCTGAAAATGATTCAAATACCTCTGCTAAAGACCCACAATTTCCCTCCTAGCCTCCCACAACGTCTTGAGATACACTTCATCAGGTCCCAAGGATTTGTCAACCTTGATGCGCTTTAAGACTCCTTCTCTGTATACGAAGATTCCTCAAACATCATTACTTCCACAAGTTCTCTAACATCCATACTTTTCTCAATAGTAACTAATGAGAAATATTCTTTTAGGATCTCACCTTTTAGGATCTTATGTAGATCTGCACAGAAATAACCTCGTTGATTCTCAAGAGGCCCTAATCTCTCCTTAGTTATTCTTTTGCCCCTTATGTATTTGTAGAATGCTTTTGCAGATAAGGAAAAGGAGAATCCAAAGACAATGTAGTGTTCCCATTCTGCCCTTTTGATTTCTCTCTTAACTCTACTCCTACACTCTCCATGCTCAAGGGATCCACTTGATCCCACTGCCTATGCATGTTATGTGCCTCCTTCTTTTTCTTGACCAGGGCCTTCATATCCCTAATCACCCAGGGTTCCCTACTTCTACAAGCCTTTCTCTTCTTGAGGAGCCAATGGTGCAAAGCTATCATGAATGGGATTTTGACTAATGTGTCCAAGTCAGAATCCTGCTTATGCTGCGTGCTTACCCTTCACTTCAGGTGTAACCTGTCTCTCCTGAACAGATCACCCTGGCCCAGAAATCCAAATGATCCACAAATCTAAATCCCTGCCTCCTGCACCAGCTCTTAAGCCACAAATTAGTCTGCCTAATCGTCCTACTCTCACTGGCATGTGACACCGGCAATAGTCCTGAAATTACTACCCTCCAGATCCTGCCTTCTTTCTTATTTCTCCATATTCACTGTTCAGGACCTTATCCTCTTTCCTATCTCTGTCGTTAGTACCAATATGTACAATGACTTCTGGCTGCTCACCCTTCCCCTTAACGCCAGCCTTTAACTGGGATAGGCACAGTAAGAAGTCTCAACACCAGGTTAAAGTCCAACAGGTTTATTTGGTAGCACAAACTTTCAAAGCACTGCTCCTTCATCAGGTGAAGGAAGAGTTGGGTTCACAAACGGAGCATATATAGACACAACCCTTTACAGGTGCAAACAATGCAAGTGGAGAGACAGTTAAGCACAGGTTAAAGAAGTATGAATTGTCTTAAGCCAGGACAGTTAGTAAGATTTTGCAAGCTTATGCCAAATAGTTACAGGTAGTGTGATATGAACCAAGATCCCATATGAGGCCATCCGCACGTGTCGGGAACTTGGCTATCAGTTTCTGCTCAATGATTTGATGTTGCATGTTTTGAAGGCCACCTTGGAGAGTGCTTACCCAAAGATCGGAGATTGAAGTGTTGCCCGACAGGAAGAGAACACTCCTGTCTGGCGATTGTCGAGCGGTGTTCATCTATTTCTTGTCGTAGCATTTGCATGGTCTTGTCAACGTACCATGTCCTGAGGCACGGTGCATCACTCTTCAGGTAAGCATTCTCCAAGGCAGTCTTCAAGACACATGGCAACACAGAATCGACAAACAGAAACTGAGCCAAATTCCACGAGGATACGAGAATGGCCTCAACTGGGATCTTGGGTTCTTGTTACATTACCTGTAACCATTTAGCTTGGGCTTGCAAAATCTTACTGACTGTCCTGGCTTGAGACAATTAACACCTCTTTAACCTGTGCTTAACTTTCTCTCCATTCTCATTGTTTGCTCCTGTAAAGATTTGATTACCTGTTAAGACTCACATTCCAACCTTGGAGAATGCTTACCTGAAGAGTGATGCACCATGCCTCAGGACATGGTACGTTGACAAGATCATGCAAACGCTACGACAACAAATAAATGAACACCGCTCGACAATCACCAGAATGTAAATTAAGCTGTGTCTATATACGCCCTGCTTGTGGGCCCAACACGCCACTCATCTGATGAAGGAGCAGTGCTCTGAAAGTTCATGCCATCAAATAAACATGTTGGACTTTAACCTGGTGTTGAGATTACTTACTGTGCCTCCCCCTTATGAATGTCCTGCAACCGTTCAGAGACGTCCTTGACCCTGGCACCAGGGAGGCAACACATCGTCTTGGAGTCTTGATCGCGGTCACAGAAATCCTATCTGTGCCTCTAACTAGAGGATCCTCTATTACAACTGCTTGCTTGCTCTTTGCCTGACCCTGCTCAATAGCAGAACCAGGTGTGGTGCCACAGGCCTGGCTGCTGTTGGTTTCTTCCTTTGAAAAGCCATCCCCCTCAAATATATTCAAAATGATATATCTGCTTGAAAAGGAAAAAGACAAACTCCTGCAATACCTTCCTGCCTCTCTTGGTTGTCACCCATCTACGTGACTGAACCTGTGGTGTGACAGCCTGCCTGTAACTAGAGTCTACTACAATCTCTGCCCTGTGTGTCCACTTTTTCTCCAACCAATTCACACGTTAAAAATCTCACCAATCCTCCCTAATGTTTGTTAAGGACTATTTCTCCCTCGACTTTGCTGCAATAGCTTACAACAACAACTTGCATTCATCAAGCACCTTTCATGTAGTAAAATGTCTCCAGGCATTTCAAATGAACAATTATCAAACAGAATTTAGCACTCAGGCAAATAAGCTATTATGAAAACAAATGACCAAAATCTTGTTCCAAAAAGTATGTTTTAAGGAGTGTCTTAAAGAAAGAGGAAGGTGGCAAGAGGGAAATCCAGAATTTAGGCTTCTGGAAGCTGAAGTTACAGCTGCCAACAATGAGCAACCACTTCCAAGATAAGTTTATATTTTTCTAAACTCTAGCAGATAAGAGATGACTTGATTGAAACGTACAAGATTTTCAGGAGAGTGAAGACATGGAAAGCATATTTCACTTTGTGGGAGATTACAGACATAATATCAATGCATTTCTGATTTTGGAACATCCTGATTATCCACTGATAATTAACCATTATTATTTCATAATAATGGTTACGTCTAACAAGTCTTGCTTGTCTCTTGGTACATCTAATAAATGTTGCCTATCTCTGGAGATTTACTCACTTAAAACCGTTTCACAGTTGGTTAGGTTTTCCATCTCAATTATATTGAATTATGTCTTGGGGCAGGGGTACTTTGTTATCCATTGAAAGTCGTTTCTCCCTCTACACAAGGTGCATAATTCAGTAGATTTGTACTGATTAACATAATTAATGGAAGCAAGCATGAGCCAGTAAGGAAGTCAGGAAACTTCCAGAATCAAAGACAAAGTGTGTTACTTGGAAAAAATATTAAAAAAAACAATTGGGCTGCAAAGTGACATTAAAAAAAGATAACTGCATAGTCCCTCCAGACCCAAAGATTGAACGTTGCTGTTTCTGCCACACTGCCCTTTCAAAATTGGAAACAGGCTCCCACACCACTTAATGATAAACACAGCAGGTTAATGGTTGCTTTTTTACTCCTCCTCCAATCAGTTGCCATGGTAACTTGAAGAACAGGTTAAACAACAACTGAGCGATATGTTTTGCTCTTCTTCCCTCTGCTTCGTTAGTAGGTCAGGAAAGAGTGGAGGAGGATCTGCGCACGCGCATTATGGAATTGAGTTTGGCTAACTGCGCATGTCCATTCTACCGTGGGAACGGCCAGGCGGCGCATGCGCAGCAACTCTCTCCAACGCTATAGCCGCGCGTGCGCACTATCGAGATGCAGCCACGACAGCTTTATGAGCAGAGGTTAAAAAAACAACGCCGATATCAAAACAAGAGAGTTTAGACGCTCCAAAATCATTACCAAAATGATAAAAAAAACAGAAGCCGTTTATCGGAAGGCAGTTTTGTGTGAAAAAAACAAAGTATTTGCAAAATAAAAATGGGCGTTTAACCAAACCGGTTGACACTGGTTTCAGGCGGTTTCCGCACTTGCGCAGCAGCGTCACGCCAGCTCCCAGCATCCTCACTAAAACAACAAACAAATGTTTATTAACGTACCAGACTGTAAAACAGAAAACAAACACCGGCGGCTTGAAGGAACCCGCGGGCGCACATTAATACACGATCACTGTCCTAAAAATAAAATTTCCTTCCACCGTTCGTCGGAGGGCCAATGGTGACGCACATGCGCAGTCTGTTTCCCGTCAACACCCGAGGACAATCAACGACAATAAATCGGTAAAATAAACAGCCACGCGGTGGATTTCCGCTGTGCCGCGGATAGGAGAGGGGAGAAGAAACGTTCCGGGTGAAATAATACCGCCGTTTTTGTGCTGAGGCGGGGCGGCGGGGGGTAGTGCGCATGCGGGGAGTGGGGGAGGGGCTGTCCCAGAGTGCTGTGGGGGACAACAAGGGACGGAAGTGAAAAAGCGCGAGCGGCTGTGAGGGGATAAAATAATCATTAATTAATATTAATCCCCCCCTCCCCGTGCAGCTATTACTGCACCCTGACTGTATTCCTGCCGTTTCATTTTTGACTAATATTTACAGCGTGTGGTGTTGGGGAGTTTTAGTGGCGAGTCGCTCGGGTCGATGCGCGGATCCTCTCACTCCGGGCTGACGATGGTGCAGAAAGAGAAGGTGGCCGGAGCGCTGGATGAGGGCGACGCCAGCTCCGTACCTCCCACCGACCCCAACCCGGCTCCCGCCCCGGCGCCGGGGGGGCCTCCCGTTCCCGAGAGCAGCCCGTCCGGTGAGCCGGCAGCCGCCGAGCCCACCTCTCAGGAGGCGGCTAATGGCGGCCTCGATAATCGCCCTCTGCCCCAACGGTCCGAGCCGACCGGCGATAAGAAAAAATTCCTCTGCGGCGTGGTGGAAGGTAAGGATTAATCATTCCTGCTCCCTCCCTTAAATCCAGGTTGGGTTGTGCATTGAAAACCTTAATATTTAAGGTGTGATCTGATGCCGAAAGTGCAGTTTATTTTGGTGTTTGGCTTTTCTTTGTGATTGGGGCTGTTTGTGACATCACAATTGTATCCCTTTGCCGGGTAAGAGTCAGCTCGATCTGCACACACACAGCTCCGGAGGGTGGGCCGGTTGCTCAATGTGTATGTCATCTGATCAGGTGGCATACAGGAGCTGTAATTAAGATTCTACCAATATGCGGGCGGGAGGGGGGGTGGGAGGAGCCGAGTGGTGAAAAGGTGATATTAACCGGTTTTTCTTGCCTCTTAAATGTTTGTTTTACTGGGCTGTGTACTGTTTAATATGGAAACAATTGTACGTCAACGGCTCTAGTATTCCGAAGGCGGGGTGGTGAGAGACCTCGACCTTCCTTTTGATCAGGATAAGTGAATCTCGTGGCGATTTTAGTTTATTAGTGTCACAAGTAGGTTTACATTAACACTGCAGTCTATGAAAATCCTCTTGTTGTACCCTCCAGCATCTGTTTGGGTAAGCTGAGGCAGTATTTGGTATAGCCAGTGCACCTAACCAGCATGTTTTTTGGAGGAAACTGGAACACCTGGAGGAAACCATGCAGACACAGGATACGTGGAGACTCCACATAGACAGTGACACAAGGGTCCTTGGCGTCGTGAGGCAGCAGTGTGAAATATTGTACCATCGTAATTGTGTGCACGCTGGGGAAACTGCCCAAGTGGTCTATCATTTCTCTTGTTTCCTAAATCTCAAACAGACTGATGCTCCTGACAGGGCTTGGGAAGAACGGAAGGTTATGGTTATGTATTGAATGAGAAATCAATGAATTTGACTTTGATTTAATATATTATTGTTGGATATGTTAGTATCCAGTGAAAAATATTGTTTCTTACGTTATACAAATAAAGCATACCGTTCGTAGAGAAGGAAAGGAGAGAGTGCAGAATGTAGAGTTACAGTCATAACTATAATTCAGTGTCCACGTTAATAAAATCACACTATCAAATTTATAGGGCAATGGAGAAAAGCCGGAGGAATGAGACTGAGTTGCGCTTGCAGAGAATTAGTACAGACATGGTGGACAAAATGTCCTCATGCTGTGACTATTCTATGGTGGTACTATGTTAAGAACTGTAACAATTTTCTAGAGTGCTTCCGTAAAGAGTTACTTTTACTTTCATGGTGGATTGCTTATTTTGGTGTACTTTTAAAGTTGCTTTATTGAGTCGGATATTTTTTGTTGTATTTTTTTAAAAGTGAATTATATTATGTTGTGCATGAACTCAGACTTTTTGAGTATTGTCTGTATCTGGATTGCAATGTTTTACCAAGAGATAATGTAGCAATGTGAACGATTTATGTAATGCCAGAAATTTATCCTGTTTTCCATTTTCAATCTTTGAGGGAATGGCTTTTGATAGACGAGATCAAAACTGATAATGCCTTTTAAATGGAAATACCTGGTTTATGATGCAAATATTTCCTCTTAAGAGGGTCTATTGAACTGTGTCATCAGTTATCTTGTGTTAAGGGCACAGTCAATGGGAATATCACACCAGAATTACTGAATGTGCAAAGCTAAGTCTTATATGCAGAATATGTTGTACTTTTCCAAGATTTAATCTTTTTTAGAAAAAGCATGGTTTGTAAAGGATGTCACTAGTCTGAGGTATTTTTAAAGCGCCTTTTTCAGCCTGTGTTTGGTCCAAAGTGATGTTTGAAGTGATTGAATTTGTCAGTGAGTATAATGGGTAACAGACCATTGCTGACTTAAAGTAATTAAATTTAGATGTGTTCAATCAAAAGTTTTTTTCTGAAAATTGAATTGACCGTCAATGGGATTTTATTGCATAACTTAATTCTAAGGATTATACGTGATTCCTAATAGGTATGGATTCATTCTACTATCATCCACTATCGATTGTGTTGAAGATGTGTATGAAGATTTACTTTAAAAAAAAAGCCTGAGATATCTTAAATATACTGTGAATTGCTTAAATATGTGGTCAGATAATTAGGGCTAATTGGGATGTGATCTACGTGGACTTTCAGAAGGCATTCAGCAAGCTCCCTCAGCAGATTACTGTGTAAAGTTAAATTGCGTGGCGTGATTAGTAGACAGGAAGCATTGTTGGCATAATGGGTCTTTTTCTGATTCATAGGCAGTGACTAGGGATTTTGATTTATTATTGTCACATATTAACATACAGTAAAAAGTATTGTTTCTTGCATGCTATACAGACAAAGCATACCGTTCATAGAGAAAGAAATGAGAGAGTGCAGAATGTAGCGTTAGGATGTAGAAAAAGGTCAACTTAATGCAAAGTAGTCCATTCCAAAATCTGACAGCAAACTGTCTGCCCCTTTACTGCGGCTATATTCACGGCCAGGTATTCCTGGAGAAGGAGCATGTGGTGCCCACAGGCACAGTCGATGCCTTCCACACCCGCTCGGTTCCGCAAGAGCTAAGGTGCGTTATAGACTCCAACAATCACGTTTTGATTTGATATGTCTTAAGTTTCCTTTGTACTTTTTGGTTTTGTTTAAGCTGTTCCCCTTCCTTTTGGGGAGCTGCCCCTTTACTTTGTTCTAACGTAATTTGAGTTTGTCTACTTGGTTTGACCTAGAAGAAACTAAATAGGGAAGAAGCTGTTCTTGAATCAGTTGGTACGTGACCTCAGACTGTCATATTATTTTTATATTATCATATATAACCCTACAGTGCAGAAAGAGGTCCTTTGGCCCATCAAGTCTGCACCGAACACAATCCCTCCCAGGCCCTACCCCATATCGCTACATATTATACCCACTAATCCTTCTAACTTACATATCCCTGGACGTTAAGGACAATTTCTTAGCATGGCCAATCAACCTAACCTCCACATCTTTGGACTATGGGAAGAAACTGGAGTACGCAGAGGAAACACGTGCAGACACGAGAAGATTGTGCAAACTCCACACAGGCAGTGACTTGTGCCGGGAATCGAACCCAGGATTTTGGAGCTGTGAAGCAGCAGTGCTAACCAGTGTGCTATCAAGCTATCCGACAGAAGAAGATGGAAAAGAGAATGTCTGGGGTGCATGGTGTCCTTAATTATGCTGGCTACTTTGCTGATGCGGTATATTGTAGACAAAATGAATGGATGAGAGGAGGCTGGTTTGTTTGATGGATTGGGTCTTTTGTAGTTCCTTGCGTGGAGCCATACCAAGCTGTGATGCAACCAGAAATAGTGCTTTCTATGGTGCATGTGTAAAAGTTGGTGAGAGTTGTAGCTGACATGTCAAATTTCTTTAGTCCTGTGAGAAAGTAGAGGCATTGGTGGGGCTTCCTTAACTATAGTGTTGGTATGGGGGGGACTGGGACAGGTTGTTGGTGACCTAGACACCTAAAAACTTGAAGCTCTCGAGTGGGATACTGTAGACATTGTGCTCAGAACGCAGCTATTCGTATTGAATATGACTGATTTGGAAGAGGGAACTAAATGTATTATCTCCAGATTTGTAAATGATACAAAGTTGGGTGGGAGGATGAGCTGTGATGAGGGTGCAGAGATGCTTTAGCATGATTTGCACAGGCTGAGTGAAGGGACGTATACATGGTAGATGCAATATATTGTGGATAAATGTGAGGTTATCAGTAGTAGAAAGGCAGATTATTATTTGAATGGATATAAATTGAGAGGGGTGGGAACTCAGCAAGACCTTAGTGTTCTTGTGCATCAATTGCTGAAAGTCAGTGAGCAGGTACAGCAGGCAGTAAAGAAGGCAAATAGTGTGTTGGCCTTCATAATGAGAACATTTGAGTATTTATTATTGTCACGTGTTAGTATGCCATACAAGTATTTCTTCTGTACTATATAAAGCACACAAAGAAGGAAAGAATTATAGAATCCCTACAGTACAGAAGGAGGCCATTTGGCCCTGCACTGACCACAATCCCACCCAGGCCCTACTCACATAACCTCGCACATTTACTCTGCTAATCCCTGACACTAGGATCAATTTATCATGACCAATCAACCAAACCCGCACATCTTAGGACTGTGGGAGAAAATTAGAGCACCTGGAGGAAACCCATACGGATAATGACCAAGGCTGGCATTGAATCTGTGTCCTTGATGCTGAGAGATCCCAGTGCTAACCACTGTGCAACTGTTTTGTCTCAAAAGGTGAGAATGTAGTGCTACAATCGCAGCTAGGGTATAGAGAAAGATCAACTCAATATGCAATAAGTCTATTCAGAAGTCTGATGGCAACAGGAAAGAAACTTCTTAGTCGGTTGATGTACGTCCTCAGACGTTTGTATCTTTTCCCGATGGAAGAGAGAATGTCTGGGGCGTGTGAGGTCCTTAATTATGCTGGCTGCTTTGCCAAGGCAGCGGGAAGTATAGACAGAGTTAATGGATGGGAGGCTAGTTTGCATGATGAACTAGGCTACATTTGTTGTAGTTTCTTGTGGTTTTGGGCAGAGTGGATACCACATCAAACTGATAGAACCAGGAAGAATGTTTTTATGGTGTATTGATAAAAGTTGATGTGAATTGTAGCTGACATGCTCAATTTCCTAAGTCTTCTGAGAAAGTAGTGGTGCTAATGGGCTTTCTTAACTATAGCATCATCATGGGGGGAGCAGGATAGGTTGTGGGTGATCTGGATACCTATAAATTTGAAGCTCTCGACCATTTCTACTTTGTCCCTATTGGTGCACTTGGGTATGTTTTCCACTGTGCTTTCTGAAATCGTTAACTATTTCCTTTGGTTTATTGCCATTGAGAGGGAGATGACTGTTGTCACACCAGTTCACCAGATTCTCTATCTCATTCTTATACTCTTGTATTGTTTGAGTTCTGACCCACTATGGTGGTGTCATCAGCAAACTCGAAAACCAAGTTGGAGGGGAATTTGGCCACACAGTCATAGGTATACAAGAAGTATAGTAGGGGGCTGAGCACACTGCCTTATGGGACACTGGTGTTGTTGTCTGTCCTTACTGATTGTGGTTTGTAGTTTAGGAAGTTCAAGGTCCAGTAGCAAAGGGAGGAGCCAAACCTTGGCAACAAAATTTGGAGATGAGTGTCGTAGGAATAATGGTGTTGAAGGTTGAGCTTTAGTCAAGAAATAGGAGTCTGACATTTTGGTATCTTTTTTGTGTTCCAGGGTTGAGTGCAGGGCTAGGGAGATGGCATCTGCTTTGGACCTGTTGCAGTGATAGGCAAACTGTAGTGGATGTAGGCAATCCAGGAGGCTGGAATTTGTCCTGGTATAACTAACCTTTTGAATCAGTGATGGATGTCAGAGGCACCAGATGTTAGTCATTCAGACATGCTGCTGGCCTTTCTTTTGGCACCTGAATGGTAGTTGTCGTCTTGATGCAGATAGGGACCTCAGATTTTTGTAAAGAGAAGTTGAAGATCTTTGCGAATACCCCCATCAGCTGATCTGAGCAGGGCCTGAATGTTTGTCCGGCTACCCTTCTGAGCCAGTTGTTTTCTGTGGGTTGACCTTAGAGAAGACTGCTCTGACATCTGCAATGGTAACTCTGGATACAGGTTCATATGAAGCTTCTGGGAGGGAGTGGTCTCACTGACCTCTTGCTCAAAACAGGCAAAAAACGGATTGAGCTCATCAGGGAGGGTTGCGTTGGTGCCAGCAATTTACATGCCCTTCACCTTATAACCTGTTGTATTTTACAGATCTTGCCATAGTCTGTGTGGCCAGCCTGGGACTCTGGCTTGGTCCAGTACTGTCTTTTGCTGTCTTTGGATCTCTTCAGATCATGTTTGGCTCTCTTGTATAGACCAGGGTCTCCTGACTTCAATGCCTTGGATCTAAACTTTAGCAAGCAGTTCTTAATTCCAAGAAGCTCATCTACTTTCCAAGAAAGTAGAATCTACTGAACAAATTATGTCTCTTGGCACTCCATTGATATCTTAACATTGGAAATGAGCATGCCCATTGCCATTGATTTGATTCGTTGGTAAATGAATGGAAAATGTTTGAAAAAGCAAAGACATCGGAGGTAATGTCATGGCACCTATCTTGTCATCTTTGCAGGGAACAGAAAGTGTATGGAGTATTGGCTTGCTAATGTACATGAAACTTTGAAATGTTGCAGAAAATGGTTTTGCAAACCATTGAACAGAATGTTAGAATTGTAATTCTGAAATTGGAGGAATCTTTATTTGGCTTTGCGCTATTGTTCAGAAATGGAAACTAATTTCGTTTGCTGGAGAGTAAAGCATTCTGTTTACACACAAGTGGTTGAAATATTTGTATTGTATTACTGAGTTAGGTTCAAAGGATTGGATCATTGAGTAAAATAAAATATATTTAGTTTTTTGGTATTTACTAGAAATCTTTGTCTTTTATTCAGCATCAATTAAAGAGCAGTTTCTGATGGCATTAGCATAGAACCATAGGATCCTACAGTACAGAAGAAGCTATTTGGACCAGAAAGTCTGCACTGACTACAACCCATTTCAGCCCTAAGCCCATCACCACATGCATTTAATCTAGCTAGGCCCCCTGACACCTGAGGTAATTTAGCATGGCCAATCCAACCAATACTCTCATCTTTGGAGTATGGGAGGAAAACTTGGGCACCTCGAGGAAACCTACGTTTATTGAGCATGTGTGAAAATCTGTTGACTTACAGGCATTGAACATGTGGATGTAGAATTAAAGGACTGAATTCTCTCATATTCTAAGAGAAATAACTATGAATTAGCAAATCTTTCTCTCGTGTTGATTTCTTATGGACAGTTGGATTTTTAGTAGTTGCAGCAAATATTTTGTTTGAAATTCTCATGGTGCGATGACTTAAGTCCTGCTTCAGTGATGACAGGAGTAGAGACAGAGGACAAGATGTCTGCTGCAAAGTCCTGAGTCAATAGTCACAATACAAATAAAGGAGGCCCTGTGAGATTATGTCAGTATCAAGATCTAAATTTTTTTTCAATATAAAAACATTTTGGCAGCACAATAGTCTTTCGGAAATTATAGTATATCTTGCTTAATGAAATCAAGAACACTGTTAGATTTCCAATTTCCTTTTTCAGCCTGCTTTAAGTACCAGTTTTGAGTATTTTTAAACTGCTACCTGATTGAAGCAAGATTTTTTTTGTTTGCTTTTGTTCTAATTCAGTCAAATCAAGTTGAGACATTCCTGATCCAAGCTAACAAGAACTCAGTAAGAATTTAGCAACACCAATTTTAAATCCAACTGATTTATTTGATAGTAAAATTGCGAGCTTTCAACACTTTTGTGTCTTCGTCAGGCAAATGCAGTGTTCTGGTCTGCAATAGCACACATCAGCACAGACAGTCAGAGATTGCTGATTAGAATGCGAATCCTTACATCTAACCTGCTATTCAAGTGTTAAAGTGGCTAACCATGTGTGTGAAGGGTAACGTGTGTGAAGCTAACAAGACAGGGCTCTCATAGAACAATACAGCACAAACAGGCCCTTCGGCCCACGAGTTGCGCCGACCACATCTACCAATCCACAGACCTATCTATAACCCCCTATCCTATTCTTTTCCATATACTCATCCAGAAGTCTTTTAAAAGACCCTGGTGAGTTTGCCTCAACAACCTCAGACGGCAGTCAGTTCCATTCACTCACCACCCTCTGAGTGAAAAACCTACCCCTGACATCTCCTTTGTATTTGCTTCCCTGCACCTTAAATCTGTGTTCTCTCATAGTGACCATTTCAGCTCGGGGAAATAGTCTCTGAGAGTCCACCCTATCTATTCCTGTCAACATCGTCTCCTATATTCACCTCCTATGTTGGGCTTGATCTACATGATCTAAGCTGATTGGAGTAGGCATAGCTCCTCTTCCAAGGTTTGATCTCATTTGCTCTTAGCCAAAAGGCTGAGATGCTGGATCCTGAGCAGAGCAGAATGACTGAGTGGGAGGGTGGCCCATAGTTGCAGAGATCCCATAATTAAGCTGTTTGGCAAATGGAGCATAGACAATGTTCAGATCAATGACATTTTGCGACAGGATTACATTGCTGTAAAGAAGAAATATGCCAAGTACCTCCCACAGTTCTGGTGCTATGCTGCCAAGCGTTTTCGCAAGGCCCAGTGCCAATTGTCAAGCGTCTGACCAACTCCATGATGCATGGGCACAGAAATGGCAAGAAGCTGATGATTGTACGGATTGTGAAGCACGCCTTTGAGATCATCCACCTACTGCAAATTCTGGTGAATGCCATTATCAACAGCGATTCCTGTGAAGACTCCACCTGTATTGGCTACACTAATACAGTCAGGTATCAGGCTGTCTATGTGTCCCCACTGTTAACCAGACTATCTGGTTGCTGTGTACTGGGGCCAGGAAGGCTGCATTCAGGAATATTAAAACCATTGGAGAGTGCCTGGATGATGAGCTCATCAATGCTGCGAAGAGTTCATCCGACTCTTATGCCATTAAGAAGAAGGATGAGCTTGGAATATGTGGCCAAGTCTAACCTTAGTTTTGTTACATCTAGCCATCTACATTCTCTAATAAGTGTTCAAAAGATTAAAAAAAATTGCTTCAAATGAAGCTAAAATGGAACCTAATAACTTCAACCAAGCACAGCATGTTGATACTGTACTCGATCTTAGCCAAAAGGCCGAGAAGCACTCGTGTGCTGTGACTTGTAAATGAGCTTATATGTTTTGCTAATTGGTTATTTGAACATTCAGGTGAAGCAGTTGGAGATTGAGTGATTTTAATTGAGTATTAAGTCATGTCATTATGGCATAGAAGGAAGTAGCTGTGGAGAGCACTGGAAATGTAGCTGTGGAGAGCACTGAGGTACAGGGTTGCAAATTGGGGAGTATTGTAGTAGATAGGGAGGATGTGTTAGAAATTCTCGAGGGTTTGAAGTTGGATAAGTCCCCTGGGCCGGACGGGATTTACCCTAGGATTCTCTGGGAGGCAAGAGAGGAGATTGCAGAGCCTCTGGCTCTGATCTTCAGGTCCTCGTTGGTTACGGGTGTGGTTCCGGAGGACTGGAGGATAGCGAATGTGGTCCCATTGTTTAAGAAGGGGAAGAGAGACCTTCCTGGGAATTATAGGCCAGTGAGTCTTACTTCTGTGGTGGGCAAGGTATTGGAGAGAATTATTAGGGATAGGATTTATAGTTATTTAGAGAGAAATGAATTGATTGGGGATAGTCAGCATGGTTTCGTGAAGGGTAGGTCATGCCTTACTAACCTCATTGAGTTTTTTGAGAAAGTGACCAGAGAGGTGGATGGGGGTAAGGCGGTTGATGTAGTATATATGGACTTTAGTAAGGCGTTTGATAAGGTGGCCCATGGAAGACTTCTACAGAAAATGCAGATGTGTGGAATAGAGGGTGATTTAGCTAATTGGATTAGGAATTGGCTGGCAGATAGAAGACAGAGGGTGGTGGTTGATGGGAGATATTCATCGTGGAGTTCGGTGACGAGTGGTGTGCCTCAGGGGTCTGTTTTGGGGCCCCTGCTGTTTGTACTTTTTATAAATGATCTGGATGAGGGTATTGAGGGATGGATCAGTAAATTTGCAGATGATACTAAAGTTGGTGGTGTGGTAGATAGTGAAGAGGGGTGTTTTAGTTTACAGAGTGACTTGGACAAGTTGCAGAGCTGGGCCGAGAGGTGGCAATGGAGTTTAATGTGGAAAAGTGTGAGGTAATGCACTTTGGCAGGAACAATAAATGTGTAGAGTATAGGGCTAATGGTAGGGCTCTTAATAGTATTGAGGAACAGAAGGATCTTGGTGTATGTGTCAATAGATCCCTGAAAGTAGGCAGTCAAGTGGATAAAGTTGTTAAGAAGGCTTATGGAGTCTTAGCTTTTATTGGTAGGGGGATTGAATTTAGGAGCCGCAGCATCATGTTGCAGCTGTACAAAACTCTAGTGCGGCCGCACTTGGAGTATTGTGTGCAGTTCTGGTCGCCACATTATAAGAAAGATGTGGAGGCATTGGAGAGGGTACAGAGGAGGTTTACTAGGATGTTGCCTGGTATGGAGGGCAGGTCCTATGAAGAGAGGTTGAAGGATTTGAGGCTGTTTTCGTTAGAAAGGAGGCGGCTAAGGGGGGATCTTATTGAAACATATAAGATAATTAGAGGTTTGGATAGGGTGGACAGTGATAGCCTTTTTCCTAGGATGGAAAAAGCTAGCACGAGGGGACACAACTTTAAATTAAGGGGTATGAGTTATAGGACGGATATCAGAGGTAGGTTCTTTACTCAAAGAGTGATTAGGGAGTGGAATGCCCTGCCTGCAGCTGTTGTAGATGCGCCAAGTTTGGTGGCGTTTAAGAGGTTAGTTGATAGGTATATGGATGAGAAGGGAATGGTTTAGTTAGGAGGGGCATTGCTTTTTATTTTGGTCGGCACAACATCGAGGGCCGAAGGGCCTGTTCTGTGCTGTATTGTTCTATGTTCTATGTTCTATGAAGTCATTCAACCCATTTAGCCCATGCAATCTCTTTAGTGCAATCATGCCAGTCATTTCTTGTACTCTAAAGTTGATGATGAATGGTATATTTCCTTTAAGTGCTCATCTAATTTTCTTTTGAAATCAATGATTATCTCTGCCTGCAATTTCCTCGTGTTTATTCTGAATTTTGATTGAATCCCAAAATTGGATTAAAGATTGTTTGAGAAAAAGCTGATTGAAAAATTGTGTTTCTCACGAGTGACGCAGGCTTGGAGGGCTGAAGGGCCTGTTTCCTGTGCTGTATTGTTCTTTTTTGTCCATTTCATTCTGCTGTATTTTTAATTAAATAATTATCATTTCTTGTTTATTATTTTAGGCTTGTTTTTGGAAAGGCTTATACTGTTTCATGATATCAAAAGAACTGGAAAGATACAATGAGAGAATTTATCAACTTATACAATTTCCTTTAACTTTTTATTGTGATTCATGCTGTACTATCCTTTGCTTTTAGCTTTCTGTGCATTTCTCCCTCACTGCAGCATCAATCTCTGATCACTGCCAGCAGAAGCTTCAGCTTTATTATTTGCAGGTTCATTCTGAACCATTTTGGCTTGCTACCACTGTTACCATTAAAGCTTCTGTAGCCCTTACACTACAGAGTAGCTTGTAACTATGCTTGGAATTGTACAGAGTAGGTAAGTAGAAATTTTACCAATGTAAATGTGATACTTGTAATAAAAAGTGCTTGCCACTGGTTTTTTATGTATTAATAAGCAATAACATTGTAATACTGTATGCAGCAGAATCATTTAATGGTGTTGAAATTAAGATAGTGTTGAGATTTCGCAATGAAGTCAACTTGCTGCTCATATTGGTGCTGGTGTCGACTCAGATTTTGCTTGTTGTTTAATTCAGTCAACTAACTTAACCAATGCCTCAACATAAAGACAATATGTTATGGCTGGTGGTTGTTGAAATAAATAAATTTGAGCATGCGTATTTGCAGAGCATTGGCACCCAGTAAAATAGAACATGAAGATTTTGGACTTTTACATTAGGAGTATATTTGTCATAAAATGAAAATTAAGCCTTGGTTTACAGATACTGAGCACTTCACTATAAAATTAATGGACTAAATCCTTTGATCCTATTCTAAGAGAAATAACTATACAAATTTGCAAATCTTTCCTTTATGTTGATCAGTTTCAGAACGTTGGGTTTTTAGCAGCTCAGACAGTTTTTTTTTCCAAAACTTGATGCCAAATCCAGTTAGAACCTGAAAATGGTCTAAAATTAGAATTTATAAGTTTGCAGCAAGTATAGGTTCTGCAGTTTAATTGTTATGCTGACTAACTTGGCCACCTTAGTCGCATCAAAGAAACCAGACCACCATATTTCTATGTCTGAGTTCTGTAGTACAAGTGCTTTTTAAATAAAGGGGTGAATGAGAAGAACGTAATCGCATTGACAGTTTTGGTTGAAAGGTTACAATATGCTATGTCCTTGAATGTGAAAATATGAGAGCTGTTGCACATTTCTTTCCTCTTGTTCAGATGTGCTTTTGGAAGAATCTGCCCATTTTACCTAATGTGAACCAATTCTGTTACTTAGATTGGTGAATTAATTTTGCTGATGCAGCATTACCATGTGACTGGAATCTGCTTAAACTTGTAGTTTGCTCTAGGGCCCAGTGCTTGCTGTTTGTGCTCTGGCACATTCTTTTGTTCACAACATTCTAAAGGGATAGAAGCTCATGATTTATTGTTGAATCTTCATTGGATTCCCTGCAAGTAGACCATTTCTGAGGTTCTGTATTCAGCTGTGTATTTCCAAAAAGAGAAATGGAGTTTGGGAAAATGGCTGTATTCAGTAATTTATTTGATAAATTCATCGAATGGTTGTTTTTAATCCCTTTGTTATAAATCTGACTGTGTCTCTGATACCCTACCTATCTTGCTCTGTGGAACTACTACTCTAGTTAACAATTTTTTAGTTGTGATGTAGTAAGCCATGTAACAAATTTACCTCATGAGGCACATTTGGAGATCATAAAAGACTGGAAACTAATGTTCTGGCAGTATTTCCCTGATGGGTCAAGGGAAGTACTGTCCAGTAGTATTTCAGCTCATTATAGGCTCATGGCATGTGTTGGTTTGTTTCCAGAGATGCATTTGCCACATCAAGTTAATTAGTGTTGTTCCCTGCTCATCAATCTTGCTGTGATATACAAATATGAAGTGATAATTTTTTTTCATCTAGATTTCATGCCCTTCCTGTGTGGATGTACCTGGTTTATTTGGTGGTTTTGGTGAGAATGGTTTGCTGTTGTGATCTTCTTTTGTATCAAATTATCCTCCAGACTCTCCATTTTGATTATATTTGCAAAGCAAACTCTATTATCCTGCCCATAGAGGGGAACAAAATCTAACCAAAACCTTCAGTGTAAAAACAAAACTCCCGATTTCTAATTGTAATCCATTTCTGTTGACCAACTAGCATGAAGGAGTACAGGGCCTAAAGAATCTCTTCTCATTTCAGACATTAATTGCTTTGGAAGCATATCATTATCTTGGAATATAGTTGGCTGGTTTTCTGTCTCATTTTCCTAGATCTTTTTGAATTCTCTACTGGATTTATTCAGTAGAGAATTACAAGCAAAATCAGGAATTTGTTACCACTTTTACTGGTTTTTCATCCTTGACTGTCTGATTACTTAATCCAAAATTACATGTGACGACTTGGATACTTTAGGAATCTCTCTGAAAACTACTCTTTTTATGTATTGTTTACTTTTTCCTGTAAAAGGAATGGAATTGTTGTATGATATTCCTCTTTAGCATTATGGTTGAGGATGATAACTGGAACCTGTTCCTGTTTTTCCTGATGTTTATGGAAAAGTTTTGGATTTAAGATTATTTCAAAGATGCTTTTTGGAAGGAAGACAAAAGAATGATTGAAAAATATACCAGTGCCAAAAATGGGCATTCTTATTGGATTGCATCAAGAGCAAGATTTTGAGTTTTTGAATTTCCTCACCCCTTGGGGTGTAATTATGTGAGTACATTTGATTACTTTGTTAGCCCAAGTGACCAGTAATAAGTAAATCTAGACAGCAAGCATTAGTCAGAGTCTCTCCAAACCCACTGGTAAACGGTGGTTGTGATTTAGGGTAATCTTGCAGTTACTATAAATATGAGCTGATTTGCATTCCTTCCCAGGTTCTGGTTAGTTAATTAGGTACAGGGCAGTGGCAAGGGTTTTGTATTATTCCACTAGAGCTGCAATACATAAAAAGAATGATGGCCCTTGAGCTGCATATAATTCTGTGTGTGCGTGTGTCTCTGTGTGTGTGTCTCTCTCTCTGTGACTCTCTCTCCTCCTCCTCCTCCTCCTCCCTCCTCCTCTCCTCCCCCCCCCCCCCCCCCCCCCCCCGAATTACTAATTGATTATCTCTCAGTCTGCCAACTTTGGCTGATTTGAGAATCAAGCAAGGCACATTCATTCACTATGTCATTGGAAATTAAGTTAGAACTCTTCCAACCATAATTTTTTTGTTACCAGTCAGAATCATGCCATGATGTTAGGATGCTAATTATTTTTCCATTGCTGGATATTTAAGACTGTCAAATATTTTGCTGAAACCCAGCTCCTCGCTTTGCATTGCAATTGTTTGGCTACTCCAATGTAGATACTGCAGAAAGATCCCACTATTAATCGGCTGATTTCCTGGGGGCAATTGGGTAATATTGCTTTCATTGCAAATATAAGACCACAAGTATTAATACAACAATTTGAGATAAAGAACAAAACAGCACGGGAAACAGGCCCTTTGGCCCAATGAGCCCACACTGCCACCTCGATGTTCCCACTTTTACCTATGATCCCTGTCTGTGTTTATAAATCTATGCATTGGAACCAAATTTGAGACAATTTAGGGAGAATTTGTTCTGCCAGTCAGCCTAAGAGCACATCTTTGGGATGTGGGAGGAAACTGGTGCACCCGGAGAAAACCCATGCAAGCATAGGGAGAATTCGCAAACTTCCACAGACACAGGTCCAAATTCATGTATCTGCACAGCACGGTAATAGTCACTGAGCCGTTGTGTTGCCCATCAAATGGTCCAGGTCAAGTGTAACTAACAGTGTGAAGCACTAGGCTACTCTTGAAAAATCAAAGAACAGCCCTCTCATGACCCATCGTGTGTATGCCCCTTGTTAGACAAGGCAGACCGGAGTACTTGTAGGATAAAACAAATACAGCAATATCATCAACAATTTACACGCTTCCCCGGCAACTCCCAAGGCTCACGATCCCTATTTTAAATCAGTTTTCTATATCTCTCCATTCCCATTCTGTTCATGTGCCCATCTAAGTATCTCTCAAATAACTCCAGAGTACCTGCCTCCACCACTTTACTTGGCAGTGCATTCCATACCCCCACCACCCTCTGTGTGAAAAAACTCCCTCTAGCATCCAAATTATACTTTACCCCCCTCACTCTAAGCCCGTGACCTCTCGTGCTATTTGAGTCCATCCTAGGAAAAAACTTAACCCTGTTTACTCTATCTATACCTCTCGTAATCTTGTACACCTCTATTAGATCTCCTCTAAGTCTACGTCTTTCTAAGGAAAACAGTCCCAATTTGCCTAACCTCTCCATATAACTCAGACCTTCCATACCAGGCAGCATCCTGGTAAACCTCCTCTGCACTCTCTCCAGAGTCTCCACATCCTTCTGGTAGTAGGGCGACCAGAACTGGACGCAGTATTCCAAATGAGGTCTAACCAACGTTTTATACAACTGCAACATTAAAGGCCAGCTCTTGTACTCTATACCCCTTCCTATAAAAGCTAGCATACTATATGCTTTCTTCACAACCTTCACGTGCTCTGCCACCTTCAGAGACTTGTTCACCTGCACCCCCAGGTCCCTCTGCGTTTCTATAGTCTTAGTAGGTCTACTCTTTATCATATACCTCCCCCCTACATTCTTTCTCCCGAAATGCATCACCTCGCATTTATCAGGATTGAATTCCATCTGCCAAGCTACCAGCCTATTTATGTCCTGCTGTATCGCCTGACAATGCTCCTCACTATCCGCAAGTCCAGCCATCTTGTATCGTCTGCAAACTTGCCGATCACTCCACTTACTCCCTCTTCCAAGTCATTTATATATATTCCGTTTGTGGCAAACGGAAAAGGTTGAGTATGTGAATGTTAGGAAAGAGGATGTGTTAGAACTTTTAAATTCTGTCAAGATAGACAAGTCGCCGGGACTGGATGGGATGTACCCCAGGTTATTGTGGGAAGTGATTGCAGAGCCTCTGGCGATGATCTTTGCGTCGTCCGTGGAAACGGGAGAGGTTCCGGAGGATTGTGGATGTGGATCCTATTTTTAAGAAAGGGAACAAGGATAGTCTGGGAAATTACTGACCGGTGAGTCTGACTTCAGTGGTTGGTAAGCTGATGGAGAGGCTTCTGAGGGACAAGATTTATGAGCATTTGGAGAAGTTTAGAATGATCAGAAATAGTCAGCATAGTTTTGTCAAGGGCAGGTCGTGCCTTATGAGCCTAGTTGAGTTCTTCGAAAATGTGACTGAACACATTGATGAAGGAAGAGCGGTGGATGTGGTGTACATGGACTTTAGCAAGGCATTTGATAAGGTCCCCCGTGCAAGGCTTCTTGAGAAGGTGAGAGGGCATGGGATCCAAGGGGCTTTGGCCTTGTGGATCCACAACTGGCTTGTCGGCAGAGAGTGGTTGTGGATGGTCTTTTTCTGCATGGAGGTCGGTCACCAGTGGAGTGCCCCAGGGATCTGTTCTGGGATCCTTGCTGTTTGTCATTTTTATAAATGACCTGGATGAGGAAGTGGAGGGATGGATTAGTAAGTTCACTTAGTAAGTTTGGTGGTGAATTTTGGATTCACCACCAAAATTCATCGGTGGTGAATTTTGTATCACCACCGATACAAAATTCGGTGGTGTTGTGGATGGTCTGGAGGGATGTCAAAAGTTGCAGCGGGACATAGACAGGATGCAAGACTGGGCGGAGAAGTGGCAGATGGACTTCAACGCGGATAAATGTGTAGTGGTTCATTTTGGCAGGAATAATGGGATGAAGGAGTACAATATCAAGGGTAGGAGTCTTAGCTGTGTTGAAGAGCAGAAGGATCTTGGGGTCCGGGTCCATAGGACTCTTAAATCGGCCTCACAGGTGGAGGATGTGGTCAAGAAGGCATATGGTGTACTGGCCTTCGTTAATTGAGGGATTGAGTTTAGGAGTCGGGAGGTAATGATGCAGCTTTATAAGACCCTTGTCAGACCCCACTTGGAGTACTGTGCGCAGTTCTGGTTGCCTCACTATAGGAAGGATGTGGAAGCTATTGAAAGAGTGCAGAGGTGATTTACAAGGATGAGTATATGGGAACTAATGGGATAGGGGGTTATAGATAGGTCTGTGGCTTTGTAGGTATAGATATGATCGGTGCAACTCATGGGCCGAAAGGCCTGTTTGTGCTGTGGCGTTCTATGTTCTAAATAGAAGAGGTTCCAATACAGAGCCCTGCGGCACACCATTACTGAACAACCTCCAGCTAGAAAAACACCCTTCCACTATTACACTCTGTCTCTAAAACCAAGCCAGTTACTTATCCATCTAGCTACCTGTCCTTGTATCCCATGAGTCTTGACCTTTTCAACTAATCTCCCATGAGGGACTTTGTCAAATGCCTTACTGAAATCCATATAGAAGACATCAACGGCTCGCTCTTCGTCGATCATTTTCAGCACCTGCTCAAAAAATTCTACCAGATTTGTAAGGCACGGCCTCCCCTTGACAAAGCCATGCTGCGTATCCCTAATCAGATCGCAACATTCTAAGTGCCTATACATCCTATCTCTAAGAATCCCCTCCAACAGCTTCCCTACCACTGACGTGAAACACACCAGCCTATAATTTCCAGGGTTATCCTTACTACCCTTTTTTAAACAACGGTACAACATTAGCTATTCTCCACTCTGGGACCTCACCTGTGACCAAGGAAGAGACAAAGGTTTGCGTCAGAGGCCCAGCAATTTCACCTCGCACCTCCCTAAGTAGCTTGGGATAAATGCCATCAGGCTCCGGAGATTTTCAGTTTTAATGCTACCTAGATGCTCTAGCACTTCCTCCCTCGGTATGGATATTTCCCTCAACTGGTCTACAGCTCCCTCAGAGACAGGACTGATCAACAAGTCCCTCCTTTGTGAATACTGACGCAAAGTATTCATTCAGGATCTCCTCCATTCTCTTGGGCTCTAAGCACAGTCCTCCTCCTCTGTCCCTAAGGGGTCCAAGTTTTCCTCAAACCACCCTTTTATTCCTAATGCAGGAGTAAAAAGCTTTTGAATTTTCCTTAATCCTATCTGCCAAAACCATTTCATGCCCCCTTTTAGCCCTTCTAACTCCCCGTTTGAGCTCCCTCCTACTTTCTCTATATCCCTCCAACGCTCTCTCCATTCCCAGTTGCTTTATCTTAACATACGCCTCTCTTCTTCCTAACCAAGTCCTCAATATCCTTAGTAATCCACGGCTTTCTAATCCTACCTTTCCCATCCTCCATGGTGACTTATGCAAAATTTTAATTTCCTTTTCCTCATTTATAATGAGGGTCAAAATATAAGATTTAAAGTTGCTAAGCATTATATTGGGATATGAATTGATTCCCTAGATGGTGATGTGGGACTTGTGCAGTGAATGCAGTAATCTGGTTTGATAACCTAATAATTGATCTGCACTGTTGAGTTCAAGGACATCTGTTTTGAGTGTAAATCAGTGGTGTGATTGGTTTAAAATCAGTGCTGTGATCAGCACAAATCATTTGAAATCATATCTGTGCATTCCAGTGTCCTCAACAATGTTAATCTTATAGACTCTTAAGCGTCACAGGAGGAAGTAATTTCGGTCATCCTGTAAAGTGCTGTCCAGTTTAATCACTTTGCATATTAGCTGATGTCTGGCTGTCTTTAAAAAGTTCTCAGGAATCTGATTCCTCCACTCTTTTTCAGATAATTCATTGTAGTTCTCATTGGACATTGTGAAATTGAGAAAAATTTTCAGACAGTCTGGTTCTTTAGTGTTTTAGATGTATGATCTCTCCTTACCAACCCTCTTGCTTGAGGAAACATATTATCAGCATCCCTCATCATTTTAAATATCAATTAGATAGCTCCTTAATCTCCTCTCGAGTGATAAGATAAGTATAAAGTCGCCATGGTCTCAGATGGCGATGGGCTGCTCTCTCCTTTGAGGATGACCACACTTCAAGCAAGGGGCAACGTTGAAAAGGCGGAGCCTTCATGAATAACCTCCTCCAATATGGGAATTGAATCAGCACTCTTCCTGAAGTGTAATGTATAAAATTGCACACAGCTCCAAGGCCTATCCAGTGGTTTTTAAGAATCTAGAATGACTTCTTCGTCTTAATTGTCAAGACCATAATTAATGAATCCAAGTATTCCATATAATTTCTTAATCAACATATCAACTTAATGCCCCCTTCAAAGATTTGTGAATATGTGCCAGGTGCCTCATATCGTGGTAAAGAAAATACTATTTGTTCTGAATCTCAGGAACTTTCTGATAGATTTCCAGTTGTATTCATTGAACTCACTGCAGATAGAGCTCATAATTAGTAGCATAAATGTGCCTTTCTTGATGTAACCATTGTTAATGCAATGCCGACTGATATGTCTGACTAAGGAAGGGAAGAATTTAATCTTTTCTACATCTAGCAAATTGCTGTTAGAGGTTTTCGTAATCTCAATTTAATATTTTTCATTTGAATCCAACCCTATTTTTAATCTTTGTCTAGTCCTCCATCATCTACATTAAAGTAAATAATTATTCCATACACAAAATTACTTGATTATCAGAGTCTATTTGTTTTTTATTGTCACAGTTGTTAATATTGTTAAAGCTTATCAGTCACAAGTAAGCTTGCACTTACTCTGCAATGAAGTTACTGTGAAAATTCCTAGTTGTTTCACTCTGGCACATATTTGGGTACACTGAGTGAGAATTTAACATGACCAATGCACCTAACCTGTACATTTTTTGGAGGAAACCAGAGCACCTGGAGAAAACCTATGCAGACATGGGAAGAATGTGCAAATTCCACAGAGACATTGACTCAAACCTGGAATTGAACCCAGGTCCCTGGTGCTGTGAGGCAGCTGTACTAACCACTATGCCGTCCCATGTGCTTGTGCTCAATGAGGTGCTCTTTGTTAAAAATGCTGTTGGGCATGTTTCTAAAGTGTATCAGAGCTAAATCCAATGCTTTTGCACTGCACTGTGATGTTTTCCACACAAGGTTTTAGGACTTTTATAAGTCAAGGTTAACATGACAGCATAGTGATTAGCACTGCTGCCTCACAGTGCCAAGGACCTGGGTTTGATTCCTGGCTTGGGTCACTGTGCGGAGTTTGCAGATGCCATGACTATCCCTCGATAGTCTGAAAGATGTGCTGATTAGGTGCATTGGGCATGCCACATTTTCCCTCTGTGTACCCAAACAGGTGCCAGAGTGTGGCAATTAGTGGATTTTTCACAGTAGCTTCATTGTAAACCTGCTTGTGACATTAATAAATTTAAAAACTTATTTGCAATGGATGTTAATGGAAGAACGAAAAAATTCCGTTTTTTAAAAAAAACACTTTTCCAATAGTGGCACATTATAGTCATTGAATTGTGGTCTTTATTGGTCAGGATGCTGGGGATAACTCCTCAGTTGTTGTTCTTCCAATATACAATATGCCTTTTATTCTTGCAAGAAGTAAGAGTGTCATTGGGAAGGCCAGCATTTTTTTGAACGTCTCTAATTGCCCTTGGGAAGGTAATAGTAAACAACTTTCTTGAACTGCTCTGGTCCACAGTAGTGGAGGGAGGATTGCTGCTAGGAAGACAGTTCCTTGGAATTCAACCTAGAAGGAAAGATAATATAATTTCAAGTCAGGATGGTGTATAGCTTGGAGGAGTCTGTGCAGCAGGCCTCAGTTTAACATTTGAAAGATGATATTCCTGCAAGTGTAACTCTTCCATGGTAATGTATGGGAATTTTTTAATTCTGTGTCTGTGGTGGGCAATAACTGGGGATTCATTCATAAATTAATTCAGCCTGAAATTTGTGGGTTGCAGTGTTAGTAGTTACATGCTTAAGCATTCATGTTCATGAATGTTTACAAAAGAGTGGTGTAGTGGTACAGTGATTAACATTGCTGTCTCACAGCGCCAGGGATCCAGGTTCAGTTCCTGGTTTGGGACTATGTGGCGTTTGCATGTCTTCCTGGGGCCAGGGAGGTTTCCTCCATAGTCAAAAGGAGGTAGTACTGATTAGTACTAGTTAGGCGTATTGGCTATGTTAAATATTCAGTGTTCCCGAACAGATGCCAGAGTGTGGCGACTAGGAGATTTTCACATTAACTCCATTGCACATAACCCATGACACACTCAAACTAAAACTAAAATGTATAAAATCAATAAAAATTGGACCCCGTTCTTCAACTAATCTTCTGGTTCATAATATTTAATAATGCACTGAAGTGTCAGTATTAATTACACAGTTTAGTCTCTGGAGACTTGAACTCTCAACTTTACAGCAGTGAATTTGCTGATTTTTTTTTTTATAAGTAGAATATACATTTTTTGATTCTTACTAGAGCAAGCAGTGTTAGTTTGCTAGTCCTACCTCCCTATAAACTGATGAATGTGATGCATGTTTTGTGCTTGTCTTTCTTTATTTCCTGTTTGAGAAAATGTAGAACATTTAATGTGCATTATCACCCTGGTGGGCAGTTTTATGAGTCAGATTAGTAAAGTAGAACTGAATGAAATATTTTAAATGTTTTCCTTTATATTTGGTGTTTATGTTTATATTTTATAAATGTGGCTTTGCTTTTTTCCTAGGATTTTATGGCCGCCCCTGGAGCATGGAACAGCGGAAGGAACTATTCCGAAGGTAAGAATTTGAGTACAAGTGCCTCTGCTTTGAAATTGAGTAGCCCTCAAACCCCTGTAGCTAAACAAGCTACTATTTGATGCTGCACAAGAAATCTCTTATTTGTTAGAAAAAAGCCCTAACTTCCTCTTTTGGTACTTGCTTTCTCCTCTGGATATTTTAACTGAATCCTTGGTTCACAAAGAAACTACAATTGTATGAATAAAAGTGATAAAAATCATTTGGTCTGTTTCAAGGCAACTATCCAAAGAACAAAAAACAAAACAGCACGGGAAATAGGTCCTTCGGCCCAACGAGCCTGCGCCGCCACCAACAATGTTCCCACCTCTACCCGCGATCCCTGTCCATGTTTATAGATCTATGGATTAAAAACCAAATTTGAGACAATTTAGGGAGAATTTATTTTGCCAATTAGCCTAAGCTAATCTTAGGCACATCTCTGGGATGTGGGAGGAAACTGGAGCACCTGGAGAAAACCTATGCAAGCACAGGGAGAATGTGCAAACTCCCATAGACACAGGCCCAAATCCATGTATCTGCACAGCACAGCGATAGTCACTGAGCTGTCGTGTTGCCCGTCAAATGGTCCAGGTCAAGCGTACACTAACGACGTGAAGCACTAGGATACTCTCGAAAAAAAATCCAAGAGCAGCCCTCTCACGACCCATCGCATGTATGCCCCTCGTTAGACAACAAGGTGGACCAAAGCACCTGTAGGATAAAAACAAGTACATCAATATCATCATCTATTTACACACTTCCCAGGGACTCCCAAGGCTCATGATCCCTATTTTAAATCAGTTTTCTATACCCCTCCATTCCCATTCTGTTCATGTGCCCATCTAAGTATTTCTTAAATAACTCCAGAGTACCTGCCTCCACCACTTTACTTGGCAGCGCATTCCATACCCCCACCACCCTCTGTGTGAAAAAACTCCCTCTAGCATCCAAATTATACCTTACCCCCCTCACCCTAAGCCCGTGACCCCTCGTGCTATTCGAGTCCATCCTAGGAAAAAGCTTAACCCTGTTTACTCTATCTATACCCCTCATAATCTTGTACACCTCTATTAGATCTCCTCTAAGTCTACGTCTTTCTAAGGAAAACAGTCCCAATTTGCCTAACCTCTCCTCGTAACTCAGACCTTCCATACCAGGCAGCATCCTGGTAAACCTCCTCTGCACTCTCTCCAGAGTCTCCACGTCCTTCTGGTAGTAGGGCGACCAGAACTGGACGCAGTATTCCAAATGAGGTCTAACCAACGTTTTATACAACTGCAACATTAAAGGCCAGCTCTTGTACTCTATACCCCTTCCTATAAAGGCTAACATACTATATGCTTTCTTCACAACCTTCTCCACTTGGTCTGCCACCTTCAGAGACTTGTTCACCTGCACCCCCAGGTCCCTCTGCATTTCTATACTCTTAGTAGGTCTACCCTTTATCATATACCTCCCCTCTACATTCTTTCTCCCGAAATGCATCACCTCACATTTATCAGGATTGAATTCTGTCTGCCCAAGCTACCAGCCTATTTATGTCCTGCTGCATCGCCTGACAATGCTCCTCACTATCTGCAAGTGCAGCCATTTTTGTATTGTCTGCAAACTTGCTGATCACTCCACTTCCTTTTCCAAGTCATTTATATATATTACAAATAGAAAAGTTCCTTGCGGCTCACCACTAGTGACCGACCTCCAGCTAGAAAAACACCCTTCCACTATTACTCTCTGTCTCCTATTACCAAGCCAGTTACTTATCCATCTAGCTACCTGTCCTCGTATCCCATTAGCTTTGACCTTCTCCACTAACCTCCCATGAGGGACTTTGTCGAACACCTTACTAAAATCCATATAGACGACATCAACGGCTTTCCCTTCGTCCATCGTTTTCGTCACCTCCTCAAAAAATTCCACCAGATTTGTAAGGCACGACCTCCCCTTAACAAATCCATGCTGCGTATCCCTAATCAGATTGCAACGCTCTAAGTGTCTATACATCCTATCTCTAAGAATGTCCTCCAACAGCTTCCCTACCACTGACGTCAAACTCACCGGCCTATAATTCCCAGAGTTATTTCTACCATCCTTTTTAAACAAAAACAACTGGGTGCTTCTATGACTCATCCGGTTTACCAAAAAAAAAATCATTATATTGGCCATCTTCCTGTCGTTGTGACTTTTGTCCTGAATTTGTCTTTGCTTTTTGAGCTAGTTCCACTGTGGTTCTCTGAATTTGGCTTGTGTTCCAGATTTACTGTTTCTGTTTTTTTTTGTTAAGTGGCTACATGATGTTACCTCTAAGTTGCTGCTTTTGAGACTTTCATGTCCATTTCTACTATTTGGATTTTTTTAATGAGGGGTTTAATTTGTGCATCTAATGTTCGTTATGTTATCCAACAGATTGCGCAAGTGGGGTTTGAACACGTATCTGTACGCACCAAAGGATGATTACAAGCATAGGATGTTCTGGAGAGAGATGTACTCTGTCGAAGAAGCAGGTGAGTCTTTCAGTCATGATGATGTTCCCAGATGTTTGGCATTATCTTGAACATTAATATCCGTTTTTATTAAAGCCCTGACTCGAGTTTGAGGATCGAGCTGAAGGCAAGTGTAACAGATATGGCAGGAGTAGGAGATGCAGTTGATCTGCTGCTCCATTCGGTAATCTCATGGTTGGTCTCATACTTCAGCCCCGTTTTCCCAACCCCTTTCTACATTCCCTGATTTCTTTTAGTTCCAAAAATCAGTGAATTGCATTCTTGAATTTTAGTCACTATTACCCATGATTAGTATTAGAGTATTAATGTAACTGACCATCAAAAGGACATAATTTTGATAGTCAAAATAAATAGTCCTCTTTTATTTGCTGTTTGTAACAGTTGTGTTTGCTTTTGACCAGTTGAATAGGTTTGAGAAACCAGTTTTGCATATGAATGATATTTAAAAATGTCTTAAAAGCCTTTGTGACACCTCTATGTTTAGTTGGCTGTTATAATGGATTCTTGTTTGGCAACCATTATGCTGAGGTTGTCATTATCCTCCATTTTAAAAAAAAAAAAAAAATTCCTGGGACATGAATGTTGCTGGCTGGCTAATATTTATTGCCGATTGCCAGTTGTCTGAGGGCAGTTGAGCGTCAACCACATTGCTGTGGAGGCACATGTAGTTTGCGGTGTCGATGGTAGTCATGATGTGGTGATGCATCTCTGGCACATATAGGCCAGACCAGGTAAGGATGGCAGATTTCCTTCCCTAATGGACAATAGATGAGTTTTTCCAACAATTGCTAATGGTTTCATCAGTAGATTCTTAATTCCATATTTTTATTGAATTCAAATTCCACTATCTGTCGTGGTGGCATTTGAACTGGGTCCCCAGAACATTAGCTGAATTTCTGGATTAGTAATCTATTGATAATACCGGAGAGCCATCGTATGCATAAGAGTACAGTAAGGCTGATTTTAATACCTTGCTTAAATTGAGAAAGTTGTCTCATTAGTTTGAGACTGAAGTTCCTAGTTTAGAACATAGAACATAGAAAAACTACAGCACAAATAAGCCCTGTGGCCCATAAGTTGCGTCGACCATATCCTTATCTACTAGGTTTTGCTACAACCCTCAATTCTATTAAGTCCCATGTACTCATCCAGAAGTCTCTTAAAAGACCCTATCGAATTTGCCTCCACTGCTAACCGACAGCAGCTGATTCCACTTACCCACCACCCTCTGAGTGAAAAACTTACCCCCAACATCTCCTCTGTACCTACTCCCCAGCACCTTAACCCCTGTGTCCTCTCGTAGCAACCATTTCAGTCCTGGGGAAAAGCCTCTGAGAATCCATCTGATCTATACCCCTCAAACATCTTATAAATCTCTTATCAGATCACCTGTCATCCTTTGTCTCTCCAAGGAGAAAAGACTGAGCTCCCTCAACCTATCCTCAGAAGGCATGCCACCCAATCCAAGCAACATCCTTGTAAATTTCCTCTGCACCCTTTCAATAGCTTCCACATCCCTCCTGTAATGAGGTGACCAGAACTGAGCACAATACTCCAAGTGGGGTCTGACCAGGGTCCTATAAACCCTGCTAAACTCAGTCACTTGATTGACGAAGGCCAGTATGCCATATGGCTTCTTAACCACATTTTCTACCTGCAAAGCTGATTTTAGAGTCCTATGGACCTGGACCCCTACATCCTTCTGATCCTCTACACCGCTAAGAGTTTTACCCTTGATATTATACTCCTTCATCCCATTTGACCTGTCAAAATGGACCACTGCACATTTAGAACATAGAACATAGAACATTACAGCACAGAACAGGCCCTTCGGCCTTCGATGTTGTGCCGACCAAAATAAAAAGCAATGCCCCTCCAAACTAAACCATTCCCTTCTCTTCCATATACTTATCAATTAACCTCTTAAACGCCACCAAACTTGGCGCATCTACAACAGCTGCAGGCAGGGCATTCCACTCCCTAATCACTCTTTGAGTAAAGAACCTACCTCTGATATCCGTCCTATAACTCATACCCCTTAATTTAAAGCTGTGTCCCCTCGTGCTAGCTTTCTCCATCCTAGGAAAAAGGCTATCACTGTCCACCCTATCTAAACCTCTAATCATCTTATATGCTTCAATAAGATCCCCTCTTAGCCGCCTCCTTTCTAACGAAAACAACCTCAAATCCTTCAACCTCTCTTCATAGGACCTGCCCTCCATACCAGGCAACATCCTGGTAAACCTCCTCTGTACCCTCTCCAATGCCTCCACATCTTTCTTATAATGTGGCGACCAGAACTGCACACAATACTCCAAGTGCGGCCGCACTAGAGTTTTGTACAGTTGCAACATGATGCTGCGGCTCCTAAATTCAATCCCCCTACCAATAAAAGCTAAGACTCCATATGCCTTCTTAACAACTTTATCCACTTGACTGCCTACTTTCAGGGATCTATTGACACATACACCAAGATCCTTCTGTTCCTCAACACTATTAAGAGCCCTACCATTAGCCCTATACTCTACACATTTATTGTTCCTGCCAAAGTGCATTACCTCACACTTTTCCACATTAAACTCCATTTGCCACCTCTCGGCCCAGCTCTGCAACTTGTCCAAGTCTCTCTGTAAACTATAACACCCCTCTTCACTATCTACCACTCCACCGACTTTAGTGTCATCTGCAAATTTACTGATCCATCCCTCAATACCCTCATCCAGATCATTTATAAAAATTACAAACAGCAGGGGCCCCAAAACAGACCCCTGAGGCACACCACTTGTCACTTGTCATTTATTGGTGTTGAAGTTCCACCTGCCACTTCTCCATCCAGTCTTGCATCCTATCTATGTCACGCTGCACCTTCTGACATCCCTCCACACTTTGCACAACACCACCAATCTTCGTGTTGTTGGCAAACTTACCAACACATCCCTCCACTTCCTCATCCAGGTCACTTATGAAACATTTATAAATAGCAAAGGTCCCAGAACAGATCCCTGGGGCACTCCACTGATGACCGATCTCCATGCAAAAAAAAACCCTTCTACAACCACTCTCTGCCTTCTGCGGGCAAGCCGGTTCTGGATCCACAAGGCAACAGCCCCTTGGATTCCGTGCCCTCTCACTTTCTCAAGATGCCTGGCATGGGGAATCTTATCGAACGCTTTGCTGAAGTCCATATAAACCACATCTACTGTTCTTTGTCAGTGTGTTTGATCACATTTCCAAAGAACTCAGCCAGCTCGTAAGACATGATCTGCCTTTGACAAAGCCAGTTTGCAGTACCTGTTTTGACTTATTAGTTTTGATTAGGTCTTATATTGGTTTCATGAACCAATATGAAGTATCATGAAGATAGCAATACTGGCTTTTGTGAAATCAACAGGATGACAAAGTGGAGTGCAATAACTTAACAGGGTCTCCAATCCATTATTGGATTCAATAGGAAGTTTTTAAACATGATGGTAGTTGTCCTTCAAATTGTACACCTTTTAACTTGAACTTTAGAGAAGATTGTCAAGTTGTTATCCTTTCCCAAATCCTTTGCAGCAAGTTGCTAGGTTTAAGGGATTTTGGAATTACTTTCTATCCAAGGACAGATAAGAGAAGAATATGTTACCTGTCCTCACTCTGAACAGCTCAGTGGAGTGTGAGCAGCTGCAGACCCATGCCTTACTAATACTTTTGTATGTCAACATGCAATTGTCAAGGTAGCTCTACTTTGGCAATTGTCTCCTTCATTCTAGCATTGAGTTTTTTTTCTCTACCTCTTCTATGTTGGTTATTCATAATGTAATCTCCTTATATTTCAGAACAATTGATGCAGCTAATTTCTGCTGCGAAAGAACACAATATTGAATTTGTCTATGCTATATCTCCTGGTCTTGACATCACATTCTCAAATCAAAAGGAAGTTGCTACCCTTAAACGGAAATTGGATCAGGTGAATGTTTCATTGATTTGTTAGTTCTTTAAGTAAGTGATTATCACTTCTTTATCTTCTACACATGTTGGTAATGGAAACAGAAATTATTTATTATGAAGTATCAGAACTGCCTTTTGTGCACTAGTGTCATGGATCTTTTATGTTCACCTGAGAAGACGCATGGGTTTGCAGTTTAATCTGCAACATATTACATTGTGCTCATGCCTATGCACTCACTGGTATTTGCATTCCAGTGTAATACTGATAAATTATGAGCTCCTGGAGTGGAACTTGGAGTCCTTTTGAATTAAGCATGCTGAAGAGCACAAGCTGAAATTTCACTTCACTAACTTTCACTAACAACTGCTCACCTTGTTTATGTTCTCTCACGCTCGCTTTCATTTCCCCTCCCGCTCGCACGCGCGCTCTCCCGCTCTCTCTCGCGCGCGAGCGGGAGGGGAAATGAAAGCGAGCGTGAGAGAACATAAACAAGGTGAGCAGTTGTTCGTGAAGTGAAATTTCAGCTTGTGCTCTTCAGCATGCTTAATTCAAAAGGACTCCAAGTTCCACTCCAGGAACGGTTCCACTCCAGAGCGCTCTCCCGCCCGGGCGCGCGCTCTCCCGCCTTGTTCTTTGCCTCCCATTTGAGGGTATACATTTATTGTTTGTCCCTAATGGCCCTTGAAAAGGTGGTGAGTTGCCTTCTTGAATCACTGTAGTCTGTGGTGTGGTACACCCATCAGGCTGTTAGGAAAGGAGTTGCATGATTTTGACCCAGTGACAGTGAAGTTTCTTATTGATGCGATTCTCTTTTTTTTTCCTTTCCTACCTAGCCTTGCTTTCCCTCTTCCATGGTGGATGCGTTGCCTATTTTATCCAAACATGCTTATAATTTCCTTGAGTAAAAGAGCCAACCATCCAAGAAAGGCCACATGGTGTTTTAATGTGCAGGAAGCTCTGTAACCATCATTGTCTATGTTTTATAGGTATCGCAGTTTGGATGCAAGTCTTTTGCATTATTATTTGATGACATTGACCACAATATGTGTCCAGCAGACAAAGAAGTGTTCAGCTCATTTGCACATGCACAACTGTCTGTTACTAATGAAATCTATCAGTACTTGAAAGAGCCAGAGCATTTTTTGTTCTGTCCTACAGGTAAGTGTTTATTGGTGTGTTGTAAACATGTAGAATTGACTGCCCCAATTTGCCATGTTACAAGGACGGTGTGCACTCTTGAACCTGGCTCTTAGAAATGAGATGGGCCAAATAGATCAAGTGTCCGTGGAGCAATATTTAGGAGACCATGATCATTGCACCATAATGTTTAGACTGATGCTAGACAAGGACAGTGGGCAATCTAGTGCAAGAATAATTAAATGGGGGAGAGCTGTGTTCTGTGGGGCAAGAATGGAGTTGGGCTGGATAGGTTGGAATGAAAGACGGCAGAAAAATTTGGAGCAACCTTCAAAAAAGAAATGGTTTGGGCATAGTCAAGATATCTCCCTCAGAGGGAAAAGAAGGCCAACAAATCCAGAATGCTCTGAATAAAAAAGATAACAAAGAAAAGTGTGCTTGGAGAATACAGTTGAGAACCAAGAGGAATACAGAGGTGATGTGGACAAAACACATTAGAGAAGTGAACGGTGATTATGAGAAAATATTGCAGCCAACATAAAGAGGAATCCCAAAGTCTTCTGTAGGCTTAAAAATAATAGAAAGGTGATAAAGGAAAATGTAGAATTGATTAGGGACTTAAATGGAAACTTACACGTGGAGGCAAGAAGCATGGCTGAGATATTAAATGAAAACTTTACTTTGGTCTTTACTGACAATGGAGATGCTATCCAGGCCATGGTGATAGCACCATGGAGGGATTCAAAATTAATGAAGAATTGCTGAATAGATGGTCAGTACTGAAAGTTGAGAAAGCGCTGGTACGGAATAACATGCAAGGAAGCATATTGAAGAGAGTGTGTGTGGGAATTGCAGGGACACTGACCATAATCTTTCGGTCTTGTAGACTCTGGGGAGGCACCAGTGGACTGAAGAATTGCAAACATTACGTTCTCCTCAAAAAAGCTGCAGGGATAAACCCAGCAATTCTAGCTCAGTCAATGTAATATCAATAAGTGGGAAATTTGTATAAACAATTATCGGCTGCAAAATTTGTACTCTTGTGGATAAACGTGGCTTGATTAGAAAGAGCCGGCATGGATTTCTAATGGAAACTAATCTGGAATTTTTTTTTTGTAGAGATACAAAGTGTAAATGAGGGTAATGCAAGTCATGTAGTGTGCAAGGACTTTCAGAGCCACACATTAAACTTAAGAAAAGCTATAATTCATGGAATAAAAGGAACAGTAGCAACGTGGATACAAAAATAAGAAATAGAGAGTAAATGGATATTTTTCAGATTGCAGGAAGGTTTGGTTCTCAGGGATTAGTATAGAGCCCTTACTTTCCCTGATATATATTAATGATCGAGATCTTGGTGTGCAAGGTACAATTTCAAAATTTACATTTGAAATGAAACTCGGAAGCATTGATAACTGTAAGAAGGACTTATAGAACTTCAAAAGGGCAAAGACAAGTTGGGGGAGCGGGCAGGTGAAGTTCTGTAGAGACAAGTGTGAGGCGATGCATTTTGGTAGGCAGAACATGGACAACATAAAACATGGGGTAAAATTTTTAAGGTGATGCAAGAGTAGAACGACCTGGGTGTATACGTACATAGATTATTGAAGGTGGCAGGACAGGTGGAGAAAGCAATTAATGAACTTATACTACCCTGGGCTTTAACTTAAGAGTACAAGAGCTTGGAGGTTGTGCTGAACTTGTACAAGACACCAATTAGTCCTCAGCTAGAGTATCATGTTTTAGTTCTGGATGCCACACTGTAGGAAGGATGTGAACATGGAGTGAATGTGGGAGGGGTTTACAAAAATGGTTGTTGGGTAAGAAACTTCAGTTATGGGGATAGATTGGGAGAAGATTTGTTGGAACTGTTCAAAATCTTGGGTTCACTACTGCCTCACAGTGCCACGGACCCAGGTTTGATTCTAGCCTTGGGTGACTGTGGAATTTGCATGTTCTCCCTATGTCTATGTTGGTTTCCTCCCTTGGTCAAAAGATCATGGGTGAGATGCTACTTTGGAGATTTGGTGCAAACTCGATGAGCTGAATGCCCCTCCCCCTTCAGCTCTATAAGGATTCTATGGTTCTGAGAGGGGGCTGGACAGAAGAGATAAGGAGAAATTTTTCCCACTTGTAAAAGGATCAAGAATGAGAGGACACAGATTTAAAGTAATTTGCAAAAGAAGCAAATGTGATATGAGAAGAAACTTATTCACAGCAAGTAGTCTAGATCTGGAATGCACTGTCTTGAGGTATGATGGAGGTAGGTTCAACTGAAGGATTAAATAGGGTATTAGCTGATTATTTGAATAGGAACAATGTTTGGGGGTACAGGGAAAAAGCAGGAGAGTGGCAGTAAGTCATCATACCAATTTGGAGAGCCAGTACAGCCATAATAGGCTGAATGACCACCACCTCTGCTGTAATACTTCTGTGAATCCAACAGATTTTATAAGTACAAATTTACTGAACTTCATGTCATTAACATTCAGGCCACAGTGCTTGCTGGCTGCATGCTTCAACAGTAGAATTGCCAATGTTGTCTTTTGGATCTCATTTCAGCTGCATTTGACGTTTTGCTTTGTCTGATGGGGCTTCAGATAAATCTTTGTATGAATAGGCAACCACCTCTGGTAAAAATTTGTTTCTGATTTTGATGATAGTGAATAGTGAAGAAAATCAGATATGTGTGTGTGATTTCCAATATGTTCTTTACTACCTTTGTTAGGTTCTGTTGTAAGACAATAAATAGCAATGAGCATGGATTTTATGCTGCAAGCGGGAACTTGGAGTTCATTTTAGAAATGCATTTATTAACTGGAGCAAGTGTAAATGAGAGAAAATGAAATAAGCGTTTGATGTCCTAACCACGTTTTTATTGTTGATCTGAATCAGATTTGGTTTGTTATGGCAAATGTTGCATGTAACCACAAGCTGAGAACCTTGAGCAATCCAAAATGAAGCAGTGATTCTATTCTCATATTTTCAGCATTAGAGTCATTAAATATGGGATAACATGTCTTGGCATATTTCTTGAATATTAATGATTCTTTTAGTGGTATTTTCATTTGTTAATTTGTTGCTTACAAATTTGGCGGTGTTACATTACATGTTTCTAGGCTATCTCCTGTAGTGGGAATCAAGACAAGTATAATCTTGAAGCCCTCAGAGGGCATGGGATAATGTGCATTTGGTCTTTTTTTTAGCTGTGTCCTCTTCCTCTATTTTAGCTTGTATAATTTATTTTGTAAAAATGTGGTATTTGGGGAACAGAAATAAAGTTGACTGGAGCTCGGGATCTGTAAAATATAGGCTAGGAAATGAAAAGCGTGTGGTACTGTCACTCCCACTGGCAGGAAGTTATCTACCTGTATAATTTTGCAAATTGTTTTCATATTTGGTTTAATGTCTTTCTGTGAGGTTCATGCTGAATACCTAAACTGAGGTGGATGTTGGGATTTGTAATGATTTTTTTTAAATCTTGTTCAGAGTACTGTGGAACCTTTTGCTACCCCAATGTTGCACATTCTCCATACCTTCGAACTGTGGGCGATAAGCTACTTCCTGGCATTGATGTCTTGTGGACTGGTGAGTTTAATAACGTGCTTGTAGGTTTTGGTGAGTTTGGCATAGTTACAATGTTGTAACTATGCTTATTTGATATTTGCATTTGATATAGAGGAATATTTTCAAATATTCTTGTACGGATAACCTCAGTAAATATTGATGTATGTTCAGATCTCTAAAATAATGAGTCAGCAATCCAAAGGAAAGCTATACCATCAGCGCAGACCAGTGTAATTATTGTTTTAAAAAGAAACCCATCCTAGTTGTGACCTATTGCAACGTGAACTAATTCACATTTGTGGACCTCGGTTGGAGAACAGCTTTGCCTTGACATTGTAAATTTATAGCCATGTCCATTCTAAATGACAACTACCCAGATCTTTCCAATTGCAATAACATCATTTGAGTCCGAAATTGTTTTTTGTTGTCGTATCTGTCCTGCCCCTAAGTTAGGTCAAAGAATATGCAGCTGAGTTCATTGGAGCAGAGAAAGTACAGGGAAAAATCTAGTAGAGGCCATAATGAGTATGACCTTGCATGTGGTAAGTCAGCACTTGGGATTTTAAACCCAAGCTTTGTAGCTTAAATATAAAAACTTCCAGCTAAAGGGCTGTTGTAAGTAATGAAATACATGACTATAAATGTCATGGACCTATGGGGCCAAAACATCTGCTTAACTATTAAAGCTGAGTAAGGAGGTGATCGGGAAACTTTAAAAGAAACGAAGTATTCATTTGAAGGATATTGTTAAAGGAAATATGACAAAAGCAGGGAAATAACATACTGGATTGTCCTTGGAAGAAAATAGGGCATCTTTGTGGATTCCCACGTTGATGTATCTTATTTGTTTCATATAATCAGCTTCAGTTTTAGGAGAGGCAATGGCCTAGTAGTATTATCACTAGACTTTTAATCCAGAAACTCAGCTAATTTTCTGGGGAGCCAGGTTCAATTCCTGCCATGGCAGATGGTGAAATTTGAATTCAATAAAAAAAAATCTAGAATTAAGAATCTACTGACAACCATGAAAACATTACTGATCTGGTTTACTAATGTCCTTTAGAGAAGGAAATCTGCTATCCTTACCTGGTTTGAAGTACATGTGACTCCAGACCCACAGCAATGTGATTGACTGTTAGGTACCCTTGTTCAGAGGAGAGTTAAGGATGAGCAATAAATGCTAGCCAGCTAGTGACGTCTATGTTCCATGAATGAAAAGATGATGTACTGGAAATTTATTAGTGGGGAACAATGGTCAAAATGGTAATCTAAACTGTATTTATTGGAAGTGATGGAGTTATTCACTCATTTCCAAGAAATGTTTTTATGATCAGATGCTGGATAGTGAGGAGTGGCATCTGCAGATTGGTCTTGAAGAATGAGGCTAGTTTTATTTGTCCTACTCCTGCTTCAGCTGAGATCAGCTAACTCAGTTAAATCAAACTTGGGTGTATTGGAATATTGTCCTAATGCAATAGATCTAAAGTTTTAAAGCCACTTAAGAGCCTGTAAATAGTGTAAATCTTTGTGTGAAGCTAAGATTTTCTTGATCTTTAGGTCCAAAAGTAGTCTCCAAAGATATCTCTGTGGAATCCATTGAAGAGGTCACCAAAATACTGAAGCGGTCCCCTCTCATCTGGGACAACCTGCATGCCAATGATTACGATCAGAAGCGCCTTTTCCTCGGACCGTACAAAGGGCGGTCGACTGAACTCATTCCACGGCTGAAAGGAGTACTGACGAACCCCAACTGTGAATTTGAAGGGAACTTTGTTGCCATTCACACTCTGGCTACATGGTACAAATCTAACATGAACGGTGTGCGAAAGGACGTTGTGATGAGTGAGTACATTGTATGAAATTCTGTTTTTGCTTTGTGTTGTCTGAAGGAGAGTATACTGCTTTGTTCTTGTGATTTTTTAAAAAGGAATGTGGTCGAAATACGTAGTGGGCCTGGCAGCATTTGTGGAGAACAAGAAGCAGATTAGTGGCTTTTCATCTGAAAAGATGAAAGTTGATTTATGTGAAGCATTAACTCTGTTTCTCTCTCTGTTGGATCTGAGTATTTCCAATATTTTCTGTTTGAATTTTAGATTTCCGGCATCTGCTGAATTGTTGTTGTATGAATTGCCCAAAGGCAGTTTTGACTCATAGAACATAGAATATTACAGCGCAGAACAGGCCCTTCGGCCTTTGATGTTGCGCCGACCAATTAGGAACAAGCAGTGACCCTCTAACCTAAACCATTCCCCTTTCATCCATAAACTTATCTGCTAACCTCTTAAACGCCACCAAACTTGGCGCATCTACAACTGACGCAGGCAAGGCATTCCATACCCTTACCACCCTCTGGGTAAAGAACCTACCTCTGACATCTGTCCTAAAACCACCACCCCTTAATTTAAAGCTCTGTCCCTCGTGCTAGCTTTCTCCATCCTAGGAAAAAGGCTATCACTGTCCATTCACTCAGTGAAGTAACTCTCATACTGTACTTAGTTATTCTTCCACTCCCAGTGAAAAACAAAAACTGATGACTTGAACTGGTGACTTGTACATCATCCCCTTGCTACTCATAATCCGAAGCAAGTGACAGGTTTTCGACATGAGGGCATCACAGCCAATCACGGTGTGGTACTACATGTTCAGGAATGGAACTTGATGAATTTCTTTAAATGTTTTGCCGTTTCCCCAAGGAGTGGAAAGGCGTGACAACTGAGATCTTTTAATTCTAGCCAGATCACAAATTGAAGCTGGGATCATGGTGCTCTGTGTATTCCAATATCATGCTGAGCATTGCTTTCCACCCATATAAAAAGTGACAATACAGTATCAAGTGCAATATGTAAGCTATTTGGCTAGTAACCACTAATTCCAGCAGTTTATCCCTTTTCTAGTAAAGAACTCAATTTTGGTTACTTTTACTTAATTTGCTATACTGATGTTTGGGAAGGAGGGTCATTGTCCTATTTTTGTGTTCTGTATCTGAAGTTGGTCCCTCATGTTTGACTAATATTCCTGATTTATTTTTGTTTTGGTTTTATTTTTATTTTTGGTTGTATAATACAGCATACTTACCTTTTATTTCCTTCAGCTGACACGGAAGAGAGCACTGTATCTATCCAGATCAAACTCGAAAATGAAGGCAGTGATGAGGAGATAGAAATGGATATCTTGTATAGCCCTCAAATGGCTTTGAAGATGGCTATATCAGAATGGCTGCAAGAATTTGGAGTACCACATCAATACAACTGTAAGTGCACTGAGTTCGACAGCATTCTATCTCCTTCTCCCCACTATCTTTAAGCCTTTTTTCATAGTTGATCTCAGATTTGCAGCACTTGTATCGGAAGAAGACTGATGGAAGATGATGGTGATGTGATAATGTCACTGGACTAGCAATCCAGAAGCACAGGCCAGTGCTGGTGGAATAAATTCTGCAATATAAACTGGTCTCAGTAATAAGTACTAGTGATCGTGAAAACTTTGATAGTAGTCAGTCTACTTTTAAGATTTTTAAAGATGATGTACTCTCCTAAATGTCTGACAATATCTTCCTCCTTCTGCTTCTTTAGGAGCACAATTCTGCCAGGCAAAATTCTTTCTCCCCCACCCTAACCCTGCTCTTGGTCTTGCTGTTCAATGTTCAGCTTGACTGATCGACTGAGAGCTCAAATCAGCTTCTCACTATTCTGCATGTCAGTGTTTCTAGATTGATTATTTTTTTCCATTTTTGAATGTGTTGTCATGAGTGCAGGAAGGGAGTTGCACCTGAACTGATCAGTAGTAAGGAAGAGTTAAAAAGAGCAAGCATGAATCTGGCATCATAATGTTCTTTGAAATGGGAACAAAGTAAAGATTGCAGTGATATTTGAGAACTGGATTAGGATTCCTTTTTGTGTTAATTAAAGTGCTATTTGAAACCTAGTGATTAAAGGTATATGCTAATATAGGATGAAGACAGCAAGTCTTGAGCTTACTGTATGCCCTACCAGAGATCATGTAACTTGACACAAGTCAGGATTTAGCTTTGGGATCTTCTAGTCCGTGTGAGTTGGTGCCGAACAGATCTGCTCGGTGAACTTAACTTTTGTTATTAGTAGTTGATGTTCTCTTGCTGAATTATTAAAAAAACTTCGCTTCATTCCCAGGTCGAACAGTCCCTCACAGTGGCGCGAAGACAAATGCAATTGATGTAGGAGCGCTAGACACACCCTGTTTAAATTCTTCCACAACAGTGACTACAGTTTACCAACAGCCTATCATGAGTCAAGGGAGCCCACTGAGTGGTGAGCCAGCCCCACTGGCTAAGGAAGAGGAGGAGAAGAAACAACAGTCTGATGAAGAACCAATGGAGATGGTAGTGGAAAAACCTGATGAGCAAGAAGCCAAAAATGTGAATCAGATCCTTACAGATATTGTCAAGGCCAAAATGTCTGAGGATCTGAAACCTATGGAGATGGACAAAGACAGTATTGCTGAATCCAAATCTCCTGAGATCTTCATGCAGGAAGACTCTGGCAGTGACATTGCACCCATGCAGACTGATGAGCAGTTGAACAAAGAGCAGTATGTCCCAGGTCCCAACGAGAAGCCATTGTTCACTGCTGAAGCTGTGACTCTAGAAGACCTAATCCTTTTGGCTGAAATGTTCTATTTACCTTATGAGCATGGACCCAAAGCTGTCCAGATGCTGAGGGAGTTTCAGTGGCTTCGGGCTAATAGTAGTGTTGTTAGTGTGAACTGTAAAGGAAAAGATGCTGAAAAGGTGAGTGTGTTGATGCACTCATGGATATGATTGCACATAGTTTATTTTCAAATGTAGTAGAACTAAAGGGCTGGATGGTGCAGTTTAAAAGACTGACCTTTCACCTCTGGAACTTGTATTTGAATTCAACCCAGATTCATCCTCAAAGTCTTCCCTCTTTTGACCCATTAATCTGAGCAATCCAAAGCCAGCATTTACTGCCCATGCTGAATTGAGAGTCAACTACTTTGCTGTGGATCTGGAGTTGGGTGTAGACAAGACCAGGTAAGAATTACAGATTTTTCTATCCTCAGGACATCAGTGAACCAGATGGGTTTTTACAACAGTCAACAATGGTTTCATGGGTCATCATTAGACTTTTAATCCAGATTTGTTTTTATTAAATTCAAGTTTCACCATTTGCTATGGTGGTATTCAAACCTGGATCCCCAGAACATTACATTGGGTTACCACTCAAGTGACCGTATCACTGTGCCTCCCCTCAATGTACCTGTAACTGAGAGAGTCTTTTCCATGTATTACTTTATTTATTCTCCAGTTATGTTTGTAATCTGGTATTCACTTGAAACTACTGTCTGCCCTCATATACATTTGGCTGAAAGGAGCTTTAATTCTCCCCTTCTTCCTCCGCTCCGCCATCAAAATAATTTCCAAGTAAATATACGTTTGGATAGCTTGGTTTTGTTGGGTTATAAAATCTTTTATGGAGAATTGAATGAATGGGTAGCGTTCTATTCTTTATCTATAAAGCTATTATTAATACTGATTTCCCTTAACTTGATTTTTGTCATTTCTGTTTTGTTCTACAAGAAAGATTAGATAGGTTAGGCCTGTACCCATTGAGGAGTTTAGAAGAATGGCAAATGATGTTAAGAACTGAGATTTAATAGGGTAACTAGGTATACATTCCCACTTAAGGGAGACTTGAGAACTAGCAGCTTAAGAATAAGAGCTCTACTGTTTAAGATGGAGATGGGGACAATTTTTTTTTCTTGAGGGTGGTTAATAGTGGCGTTCTCGTCCCTAAAAATCAGTGGGAGTTGAAATCACTGAATAGATAAGGAAGTCAGTGGTTTTGGGGAGTAGACGGCAAAGTTTTTTTTTGAAAGTTGAAGTTGGATACAACCAGCTCAGCCATTATTGAATAGCAGAGCAGGCTTGAAGTGCTAAATGATCTAAGTCCTAAGCTGAAATGTTTCTTTGATGTTTGAGTTACAGTCTTTAGATTTATCTGTTTCATGTTGATAAGCACATTTCCCTGGCGAATGTGACTGGATCTAATTTATATTTGTTTGGTGGTTGCCTATCTTTGATAGTGTTGTGTTGGTTTTGTCACAATATAAAACTAGAACAGAGCTGACATTCTTTAGAGATGGTCGACTGTATTCTTAAGTGATTTGCCCTTCTACATAAAAATTTAGCTTGTCCTTTAGAGAAACAAATGTTCGTGGCAAGTCTAGAAATTACAGTGCAATACTTTCTTCTTTGGAATGTGCATGCTTTGTAATGTCTTTCCAGCCATATTATCTTCAAATGTCAGCTCAAATTAAGTGCAAAACAACTTGATCAGTATAGTCAAGGTTCTCAGTTTTTTCTGTATTTGTATGCACACTTAAGTAGGTCAGCACCACATCTTTCATTGACTGATGTCGAGTTTGCCTATATAAATCTGGATTTTGTTGTTGTAATATTGTAGACTTACCAAACAAATCTTTAGCAGTATAAATTGGTGCATCTGCATGACCAAGCACTTGTCCCTAACAATGGTAAATACTTGATTGCTTATATAAAGCTTGGTATTCACTCAAGTTCAGCTTCTGCAAACACAGCTTCCACCTAACTTGCAATGGAACCTGCTTTTCTTTGAATTGTTTACTTCCAAGGATTTTCTTTGGTTTTAATGCCATCTCTTCCTGTCAACAAACAGATGCAGCTCAGACTTAGGCCTTGGAAATGGTAGCATGCAATAAGGACCAGGCAGTTGCATGTTTCTCAAAGCAGTGAATTCTACCCATTAAAGCTGAAAGTATTAAATCCCCTTTCAACGGCTGTTTCTCCAGTGGAAAATTATGACATGCAAGGGAAAGGGTGCCTTTTGAGCTGGGTGTTGGCTTTTCTGATTGGGGAGGTAATGGCCCACTGGTATCATGGCTTGATTATTTATCCAGAAACTCAGCCAATGTGGGTTAGAATCCTGCCTCAACAGATGGTGGAATTTGAATTCAATTAAAAATATCTGGAATTAAGAATCTGCTAATGACCATGAAACTATTGTCGATGGTCAGGATAAATCGATCTGTTTCATTCATGACCTTTATGGAAGGAAATCTGCTGTCCTTATTGGTCTGGCTGACATGTGACTCCAGAGCCACAGCAGTGTGGTTGACTCACCTGCCCTTGGGTAGCTGGGAATGGGCAGTAAATGCTGGCCAACCAATGATGCCCATGTCCTGTGATTTTGTTTTTAACAAAAGCCTGTGTGAAATTTTGCTTTACTGACTTCAGTATCTATTCAGATACTACAAATTCATCTATGGTTTGTGTTTCAGATTGAGAAATGGCACCTGAGAGCTACTAAGTTTGAAGAGATGTGTTGTGGTGTAATGCACATGTTTACCCGTCTTGCCAATTGTGAAAACCGATCCATTCTATATGATCTGTACCCATATGTCTGGGATATAAAGGGTGTGGTATCAATGGTGAAATCCTTTGTCCAATGGTTAGGTAGGTAACAGTGCTGACTGGTCTTGTTCCCTCATGCTGTTGGTTTAAGAATCTTCAATTCTGTCAGCCTTTGAAAAATGTGTCTCTTAAAGCAAGTACCCACAATCCATATGAATGTGAGATAACAGTACCAAAATGGCAATAAAATATTCCTCGCTTTTACCTCTGCCTTGCCTACACAATTTTTCTTCTTTGTTTTTTCAATTCAGATATTCTTTAGATTTCTTTGTAATATCAGTACAGGATATTAGCAAGCTGATATTCTGTTTTTAATGCTTAGATTTGAAACCATTACCAGAACTAATTTGGCTAAATTGAGAGAATTGCTTACAAGACACCTCATAATTTTACTGGCCTTTTGTGTTTTTCATAGGCTGATGTAATTGTTCCCAGTAACTATTTTAAGCACATCAGTAGATTTGTTTTTTTTTAAAGCAATGCCCTATTGCATTTTATTTTTGTGTTGTCTCTTTTTCTGGGGCTGACTGTGGACTGCATCACATCACTAGAACTCGCTACATGTTACAAAATTGAAGAACTTATCCTGAAAATACACAGCTGAAATGTGCCATGATCATGCGGAGCTATCGGGAGCTGCTTGCTGTGTTTTGTAACTACATTACTGTTTTCAACAGAACAGTGGCAGGCCAGCAGTTGCAGCAATCCGAAGGCTTGGAATGCAGCCTCCAGGCCAGCGCGCATGCGAACTTTATAAAAAGCGCAAGGCTATTCTGGTGTCTGCTGGTTCAGCCAGAACTTCAAATGCGTGACCAGATGCAAAAAAAGGGGAGCTTTTTCAAAGCTGAAGCCAGAGACTCTAATCTGCCTTTCCAAAATCAATTGGAAAACAGTCATGGAATGAAACAGCAGCAATGGTGAATTTTATTTCATGCACGTTGATTTAGGGTGGGGAAGTGCAGGCTGAGTAAGGCACCAGCATGGTCTGGGTTACAGCAAGTAACCAAATTTTATTCACAGGTTTTCTACGCAGATGGCAGGGATTATGGCGTGGATGCAGACTTTAAAACTGATACAGCAGGCAGCTCAACTAGCACTGTGATCATGGCTTGGGTTCAGATCATGAGACAGCTTTGTAAGCTCAGGCTTAGGATTTTTTTTGTTTTAGCTGGTGGGCCTCCAATCTAAGAGTAAAGCTTTGAAAAGAAAGATTGAATAGCTCTTAGAAGGGTGATAGTATTGAAGAGTAAGAAGAGGGCTCCTGTCTGTTAAAACCATTATCCAGGATTTGATAGTTAAGTCTAGTAGTGAGATCCATACACAGTGTAGAATTTTATTTAATAAATTAATCTTGTGCAGAGTTTATAATGTTGAACAATTCTTCCTGTGGAAAGCACTTGACCTGAGGTAAAAGTTTCAACAAAATATAATTGCTTCTAGAAAACATATTAAGCTCTTCAGCGTGACTGCTGATCTACAGCTTTTGTAATGGACAAATGTGCATGCAGCAGCTCATTGCTAGGTAGTAAACACTAGATTCAATTTAATCCGCTATTGGACATGCAGAGCTTTGGCTGGAGCAGTAATCAGGTTACACAAGGGGACATCGGTTCTATTGAAGTATTTGGCTAATACTGTTGTAGGAGACACAGTCCTAGTGCCAAGTAGTGATGCAGTTCACAATGTGCCATAACCTGAGTGTAATGCTGTGATGTGACGGGTTACTAATGGCCTCTTCTATTGTCTTGTCTTCTTCCCTCATTGTGTACAGATGGAAGAATCCTCAGCACAAGTTACTACAGCTGTGGGATCGACAACGCCAGATGTACGAAGCGTGGCGCGATTATTCATTAAGTTTAGAATGATAGGCAGTGAGGCCATTTAAAAGGAAATGTACTGAACAAAAAAGTTTTGAAGTCACATTTGTGCAGCTACTATCATAAGAAATGCTTTAACAATTTCTTTTATTTGTAGAGCGCTTATGTTAATCTAGATAGTCTTTCAAATCAAGACTAGCTGTGCTACTGTCCAAATGTACCTGTTACAAGCTTTTTTAAATTTAATTACTCTATAGATTTCTGGTCTGTCCATAATTCATGAGAAAGAACTTTGAAAGCTGCTGATGTTTTTAGAAATGAGTTGTGTCTCGGAACCTACTTATTTAATATATGAACAGAAACCAGTTGCAGCTTAAAACTAATTTTACAAGCTTTCCACTGCATCAAAAAAATTATTGAAGTTTCAGTAAAGTATTGCCTGTCACCCTTCACAGACTTCATTTTTGTAAAATTTACATCGCCCATCTCAATACAGCCTGTAACTTGGGTACTGCTTAGGACTGTATCTCACTAGTGAATCGAGAGGGAACGCTTCCTTATTCTTAGCCAACTTTCAGACTCGTTTTGTATTGATTTAAAACGAGCGGGGCCCAGAAATCGAAGCTTTTCCTCTTGCGTTGCTGCGCTGATCCTGTCAGATGACTGAAATGGTATGGGACTGTACAGTAATGATCACTCTGTCACATATTTGGGATGCGGAGGGAAAGAGAAAGTGAAAGTAAAATGAGTTGAGCCATTAAGTCCTCCGATTTTTAAAAACTCGAAGAGTTCTGACTTGCTATCTTACTGTGACAAGTTGAGAGTTCAGAAACAGAGTTCCTGAAAACCTTATAGAGATTATTTGACTTTCGTGTGTGAGATCAAAAGTTTATACCAAAGGAAATGAGTGCCTGAGTTTTGTTAACTTTGAAAGGATTGCTGCCTTTGTTTCTTGCGTTGTGGGGAAGGTTGATTGCAAAATATAAGCATGTGTCTGTGAGCGTTTTGCTTCTTTGCTGTTCACTGCTCTCTACTTTGCCCCAGCTCCTCTCCACACCCCTCAATCAACTTGCAACTGGGAGCAGAAGTCGGCCTTGCAGGCCCAGGGGCCTGCCCTGCTGTTCAAGTTTGTGACTGATGTTTTTACATCACCTTCACTTTCCTGTTCTGTTCCCATACAGTTTGATTCCCTTAGCGTCTGGAGAATTTTTAAGTCAGCGGTATTGAAAATTTGATAACGCACCTGAGTTAATTTGGATCCTTTGAATTAGCCCATTCACATATTTTGAAGCAGAACCTTAGGAGACAACTTCAAATTTTTACAGTATTTAATTTAAATGGTTGCTTTGAGAAATCGCCCATGGAATGGAGTTTGTAGTAGGTATTAAAAACAATTTGGTCCTTGTGTTCATCTCTATGAAATCTCTGGTGTAGATAGTCTGACCAAAATGGCACATGGACATGGAGCTTGATGTGTTTGTCGAGTCCCCTTACAGATTAACATGTAAATAGGAATGCACAATTCTGAATATTTACATTCACAAAAAAACCTCCCTTGTGAAATGCCCCTTGCTTGTCTCAACTTTGATTATTTTAATGTCTTGCAAGCATAAATTGATTTTGTTTTTCCCATTCTCTATTAAATGATCAAGTGTACAAGATTTTGAAGGGGATAGATAGAGTAAACAGGGCTAAGTTTTTTCCTAGGATGGACTCAAATAGCACGAGGGGTCACGGGCTTAGGGTGAGGGGGATAAGGTATAATTTGGATGCTAGAGGGAGTTTTTCCTCACAGAGGGTGGTGGGGGTATGGAATGCGCTACCAAGTGATGGAGGCAGGTACTCTGGAGATATTTAAGAAATACTTAGATGGGCACTTGAACAGAATGGGAATGGAGGGGTATAGAAAACTGATTTAAAATAGGGATCATGAGCCTTGGGAGTCCCTGGGAAGTGTGTAAATAGATGATGATATTGATGTACTTGTTTTTATCCTACAGGTGCTTTGGTCCACCTTGTTGTATAACAAGGGGCATACACGCGATGGGTCGTGAGAGGGCTGCTCTTGGATTTTTTTTGAGAGTATCCTAGTGCTTCACGTCGTTAGTGTACGCTTGACCTGGACCATCTGATAGGCAACACGACAGCTCAGTGACTATCGCTGTGCTGTGCAGATACATGGATTTGGGCCTGTGTCTGTGGGAGTTTGCGCATTCTCCCAGTGCTTGCGTGGGTTTTCTCCGGGTGCTCCGGTTTCCTCCCACATCCCAAAGATGTGCTCTTAGGCTAATTGGAAAAACAAATTCTCCCTAAATTGTCTCAAATTTGGTTTTTAATCCATAGATCTATAAACATGGACAGGGATCGCGTGTAGAAGTGGGAACATCGAGGTGGCGGCGCGGGCTCGTTGTGCCGAAGGACCTGTTTCCCCTGCTGTTTTGTTCTTTGTTCTTTGTTATTTGCTTCAGAATTTGAATACAGTCAATGTGTTTGTCAAAGCTAGTAGCAGGGTTCACCTTTTCACCACAGCTTCAGCTCTGAAATGGTAACCTCATGCCTGTTCATGAGGTATTTCTGGGAAATTTATAGGCCAGTGTAAATTAGGACTGTTCCTGTTTTGCTAGAGGAGTGATGCTGATGACTTCAAGATGCCAAAATATCATGTTCTCTGCACCCATTTATAGGAAAGTTTCTACTTATGACATGTTTCAAAAGATTGAAAGAAATCAGGCTAACATTCCATTGCTTTACTAAAAGTCTGGACTGTTAGAAATGCCACATTTTGATTGAGATGTTAAATTGAGGACGTCAGGTGGATGCAATTTATTCCATAACATGATTTTGAAAAAGAGCATGAAACTTCTCAATGGTATCCTGGCTAATGTTCATTCCTAAGTCAGCATTGTCAAAATTGTTATAGTTATTACCCATTGCTGTTTATGGGAGCTTGCTACAGTAAAAAGTGACCACACTTCAGAATTACTTTAAATGCTGTAAATTGCCTTTGGAAATCCTGAGATTGTGAAAGTTGCCATATGTTGTTTTTAACCTGAAGTTGTGATGACTGAAGATTCAAGGTTAATTCAAAATCAATCTGCTTGAACATAAATCATTAAGCACACTGTAAACAATTCTGCAATATCCTGTTTTCAGTGGACATTAATTCATTGAAAAGTACTTGTGTTTGATGCCGCAGTGCTCAGTAAAGACATTCTCTTTATGGGACAGATACTGGGCAGGAACCCGTTTCAGACCTTCAACATCTGCATATAAATAATGACTTGGATTATGAGTTCAGGTCTAGAAATGCACAGAAACAACTAGTTTCAAGCAAAGTAGAAAGATGGAAGAACCAGCTCTCTTTCCTGCAGCTTGCTAATATGACTGCCTCAAATATAAGCTGGCTGGCTGGAACAGAAAGTGAAGGTCATTGAGTGTAGATGGGGTGATGAAATTTTCCAATGGAACAAGTTTCTCTGTTGCTGTAACTTGGGCTTACGTTTGGCCACGTGAAAATTGACATTGTGTTCCTATTGATTGTTTTGTTGAGATTGAAAAATATTCTGTGGAACACTTTGAAAGATAGAACAGATGAGTTAAGTTATGTGGTTGAGCAAGTTGTACATATTTTGTGGAAGAAATCAACTGGTTAACATGCAAGACTTTGTTTCCTTTTAGAACTCTGTTTGCCCAGGACAGGAATGCTCTAAGGATAGCATTGCCCATCCATTGTGTAAAGGAAGCTGTACCCAACACTGACTTTTGCTTTAATGTGCCAGTATTGAATATTTGCTTTGCTGTCTGGAGTTCTTCGCCCATTGAAAATCTTCCAATATACAGGAGTTCAGACGGAAGATGCTGTTAGTCAGTGTGACTGAATTTTTAATGTGACAATTTTGTTGATTAGGTCATTTGAAAACAAGTTTGTTTTGGTTGATTCTCAGATTGAAGCTTGTACTATTTGTGGTCTTTAAACTGTGCAGGTCAAGGAAGTGTTTGTTTAAAACAAACATATCCTTATACCAAATGTCATCTGACAAGAGGAGCAATTGAATGTGACTTCAGTTAAATTAAGATATTTCCAGTTTACTTAGGGCTGCAATGGAACCTTTGGGGAGGGGGAAATTTGAAATTTATCTGAAGTATCCAAATGATAGAGAAAATTGGAATTTAATCTATGCACAATTTTTTTAAAACAACATTGTAAACAGAGTGCCATTGCAGACCATTCCTTGATTTGCGGTGGAGCTGGCAGGGTTTATTGTTGTTGGATTTTATATATTGTAGCTCCCCTGAAAAAAAACTGGGCACAAGAGTGATTCCTAAATAATGTGAATCATTACAGCCCTAAATTTTTGAGTTCTAGGTCAGATAGGACATTTCTTGTTGCGCGCTTTTTCTTTCTGTTGAAAAGGTGTGTTGCTTTTGTGGAAAAGTAAGACCACAGGAAGCCCCCACGTAACATTCTCCGCTTGGATCTGATCAACAGGGTGTCGTAGTCAATCTTCAGCACAGTTCTTGAGTGGCGACCAAGAACCCTGGGCCTTTAGAGGTGGTCTAGCAGGAGAGTTTCAGGTATTCCACGAATTCCCGGTGACTGATGTTTTTTTTCATTTTGAGAGAAAGAAAACTTAAACAAAAAGAAAGGATTGGTCTGTTGATGGCTAGCTGGTTTCCCTAACAATCTGGTACATTTGGTACTGGCACTAATTTGCTTTTTTTTCAGTTGGAAGGAGATGCTGGAATCCCATTGCGCTGCGCCACAAATTTTAGTTTGTATATGTCTTTCACAAACGTATTCCTTTGCAGGTCGCGCAGCGTTTACTCAGCGCTTGCGCTGGCGCGGCTTGCTTGCTTTGGTCTCGAAGTTCCATGAACAAACATGACCATATAATAAAGTGAATATTCAGCTCCTAAAATGTGGGTGAGTTGGGGATAAGCGAATACAAAAGATTCTTGAATTAGAATGAAGTGAAACTTAGCTGGGTTTATCAGTGGTGACCATAGATGTTCCACAAATGTAAGGGACAATAGAGAAAGATGTTTTTGTCTTGGATACAGCTGAATCTTCCTGGTTTTGCTAAAATATTCATGGAGTTTCGCTGCGCTGTTTTTCTTTTCTTCCCTACAGGTGCTTTTGCGCGCAGCCTGCGAAACCGCGCTTGCGAAGAAGCTTGGGATGCACGGCTTCGTCAGCCAGTTAACCCTCTGCAGACCAAACCTCCTCCCTGAAATTTCCTTGCTCCCACTCCTCCCCTTCCCAGCAGAGTTCATTTGTCCCTTTATTAAACAAAAATAAAACATTAAACACAGAAATTTTGCATAATAAGTACATTTAAATCTTGACATATTTGCTGCTGTTGATACTGGTCGGCATTGGATGTCGCTTTAAAGTGTAAAATTAGGCCCTTTACAGAAGTGAGCAGTTCCCCACTTTAAAAATTTAATTGATTACTCTGTTAGTTAAACTGAGGTTGCTTTATACAGTGCCTTCAGTAGCAAATGAGTTTGAAACTACAAAGGTATCTTGTGTGGCACAGATGTTGGTATCCAGATTCTGGAGTAGAGCTGTACTGACTAAGTTGTTTGTTCTTCACAGCGTTTGTTGCCAATTGAGGGGGCAAATGATCTCTTCTACCAGCCACCACCACCTATGCCCACCTCAAAAGTATACACAATCAGGCCATACTTTCCAAAAGATGAGGTAAGTTTACTATCTATGCACCTTTGTAAAATTGCTTTTGGAGTGCTCTCAATTTTGATATCTAGTTTTGTCTGCTAACATAAACTAGGACAGAGTGTAAACTTTAATCCTGTTGCAATGTTCTGCTCCACCTCCAATATTGTGAAAGTTGGAGTCAGTTACAGCTTAGTATTTATGGTTACTCTTGGGTCAGGTTCCTCTTGTGGAACTGTTGAGTTGTAGTCAAAGAAACTGTTATTGACACTATGGAGTCTGTGCTAAGACAACATTTTGTGTAAAAAATTTTCTCCTAACATTTATTCTTGCCATCTTAATAGTACTTTTAAATCTGTAACTCCCTTTATTACTGCAACCTCCCAGCAGCTGTTGTTTCATTAGTCTTCAGATCATCCTAATGCTTCATAGTTTCAGCAACTTTGTTCTCTTAGCTATCTCTATCACAGTAAAAATAGTTCTAGAATCTGAAGTTACCCTTCAAACTCAGACTCTTCCGTCAGCATTGGTTGCTAAATCCGGAGTTGGGATACTAATGTTTTTGTTTAGCCTTCCCTACTGAGCCCAATTGAACTCTGATTCTGTTGAACATTTGAAGCAGTGGAAGGTGCAGAAATGTGGGAAAATCTTTTTTTATTCATTCATGGGACATGAATGGCTGGTCAGCATTTATTGCCCATTCCTAGTTATCCTTGAGAAAGTGGTGATGAGCTGCTGTCTTGATTGTTGGAGTTCATGTGCTGTGGGTTGACCCATAATGCCATTAGGGAAAGAAGTCCCAGATTTTGATCCAATGACTGCAAAGGAACAGTGATAAAATGAGGATTAATGTTTTATTTCTTCAACCAAGACTGCCACAGATGCACTAAACCGTATAGCTTCCTTCTGTTTGCTAAACATCAGGAATAGTCTTGATCTGCAAGCTGGAGGGGAGGTTTGTGAAATGCTGTGGCTTATTTGAGACTGCTTTGTTTTGGTTTATCAAGTGAATTTGGTTAACCTTGTGAATATGGTGAATAACCTTGGTGAATATGGTTAACCTTGACTCCTGTTTTGGCAAGGAGAAAAATCCGATGAATTGCTTTGGCATGACTTCAGACTCCCTGTTTGCCTGAAAAAGGACAAGTGGATCAGCTACTACTTGCACAGCTGCAATAGTAACAGCCTGATCTTTTCAGGTAAAGAAATCTGGGAACCTGGAATGCTATAGGATGAAGGATTTGTCCTCCAGGGTATCATGCAGACAGAAACCATCACTGATATGAATTTACATGGTAAGTTTGAAATCAGATTGGACAGCTACAATCATGCTTCCAATACCTGAGACCTTGGTCTTGCTCGTGACTCTGATACCTATCCAAATACCCAAATATCACTTTTATGAGTTGATCTCTAGATGTTGAATTTTGGACATCTGTTTCAGAGTATTGCAAATACTTTGGCATTCTTTTAACAATAGACCTGTTGTGATTCAGCTCTTTGTGCCAGTAAATTAACTGGCTTGAAGTTGAGCGGGGTTACTTTAGAATATATTTTTGGCTGCAATTAAGTGCCAACGTTCTGGCACTGGCTTCTAAAAGACCTTAAATAGCATTTGGCTCCTTGAATTTGCTGTTATTATTGGTCAGAAGTCAACTCTTGGTATTTCTTGAATAGGGAGCAGACAGATGGACTTGGTGGTTTATTCATTTGATTAAAAATTCTTCCAGCTCTCAATTACTCAAGGCTATTTTCCATTTGAGGTTTTTGAAGGTTACTTCAGTTCCTCTGACAAAAAGTATAGGAGTATCCTGGACCCAGATCCAGTAAAAGATGTTGCTGATCGCTGTTCCTAATCCTGTGTCGATTGCTGCTTTACTAGATTATAGAATGTACGAATAACGCTACATACGGATAAATTGGATTCCTCTCTTTTACTGAAGCGATACCAAATCAACACAAAGGAAAATGGCAATGTTGCCCCTTGAGTCAGATTTAAGTGAGCATGTTTGACAGGCAATCCATTGAACCTGGTAAACAATTATGCTGGCTTCTTTGATCTGCAAAGATAAATCAGGATGTTATACCATTGTCATATAGCATAGTTTTAACTAGCTCTCTGCCTTGAAATGACATTCCATGGTCCCTGTAGCTCATGACGTTTGAGCAATTTTCCATGTTTTTTGCAATGTCAATAAGTGCATTTGTTTTAGTTAGAAGATTATTTGATCTGTGGTGAACAAATTCTAGCTAATAGTCTGTGTTCTTTTAAAATAAGCCAAACTCATTGTGCCGTTTGTAGTATAATTTTAATACTCTTTTAAAATTTCTTAGCATGTAAAATTGTTGCCATCATGCAATTCAAATTTGGCAATTTTTTTGTATTGCTTCAGCTGGTGATACAAGCTCAAGATGTCTCTAAATGTATTTAATTTTCACGTGGGCACCAGGAATGAGTTGAAGATTATCAATATTGGTGTTATCTTGCTGTCCTCCTCAATTGCTTGATGTGAGTCAGGTAAAGGCTTCACACCAGAAGCTCTATAATTATATCAAAAGGAATTTATGTGAATCAAGATTTGAGATCAAGTTTAGCATTTATTTATATTGGCTTTAATTTATCACTGCCAAGTCATCCAATGGCAAATATACTTGATCTTGAATAGGAAAATTCATTATCTAGTAGAGCTGCTTTTCACTTAATTGCATTGTCATAATGGCCTCATAACTCAATGGTCAGTTTTGGGATTCTGTTTCACTAAACAATGCCATTGTTCTTTTTAAATATCCCTTCTGTGCTTGCTTAGTGGGGATGGATTTCTTGCAATTTCATCATCCTTGATGCAGACCAAAGTTGTCATGTCAATCGTGACTCAACATCTGCGTTTCTTGGCTTGTACAAACCAATGGTGAACTAATCTGTAATCATTCACAAGAAAATGGACTATAATTGCTTGAAAATGCCATTCTGAGCCCTCTAACTTAAGGCTATTTTTTATGAGACACACACTTGGATACAAGGGTGCCACAGTGATTACTACTGCTGCCTTACAGAGCCAGATATCTGGGTTCAATTCTGGCCTCAAATCACTGGAGTTTGCACGTTTTCCCTGTCTGCATGGATTTCCTCCAGGTGCTCCGATTTCTTCCGGGTTGATTGTCATGCTAAATTGCTCCTTAGTGTCAGAGTACATCAGCAGGATAAATATGTAGAATCCCAGGGATAAAGCCTGGGTGGGATTGTAGTCGGTGCAGTTCCAATGATCTGAATGGCCTCCTCCTGCACTTGAGGGATTGTGTGACAACTTCATTTTGCAATGTTTGTCGTTGGATGGATTAGCTTGTACACCAAAGCATTGTAGGACACTGCTCCTTAATCCTGTCTGCCTTATAGGTTATACTGCAAAGAGGTGAGGTGATTTATTTTGATTGTGTAGACAGTGATTTTCAGTTTGCAGTCTATCAGTTTGAATAGTTGGAAGTTTTATATTGACTTTGTTAATGTGTTGCTATATTCGCCCTTTACAAAATTTCAGATTGCAGAAGGACCATGTAGTTCTTCCCTCCTGCTCAGTTCTTGTGCAAAGCATTGAATCTGTGCTCGTGTGTGTTAATATATGTGGGCATCATGGTATCTTGGCAAACATCAAAAAGCAATGAGGTCATTATTACATTGTATGGGAGTGTGCTGTGTGCAACTTTCCAACATTGCAACAGTGATGACAGTACTTGATTGCCTTTTAGGGCTATTCAAATATCTGGTGGTCATGAAAAATGCTACATTAATGCAAATCTTCCTTTCCAAACTGACCATTGTTTGTAGTATGATTCGTGCATGATGAATATCGGCTGTTTAGTAATGCTTAGTCATTTTCTCATCTGGTAAATGTACATTGGCACAAACACTTTAATTCACTATAGAGCCAGAGCCAATTTTTGAGCTTCCTTCTTTCTCCCATAAACAAAGAGAGTGAGCTGAATTATGATATCCTTACTACAGCTCTGGCTGAGACTAACTCGACAAAGACCAGGACTAAAGCTAGACCCCTCCTGATCTTTTTGGCTTTGTAATCTCCTGGATGAACTCCAATCTTTGGCAGTTCTTGGACAGTGCTAATGATACCTGCATTTCAGCTGGACACGTGCTGAGAAAGTTTTACCATATCTGTATGGAAAAGGACAGATTTGTCTGCACTGCAGATTATTCCCAGGTGTTTCTATCACTGGAGCTCTGAATTTATTATTACAGAAAAAATGCAGCGTTATTACCTGTTGCATTAATTGAAGTTTTGCAGATTATTCTCTTTACTCTGCGGCCAGTTTTTCATGAGACTTTGCTTTATATTTCCTCCATCATTCCATTGGATGCAAGTTAATCCTGATCTGGATTGTAGCTGCTGTTTAAGGCGCTATAAAGCTTGCCCATAGTATTTGCAAAGGCATTATGTGCCTTCAGTAAATATGCTGTTGTTTGACGGATCAGTATTTGTAAAGAACATAGGAAGTTTAGATTTAGTTTATTCCTGCCCATCAATGTAACTTTTATTTAAGTTATACTTGATGTTGGCTTGTTGGGTATTCTTTTAGCAGCTTACTTAAAGGCAATGTATTCCTTGGTAGGCTCTAGATTTTGGCAATTCAAATGTAAAAAAGGTTTGGTTGGTCTCACCAGAAGTTCCCATTCCATCACAGCACAACTTGGTTGCTGGTAGGTAGAATAAATATTGTAGGTTGTTTCCTTAAATCACCAAAGATATGGCTCGTGGTTCCTGAATATTTAGATCAGCAGAAATCCCAAGATGTGTATTTTATCAGGAACAGTTCTACTTTGTTAATGTGTATCTGATGTGTAGAAGTGTCAAGTATTAGCAGATTTGCTTTATCGACAGGCTTCCGTGTACAAGATCTGTAAGGAGATGTATGATGATGAAATGGATGGTGAATCAATGTCTGATCAACCAGATATCATTGGTGACAGGTGAGTGTATTGTGTGTGGGTGGACGGGGCTATCTGTTTTCTATTCCTGTTTTGATTGCAGTTTCGCTTGTATTGGGATCTTGGTCCGTAAGTGCACATCTCCAGCTCCACAAAAGAGAAGATAAATCTAATCTGACCAGTTAGTGCCCCATTAGCCCACTCTCAATCATTGTCATCAAATTGATTTAAGAGGTTGTCAATGCTGCTATCAAACATCACTAAACTCATCAATTAGCTGTTTACCAGTGCTGAGATTGGATTCTGCTAGGACTACTCAACTTCAGGTCACATTATAATTTTTCTCCAAACATATACAAAGGAACTGAATTCCTGAGGTGAGAGTGACCTTGAGACCACAATTGATAATGTGTTATTAAATGGCCCTTGTTAAATTGAAATCACAGAATGGATTAAAGCCCAGAAGAAGCCTTTCAGCCCATTATGTCCATACTGATCTTTGCAAGAACAACTCCGTGAATCTTGTCCTTTTTCTGTTGCTCTGCAAATTTAATCTGATCGGGTGCCACACACTGAGGCTGTGCATTCCAGATTGAACTATTTGCTGCATTAGGAGGAACTTTTCCTCACATTGTCATTGATCTTTGGCTAATCACCATAAATTGATGTCCTCAGCTTCTTGACCTTCTGCCACCAGAGCAGTTTCTCTGTATTTTGTCCCGAGCGCTCATGATTTTAAACTGCTATCAACCTCTTTTCTAAAGAGGACAACCCAACATCTCCATGTCCCTGTGCATTCCATCAAGTCGGGAATGTGTTGGGATGTGGACGCTCTGCTGGTTGAAGTCATTCCTAGAAACGATTGTGGCTTTAGAAGTCAAATCACCTCAGCCCCGTGACATTGCTGCAAGAGCTCCCAATGGAAATGTCTGAGGGTCCAAACAGTTTAGCTGCTTCATCGATGACCTTTCTTCCTACTGCAAGAGAGGTATGTTTGCTGATTGTACAAATGTTTATTAGCGATTCTGCAGGTAATGATGCAGTTCATGCACCTTGACCTGCGAAGCTTTCAGGCATGGCTGAAAAGTAGCAAGTAATATTCCTGCCAGACAAGTTCTAAGCAATGATGATCTTGAGGAAAATAATCATTTTCTCTTGACATCCAGTGATGTTGCCATCAACATTCTTGGGGTGACCATTGATCAGAAATACAATTTGACCATCTACATGAATATTGTGCTACAGGAGCAAGTCAGAGGCTGCAAGTTTTGTGATGAACACTTGCTGACCCCCAGTTTGTCCAGTTCAGGAGTGTGAAGAAGTCCTGTCCGCTTGCTCTGATGAGTGAATGTTGTTGAAACTGCAAAACTTATACTATCTAGGACAAAATAGTCTGCTTGATCAGCATTTCTTCCATTATCATAAACATTCTCTTCCCCCAGCGTTAGTGCACTATGGCTAAGATGTGTATCATTTACAAGATGCACTGCAGCATCTCATCAAGCTCTCTTTGGCACCTTCCAAGGCTGCAGTCTCTTCCACACTGGAAGAACAAGGTCTGCAGACAGTTCAAGAAGATGCCATCACCTGCTCAAGGGCAGCTTGGGGCAGGTAATAAATACTGGTTGTTGTTAATTGCCTATATCCCATGAATGTTGATCTTGGCTTTTTAAAAAAAAATTCAGAATGCAGGAGAACCTGGGCAAATCTGTTAATCTGAATTAACATAATATGATGGAAAATGAAGAAAGCCACTGGCACTTACATTTAGTAGTCATGATGTAGAGATGCTGGCATTGGACTGGGGTAGACACAGTAAGAAGTCTGACAATACACATCTCTTTAACCTATGCTAATACTAGCTCCACTCACGTTGTCTGCAGCTTTAAAACTTGAATTGCAGGTTACCTGTAAAGATTTGCATTCTAATCAGTATTCTGTAAACTGTGTGTGACTTTATACGCCCTTCTCTGATCAGAACCTTCCACACATCTGACAAAAGAACAGCGATTCCGAAAGCTTATGGGATTACTACCAAATAAACTGGTTGGACTTTAACCTGCTGTTGCAAGACTTCCTACTGTACTTACATTTGGGGCATGGTAACATTGTGGTTATGTTACTGCACTAATAATTCAGCAACTCAGTCTAATAATCAGGGATATGGGCATCACATCAAAGCAGCTGGATATTTTTAATTCAACAGAATTAATCTGGAATTTTAAAAAATTAGTATCGATTAAGTGACAGACTATTAGATTGTTGTAAACACCTGATTCACTGATGTCATTTAGGGAAGGAAATCTGTTGCACTTACAAAGTCAGCTGTGACTTCAGATCCACAGCAATATGCTTAATTAACTGCCTTCTAGAATTTTTCCTCCTTCCCGTGACTTGGTTCTGGAGTGGCTCTGTTGCATTCAAGAAAACGCATTACCACCAGCTTTTGAAAGGCAGCTGAGGATAGGTAATGTTGCAGGCCTTGTCAGTGACACTCATGATCCTTTGAATAAAGAAAAGATAAAAACCCAGCTGTCAGTTTTATTTGTCAAATTAAGGAATTGGGATGAAGTGGCTAGAGAATTAATTTCATATAGGACTATTGCAGGCACCAATGAAGACTCCATCTCGGATAAGTTTAGTTGCAGTTGTACAGATTCAAAGACTGCACTTGCTGTGTTCTATCCAGAGGCAATTCCTTGGCTTATTACTTTCTGAAGCTTCACCCCTGAGTCATTTTCTTTGTGGCTTTTGCCTGTGCCGGTTTACTGTTGCTTTTTCACACTCTAATAGGGCAAGGATGCAGGTCCCAGTCTATCTCCGCCCGAATGGGAATTGTTGACATTGTTCTGAAATACTTACCAGCCAACTGAGCTCACTGCCCCCACTGCACTCTGTGCATATTGAAAATCTGAAGTTCAATCCAAGCAGCCTGGAATTCAAGTTTGAAGCTTACTTTTCTCATTGTGAATGAGCTGCTTGTGTACTGTGCATCCAGAGAAACACATTTTTCATTTAATGCATGTTTTTCTAACTGGTAATGTAGTATTTATTGCCAATTCCTATCCCTTGAAAGCATCGAGTTAATCTTCTATATTTAGGCTGGAATCAGTATGAGACCCCAGGTCAGGGCAGTAGGTTCTCTTCCCAGTAGGACATTAATGAACCAGAAAAGTCATTTGCTGAAACAAAAACAGAAAATGCTGGAAAATGTCAGCAGGTGTAACAGCATCTGTAGGGAAAGAATACAGCCAGTGTTTTGTGTCAAGGTGATCCTGATCATCAGAGCTGATATTGATCTACAAATTACCAGAATATTGCATTCTGTCCTGTGCTGCGATTTGAATTCTCAACTGTGTAAGCAATCCAGTTACATAACCACTGCCCTACAATGTTTACTTGATGTTCTAGAGGAAGCCACTTTATACAAAAAAAAAAGCTCTGTTTTAATTAGGCAACATTGCCACAATTAGTGTCAATTGCCCTGGTTATAAAGGGGATAAAACTGCCAGGGATTTCTGCTATGCAGTATATATGCAAAGGGTGCCAAGTGAGAACAGCTATTTTACCTGTTATAAGTACCATTGTCAAATCGATTTGATGTTTCTCAGGCAAGCTTCCGGAGAAAGATTGTCTATTCCTGTGAATTGGTACTTAGCAGGATTGGGTGCATTACTGAGCAAGAATATCTAAATGTTTCTGTAACTTGATGAAGTTAAAGTTTCAATATGATTAGGTTGCTTTGTATTTTTTTTAGTATAAGTGCTATTTTTTGTTGTGTTTGCAGTTTGGTGGGAGGTCTTCTGACACTGAGCCCGGATTACTGCTTCGTGTTGGAGGATGAAGGCAGTATATGTGGCTATGCCCTTGGAACTGTGGATGTGAAACCATTTTGTAAAAAGTGCAAAGTCTCCTGGATACCCGCTATGCGGGAGAAGTATATGAAACCAGAGGCTAGTAAGGACCTTTCAGAAGAGCAGGTACTCTCCTAGAATAACTGGCTTTGCATTTACTGTAAATTCCATGTGTGATTTAAAGAGAATCTTAATGGGGCAGCACGGTAGCACAGTGGTTAACACTGCTGCTTCACAGTTCCAGGGACCTGGGTTTGATTCCCAGCTTGGGTCACTGTCGGTGTAGAGTTTGCACATTATCTTCGTGTCTGTGTGGTTTCCTCCCACAGTCCAAATTGACGCAAGGTAAATAAGATTAAGGAGATGAATGCGTGGCTCAAGGATTGGTGTGGGAGGAATGGATTCGAATTTATGGGGCACTGGCACCAGTATTGGGGCAGATGGGACCTGTTCAGATGGGATGGTCTTCGTCTGAATCGTGCTGGGACCACAGTCCTGGCGAATCGCATAACTAGGACTGTAGATAGGGCTTTAAATTAATTAGTAAGGGGGAGGGTGCAGGTATGGGAGAAAATTCCAAAACCTAAAATAAAGGAGAGGGTACGTATGCAAGTTAATGTTGAGGATGTCCCACTCATTAAAAGAGTAGGAGGCATGAGATAGGTTAGTAGCGTTTCTACAGTTAAGGTCCAGACAAAGGCTGATGTAAAGACACTTTACCTGAATGCTCGAAGCATTTGGAACAAAGTGAATGAGTTGATGGCGCAAATCAGAACAGATGGGTGTGATCTAGTGGCCATTACAGCAACGTGTTGCAGGTGACCGGGATAGGGAACTGAATATCCAGAGGTTTCAGGCATTTAGGAAGGATAGACGGGAGGAAAAAGGAAGTGGGGTAGCTCTGTTAATAAAGGATAATATCAGGGCGATAGTAAGAGAAGATATAGGTTCCAAAGAGCAAAACATGGAATTGTTGTGGGTGGAGGTAAGGAATAGTAAGGGGAGAAAGACCACACCCACCAGTGTCTATCGGCCCCCAAATAATAACTTTGAGGTAGAGCAGGCTATAAGCAAACAAGTACTGTGCGCAGTTCTGGTCGCCTCACTATAGGAAGGACGTGGAAGCTATTGAAAGGGTGCAGAGGAGATTTACAAGGATGTTGCCTGGATTGGGAGGCATGCCTTATGAAGACAGGTTGAGGGAGCTGGGACTGTTCTCCTGGAGAGACGAAGGTTGAGAGGCGACCTGATAGAGGTTTACAAGATGTTGAGAGGAATAGATAGGGTGGACTCTCAGAGACTATTTCCCAGGGCTGAAATGGTCGCAACGAGAGGGCACAGATTTAAGGTGCAGGGAAGCAAGTACAGAGGGGATACTAGGGGAAAGGCTGATGTAAAGACACTTTACCTGAATGCAGGGAATTATAAGCCGGTTAGTTTAACGTCCGTAGTTGGAAAAATGTTTGAATCTGTCATCAAAGAAGAAATAGCGAGGCACCTAGAAAAGAACGGTTTGATCAAGCAGACACAGCACAGATTCGTGAAGGTGAAGTCGTGTTTAACGAATTTATTGGAGTTCTGAGGATGTGACTAGTCCAGTAGATAGAGGGGAACCAGTGGATGTGATGTTTTTAAATTTTGAGAAGGCATTTGATAAGGTGCCTCACAAAAGATTGCTGCAGAAGGTTAGGGTGCATGGAGTTGGGGGTAAGGTGTTAGTGTGGATAGAGGATTGGTTGTCTAATAAGAAGCAGAGAGTTGGAATCAATGGATGCTGTTCTGCTTGGCAGTTGGTGACTAGTGGAGTGCCCAGGGGTTGGTGCTGGGGCCTCAACTGTTTACCATTTACATAAATGATATGCAGGGGGCTGAGTGCAGGGTAACAAAATTTGCTGATGACATGAAGATGAGTGGAAAAGCAAATTGTATGGAAGGTGTGGAAAGTCTGCAAGGATCTGGACAGGCTGAGTGAGTCAGCGAGGACCTGACAGATGGAGTATAACGTTAGCAAGTGTGAGGTTATCCACTTTGGTAGGAATAATAGTATGACGGATTGTTACTTAGAGGGCGAAAAGCTGCAGCATGCGATAGTGCAGAGGGACCTGGGGGTCCTTGTGCTCGAATCGCAAAAACCCAGTCTGCAGGTGCAGCAGGTGATCAAGAAGGCGAATGGAATGTTGGCCTTTATAGCGAGGGGGATAGAATATAAATGTAGGAAGGCCTTGTTGCAACTGTGCAGGGTACTGGTGAGCTGCAACTGGAGTACTGTGTGCAGTTTTGGTTGCTGCATTTGCGAAAGGATATATTGGCCTTGGAGGGTGTGCAGAGAAGGCTCACCAGGCTGATACCGGAGATGAGGGGGTTAGCTTATGAGGAGAGATTGAATAGACTGGGTCTGTACTCATTAGAGTTTAGAAGGCTGAGGGGGCTTACGAGATAATGAAGGGGCTAGATAGGGTAGAGGTAGAAGGATTCTTCCTGCTTAGAAAGAATAGCAGAACTAGAGGGCACAGCCTCAAAATAAGGTGGGGTGCAGTTTAGATTGGAGTTGAGGAGGAACTTCTTCACTCAACGGGTGGTGAGTCTCTGGAATTCTCTGCCCATTGAAGTGATGGAGGCTACCTTTCTGAATATATTTAAGTCACGGGTAGATAGGTTTCTGATGGACAAAGGAATTAAGGGTTATGGGAAGAAAGTGGAACTGATCGACTTCAGATCAGCCATGATCTTATTGAATGGCAGGGCAGACTTGAAGGGCTAGATGGCCTACTCCTGCTCCTATTTCTTATGTTCCAAAGATGTGCGGGTTAGGTTGATTGGCCATGCTAAAAATGCTCCTTAGTGTCGTGGGATGCATTGTTTAGAGGGATCAGTGGGTAAAATATATAGGGACAGGGGATGGGGCCTGGGTGGGATTGTGGTCGGCATAAACTCGATGGACCGAATGGTCTCTTTCTATACTGTAGGGTTTCTATGATTCTATGACTTCTATTATCTCAGTCCTGGCACAAGAAAATGCACTTTGATTCTCATATCCAGAGAATTTGAAACTGAATCTCTACTTTTGTAGGTCTTTAGACAATATATCTACTCAGTACTTTTTTCCTGACGCTTGGCCACAATCTGACAGCTCCATGGCTAAATTAGGTATTGCAATTATGGAAGTAGGGGACTGAGTTGTTGTCCCTAGATTGCCAGAGCACTTGTCAGAAATAATCACACAATAACCACCTTCCACAACAAAAATAGAAAATGCTAGAAATATCTCAGGTCTGACGGCATCTGTGGAGAGAGAACAAAACTAACGTGTTGAGTCTGGGTGATTCCTGGTCAGAGCTATTGCCACATATAATAGCGGGAGGTGTATTTGTCCTGTGCCATGGGCCTATGTGACCTAACCCTGGATAACAGCACTGTGTGCAAATGGTTGTAAATCCTTTTTAATGCAAAGTTCTTTGTATTGCCCTGATTTTGCTAACACCTTTCTCCTTTCTTCCTCCACACTCCTTTTACGTGAAGCACTTGAGGTGTTTTTCTGACTTGGAGTGCTTTATGAAAGACTCCCAAATTTAATTGAGTGCCGTTGGTAAATGTGACTGTTATTAAGATTATAGCCTTAATAGCACTTTATGGTCAAGGCAGATTGACCAGAGTGATTTAATCTGTGTACCTGAACAGGCTCCTAGTGATGACTAGGAGATTTTCACACTAACATCCTTGTGGTGTTAATTAAGCCTACTTGTGACATTAATAAATAAACTTTAAAAATGTAAGCCAATTTAAGCACAGCAAACTCCCAACAGCATTGTGATGATGGCAGGTAATGTTTTTTATGATGTTGATTGAGGGATATTTTGGACAAGGCACTGTTTGCTTTGGGGAATCTTGACGTACAGTTAACAATCCATTGAATCTTTTGAATGAATTAGAAAAGGTTAGTATGCAGGTGCAGCAAGTAATTGGGCAAACTAGTAGAATGCAAGGGAAATTGAGTACAAAAGTATGTTTCAGTTATACAGGGCATTGGTAAGATTTTATTAAAGACAAATGTAAAACCAGTTCAGAAAGTTTAATACCTAGAATAGGCTTACGAGGAAAGGTTGGACAGACTAGTTTTGTATCCACCAGAGTCTAGAAAAGTGAAACATACAAGATCCTTATGGGATTTGACAGTCGATGTGGAGAGGGTGTTTCATTCTGTGGGACAATCTAAAACTAGGAAGTCACTGTAAAAATGAGGTGTCATCCATTTAAGACCAAGAAGAGGAAAATATTTTTCTAAGAATCCTGAACCTCCCACATCCCAAATATGTGCTCTTAGGTTAATTGGCAAAACAAATTCTTCCTAAATTGTCTCAAATTTGGTTTTTAATCCATAGATCTATAAACATCGACAGGGATCGTGGGTAGAGGTGGGATGGCGGCACGGGCTCGTTGGGCTGAAGGACCTGTTTCCTGTGCTGTTTTGTTCTTTAGAACACTTTCTAAAGGCAGCAAATGCACAGCCTTTGAATATTCTTAAGGCAGAGATGATAAGCAAGGGTTATAGAGGTAGAAGAGAATGTGGAGTTGGATTTATAATCAGATCAGCAGTGATTTTGCTAAATGGCAGAGCAGGCTAGGGCTGACTGGTTTTCTACTCCTAGTTCATAAGTATTTCATCTGCTGTAAGAATTTTTAGCAAGTATTTGTTTTCTGTGCCCATTCTCCTCACTCCTCTGTTCCTTCCAGTTCATCTTTAAAAACTATAAAGAGGGTCATTCTTATTGATTACCAAAGAATCCCTACAGTACGGAAGGAGGCCATTCATTCGGCCTATCAAATCGGCATCAACTCTCCAAAAGGGCATTACCCCAAGCCCTCCCCTCTGCCCTATCCATAAAATCTCACACATTTGTCATGAGTAATCCAAATCCACCTAACTTGCATTTCATTGGACTGCTAGAGGAAATCCATGCAGCAAAACATGTAAACATGGCAAGAATATGCAAATTCACATAATCACCTGAGGCCCAAATTGAACCTCAGCTTCTGGTACTGTGACAACAATGCCACCATTCCCCTTAAGTGTTCAGGCATACCGAGTGCCAGTAAGGGGAAAGACTTTCAATTTATATAGCAATTTTCATGCTGTTAAAGTGCAGCCCCTCATTGCCCCCAAGGAGAGTGAGGTGCTTAAGGTGGAAATACCACAGCAGAGTTTCATAAGCAGCAGTGAGATAACCAGATTTGATGCTAGGGATCAATGTTGGCCAGGACAGTTGGAGAGTTCCTAGAACAAAGAAGTACAGCACAGGAACAGGCCTGTTGGTTCTCCAAGCCTGTGCCGATCATGATACCTGCCTAAACTAAAACTGTATGCAATTAGAATCCATATCCTTCTATTTCCATCTCATTCGTGTGTTCATCTTGTTGCCCTTTTTAAATGCTGTTATCATACCTGCTCTCATCACCACCCCAGGCAGCGTGTTCCTATTTCCTTATTAAACAATGCCAGGTGATTTTTTTTTTAGTGTTGGTCAGGGAAATCTTTTAACTTTTGTGTCTTAAGTGAACATTGTCATGAACAAGTAAATCTGTGAGTCACTCATCTTTGGTTCTCATGTAGAAAATGATGCTGAGCTTCCATGAAGAGCAACAAGGCCTGCCGGAAAGTTTCCTTGCCACCTTCCCCTCACTAATTAAAGTGGATGTTCACTCCAAAGTGACAGATCCCAGTGTTGCTAAGAGTATGATGGGTTGCTTGCTTTCATCATTAAAAGCTAATGGTAAGTCAAAATGTTTTGCCTTCCTCTCTGAAGAGAAGTCACAGTGATTGCTAATTGTTGGACACAAACGATGCACTGAATCATGTGGAATGCATCAAACCAGTTGTTATCTCTGGTTTGTTACCCGTGCCACGTGCTAGCAAGGAGAGGAATAGGGGGAGAGAGCAGTTGAACACATGGCGAGAGGGATTCAATACCTGTATAATTGGGGGTCATTCTGGGGTAGGTGGGACTTCTGCAAATGGGATGGTCTACACCTGAACCAGAGGGGGAAAATTTGCTAATGGTCTTTGGGAGGGTTTAATAATTGGGAATCTGAATTATATCTCCAGTCTACAGAAGGTTGTGACTAGTGAGGTCATGAATAAGGTTTCAAGGTTGCAAGAGTGTACCGGCAGGCAGGAAGGTGGTTTGAAGTGTGTCTACTTCAATGTCAGGAGCATCCAGAATAAGGTAGGTGAACTTGCAGCATGAATTGGTACCTGGGACTTTGATGTTGTGGCCATTTTGGGATGTGGATAGAGCAGGGACAGGAATGGTAGTTGCAGGTTCCAGGGTTTAGATGTTTCAGTAAGATCAGAGAAGGTAATAAGAGGGAGGAGGGATGGTGTAGCATTGTTAGACAAAGACAGTATTACGGTGGCAGAAAGGACATTTGATGAGGACTCGTCTATTGAGAGAGTATGGGCTGAGGATGGAAACAGGAAAGGAGAGCTTACCCTGTTGAGAGTTTTCTGTAAGCCTCTGAAAAGTTCCAGACATGTAAAGGAAAGGATTGCAAAGATAATTCTGGATAGAAATGAAAGTAACAGGGTAGCTGTTATAGGGGACTTTTACTTTACAAATGTTGACTGGAAAAGCTACAGTTCGAATACTTTAGGTGGGTTAGTTTTTGTCCAATGTGTGCAGGAGGGTTTCCTGACACAGGATGTGGACAAGCCAATAAGAGGGGAGGCCACATTGGATTTGATACTGGGTAATGAAACAGGCTAGATGTTAAATGTGGATGTAGGTGGACACTTTGGATATAGTGACCACAGTTTGGTTGCATTTACATTAGTGATGGAAAGGAATAGGTATATATCGCAGGGCAAGAGTTAAAGTTGGAGGAAAGGAAATTATGATGCGATTAGATGAGATTTAGGATGCACAGGATGTGGAAAGAAACTGTAGATGATGGGCACAATTGAAATGTGGACCTTGTTCAAGGAGCTGCTACTGCATGTCCTTGATAAGTATGTTCCAGGCAGGGAGGAAGTAGTCGAGCAAGGGAACCATGGTTCACTAAAGAAGTTGAATCTTCTGTGAAGAAGAAGGAGACTTAAGTCAAGATGAGACATGAAGGGTTGGTTAGGATGTTTGAGAGTTACAAGTTGGCCAGGAAGTACCTAAAGAGAGAGATAAAAAGAGCCGGGGGGAACATAAGAAGCCTTTGGCAGGTAGAATCAAGGAAAATCGTAAAGCTTTCTATAGGTATGTCAGGAATAAAAGAATGACCAAGGTAAGATTAGGACTAATCAAGGACAGTAGCAGGAAGTTGTGTGGAGTCCAAAGAGATAGCAGAGGCGCTAAATGAATATTTTTTGCCAGTATTCACACAGGAAAAAGAGAGTGTTGTCAAGGAGAATACTGAGATACAGGCTATTAGACTACATGGAATTGAGGTTCATGAGGAGGTGTTAGCAATTCTGGAAAGTGTGAAAATAGATAAGTCCCCTGAACCGGATGGGATTTATCCTAGGCTTCTCTGGGAGGCTAAGGAGGCGATGGCAAAGCCTTTGGCTTTGATCTTCAGGTCGTTACTATCTACAGGAATAGTACCAGAAGACTGAAGGATAGCAAATATTGTCCCCTTGTTTAAGAACGGGAGTAGAGACAACCCTGGTAATTATAGACAGTGATCCTTATTTCTGTTGTGGGCAAAGTTTTGGAAAAGATTGTAAGAGGATTTATAATCACATTCATCCTTTCTAGATGATTAGGAATAGTCAACATGGTTTTGTGAAGGGTAGATCGTATCTCAAACGTTTTTGAATTCTTTGAGAAGGTGACCAAATAGATAGAACATTACAGCACAGAACAGGCCCTTCGGCCTTCGATATTGCGCCGACCAATATAAAAAGCAATGCCCCTCCAAACTAAACCATTCCCTTCTCTTCCATATACTTATCAACTAACCTCTAAAACGCCACCAAACTTGGCGCATCTACAACTGCTGCAGGCAGGGCATTCCACTCCCGAACCACCCTTTGGGTAAAAAACCTACCTCTGATATCCGTCCTATAACTATCACCCCTTAATTTAAAGCTGTGTCCCCTCGTGCTAGCTTTTTCCATCCTAGGAAAAAGGCTATCGCTGTCCACCCTATCTAAACCTCTAATCATCTTATATGTTTCAATAAGGTCTCCTCTTAGCCGCCTTCTTTCTAACGAAAACAACCTCAAAATCCCTCAGCCTCTCTTCATAAGACCTGCCCTCCATACCAGGCAACATCCTGGTAAACCTCCTCTGTACCCTCTCCAATGCCTCCACATCTTTCTTATAATGTGGGGACCAGAACTGCACACGATACTCCAAGTGCGGCCGCACTAGAGTTTTGTACAGTTGCAACATGACGTTGTGGCTCCGAAATTCACTCCCCCTACCAATAAAAGCTAAGACTCCATATGCCTTCTTAACAACCTTATCAACTTGATTGCCAACTTTCAGGGATCTATGCACATAAACACCAAGATCCCTCTGTTCATCAACACTATTAAGAGTCCTACCATTAGCCCTATACTCTACACATTTATTGTTCCTGCCAAAGTGCATTACCTCACACTTTTCCACATTAAACTCCATTTGCCACTCTCGGCCCAGCTCTGCAACTTGTCCAAGTCACTCTGTAAACTATAACACCCCTCTTCACTATATACCACTCCACCGACTTTAGTGTCATCTGCAAATTTACTGATCCATCCCTCAATACCCTCATCCAGATCATTTATAAAAATTACAAACAGCAGGGGCCCCAACACAGACCCCTGAGGCACACCACTTGTCACCGAACTCCACGATGAATATCTCCCATCAACCACCACCCTCTGTCTTCTATCTGCTAGCCAATTCCTAATCCAATTAGCTAAATTACCCTCTATCCCATACATCTGCATTTTCTGCAGAAGCCTTCCATGGGACACCTTATTGAATGCCTTACTAAAGTCCATATATACCACATCAACTGCCTTACCCCCATCCACCTCTTTGGTCACTTTTTCAAAAAACTCAATAAGGTTAGTAAGGCACGACCTACCCTTCACAAAACCATGCTGACTATCCCCAATCAATTCAGTTCTCTCTAAATAACTATAAATCCTATCCCTAATAATTCTCTCCAATACTTTGCCCACAACAGAAGTAAGACTCATAGAACATAGAACATAGAACATAGAACAATACAGCACAGAACAGGCCCTTCGGCCTTCGATGTTGTGCCGACCAAAATAAAAAAGCAATGCCCCTCCTAACTAAACCATTCCCTTCTCATCCATATACTTATCAACTAACCTCTTAAACGCCACCAAACTTGGCGCATCTACAACAGCTGCAGGCAGGGCATTCCACTCCCTAATCACTCTTTGAGAAAAGAACCTACCTCTGATATCCGTCCTATAACTCATACCCCTTAATTTAAAGTTGTGTCCCCTCGTGCTAGCTTTTTCCATCCTAGGAAAAAGGCTATCACTGTCCACCCTATCCAAACCTCTAATTATCTTATATGTTTCAATAAGATAAACTGGCCTATAATTCCCTGGAAGGTCTCTCTTCCCCTTCTTGAACAAAGGTTGATGGATGAAGGTTAAGCAGTTGATGTGTTGTGTATGGATTTCAGTAAAGTGTTTGATAAGGCTCCCCACGGTAAGCTATGCAGAAAATAGAGGCACGGAATTGAGGGTGATTTAGCAGTTTGGATCAGAAATTGGCTACCTGTAAGAAGAAGGTGGTGGTTGATGAGAAATGTTCATTCTGGAGTTCAGTTACTATTGGTGTACCACAAGGATCTGTTTTGGGGCCGCTGCTGTTCATCATTTTTATAAATGACCTGGATGAGGGTTAGAAGGATTGTTTAATAAATTTGTGGATAACACAAAAGTCAGTGAATTATGGACGGTACAGAAGGATGTCGCAGGTTGCAGATTACAGAGGGACATGGATAATCTGCAGAGCTAGGCTGAGAGGTGACAAATAGAGTTTAATGTGGAAAAGTGTGAAGTGATTCACTTTGGAAGGAGTAACAGGAATATAGAGTACTGGGTTAATGGTAAGTTACTTGGTAATGTGGATGAGCAGAGAGATCTCCGTGTCCACGTGCATAGATTCCTGAAAGTTGACACCCAGGTTGATAGAGTTGTTAAGAAGCTGCACAGTGTGTTAGCTTTTACTGGTAGAGGGATTGAGTTTCGGAGCCATGAGGTCATGTTGCAGCTGTACAAAACTCTGGTGCGGCTGTGCCTAGAGTATTGCATAGAGTTCTGGTCACCGCATTGTAGGAAGGATTGGAAAGGGTGCAGAGGAGATTTACTAGGATATTGCCTGGTATGGTGAGAAGGTGTTATGAGGAAAGACTGAGGGACTTAAGGCTATTTTCATTAGAGAGGAGATTAAGAGATAACTTAGAAGCACACAAAATGATCAGAGGATTAGATAGGATAGAGAGTGAGAGCTTTTTTCTTTGGATGGTGATGACTAGCATGAGGGGACATAGCTTTAAACTGAGGGGTGATAGCTATAGGACAGATGTCAGAGGTTGCTCTTTACTCAGTAGTAAGGATGTGGAATGCCCTGCCTGCAACAGTAGTGGAGTCGCCAGCATTAAAGGCATTTAAATGATCATTGGATAAACATATGGATGATATTGGAATAGTGTAGGTTAGGTGGGCTTTAGATTGGTTTCACAGATCAGTGCAACATCAAGGCCCAAAGGGCCTGTACTGTGCTGTAATGTTCTATATTCTAAATGATTACCTCCTGAATATTAATTTTTTTTTTATTTCTCCCACATTCTTGGAAATTCTACAAATGAATTGGTTACTGCCCAAACATGTCTCTTTCTAAAAGGATTCACATTCTAGGTTTTGGCTGTGTGTTTCTGTCTCCTACAGTGAGGATCTTGGTCAAGATATTTAACTGGAAGATGATCCTTAGCCAGCTTACATTTGAAGTGCATGGTGCACAATGACTGTCAATTAGAGAACTGCGAATAGACATATTTGATCAGGCTGAAGATTGTGTAATATCTGATCCCTTGGCAAATCTCCCAATAACTTACAGCTCCTTGAGGCTGGTGTTGAGAAAATGTACTTTTTTCCACTGAAGGGTTTGATTTGATTTATTGTCATATGTATTAGTATACAGTGAAAAGTATTGTATCTTGTTCGCTATACAGACAAAGCAAACTCTTCATAGAGAAGAAGAGTGCCAAATGTAGTGTTATATTTATAATTAGGGTGTAGAGAAAGATCAACTTAGTGCAAGGTAGATCCAAGTTTGGCAGCAGTGAAAGTGCTGTTTTTGAGTCAGTTGGTACGTGACCTCAGACTTTTATATTCTCTTCCCAACAGAAGAAGGTGAAGAGAGAATGTCTGAGGTGCATGGCATCTTTAATTATGCTGGCTGCTTTGTTGAGGCAGCAGGAAGTGTAGACAGTCAATGGATGGGAAGCTGGTTTGCATGATGGACTGGGCTTCATTCACGACCCTTTATTGTTTTTTGTGGACTTGGGCAGAGTAGGAACCATACCAAGCTGTGATGCAACCAGAAAGGACTTCCATTCGAGGGGTAGGTGACTTCTATCTTCAGTGATATCTTGCCTGGTAATTGTGAGACCCTAGAATGGATAATGAACAAAACAACCAATCAGAATTGTGTTGTCCATGAAGTCAGCCTTTCAACATTGATATCACTGTCCTGTGAGAGTCCTGAAGAGCAGCTGAGGGAAGATGGCACAGAGAGGACACAAAATGGACTGTGGAACTAACGAGGAATATCCCTGATCTCCTTTGCCAGGAAGGCCATTGCCCAAATCCTCGCTAGCTGCCTTCTCCCTGTCTCTGAAATAGTCCTTCCAGAAGGCTGGTGTCATTTCTGACCAACCATAAATGGATGTAGAATCTACAGTGCAGGACAAGGCCATTTGGCCCATCAAGTCTGCATCAACCACAATCCTACCCGAGCCTTATTCTCACAACCCCATGCATGTACTATTAATAGTGCCCCTGACACTAAAGAGCAACTTAGCATGGCCAATCCACCTAACACACACATCTTTAGACCATAGGAAGAAACTAGAGCACCTAGAAGAAACTCACACTGATATGGTAAGAATGTGCAGACTCCACACAGACAATAACCTGAGGCTGGAATCGAACCCAGGTGTCTCTCGGTGTGAGACAGCAGTGCTAACCACTGTGCCAATTTGCCACTCTGTATTGTGAGTAATTCTGGAATCCATATGGGAGTGATGTGATAGCACTGGAAAGGGTGCAGAGCAGATTTACCAGGATGTTGCCTGGCTGGAGAGTTTGAGTTATGAAGGATGATTGGATACTCTAAGATTATCTTTAGAGCAGAGGAGATTGAGGATGCAAAACTAAGGCATTACGAGGCTTTGGGCCAAGTCCTGGAAAATGACATTGTAATAGTTTGGGTGGTTTGTCTTGAGTGCAGATGAGATGGGATTGAAGGGCCTTTTTCTGTGCTGTGTATCTTTTTCTGACTCAGACATGAGAGAGAGAATAATACCCTGTGATTACAGATAGTATATTTTGATTTGGGTGCATTTTTATTTGGTAACTGAGGCACTGCTGTAGCTTTGTTTCCTGTTTTATGTCTCCATTTCTTCTATTTGATTCCAACTGCTGGAAATAGCATTTAGATACTTGCATTTCTAATTGGTTGACATATTTCTAATTTAAAAGTTAATTATACAATGTTTATATAAATATAAATTGTCATGGCAAGCATTCAAACATCAATGTGTCTAATCAAGACCTAGGATTGCTTTAAAACATACTTGATTCTATCTTGTAACACTGAACTTCTTAATCCTAAATTGCAGTTGCAGGATACATTAGTTAGGCCCAAGGCCCATATTTCAGGCATGTTGAAATGTGCTGTCCTAACAAGCAACATGCTTATGCTGTGTTGCAAACTCTGAATTTCACCCAAAATTCTGAATGTGTGGGGATGGTATGGGGAAGCGGGGCCTTGGTTGAATTGGCACATTCTTGTTACTGGGTAGCAGTAGAAAGGAAATGTCACTGTCACGTAGTTTCTACGTAACATCAGCAAATTACATTTTTATAGCACCTTTAATGTAGTTAAGCATGCCAGAGTGCTTTACAGGAGCAGTTATCAAACAAAATTTGACACCAAGCCAGGTAAGATATTGGGATAAGTGATCAAAAGCTTTTTCAGTCAAGTGGCTGAAAGATGACAGAGAATAGATGGCCTGTGATGGATCCAGGGTATATTGGAGTGCCTATTCCATTGCAGGTTGTTTGCAATGGGTTCCGATGAGTTAAATTCCTACTTATTTCCTTTTTTTAGGGTCACGAGGAGCATTCTGTGAAGTAAAACCCAATGATCGACGAGGGCTGGAATTCTACAGAAAGCTGGGCTTCTTGGAGTTGGCCAAAATGGAGGGATTTCCGAAAGAGATGTTGGTTCTGGGAAGGAACTTGTAACGGTTGCCCTGTGCTACGTAGTGTAATTAAAGGATGTGTATAATTAAATGTATCTAAATTTAGCCTTAAGCTGAATAACCTGTGTTTAATAATGTTTTATATTTTATCTTTTTTTATTTGAAATGCATAATAAGGTGAACTTGATCTAGATGGCACTTTGTGAGATGGGCAGAGCTCCACTGATGCAGTAACAAAGCAATGCCTTTTCCATTTTCTGTTTTTGCCCTTTTAATATTTTTCCCATCTCACATCAGAAATTCTCTGTTATTAAACAGGAAGTTGATAAGGTGGAGAATGGTTTCTCTCACTTCTGACACGAGTAACAGACTGACAGTGTTTGCTTGCTGTGCAGCCATTTAAACCATATTGTCATGATGAGGCTGTTTATAACTAACCCTCCATCACAGAGGAAAGTTTGAACATCTTGGCTTGCAGTGATGAAACGAGCCAAGTTCAGTTTGAATGAGATTCTGGGATTTCTAACTGGTACCTTGGAGTCTGCTTTCTGCAGTATTGTTTTGTGAAAACTAATGGTCTTTTCGACTTTAAATTGATTTCTTTTTAAAAAGGCACCTTGTATGTAGAGATTCTTATAATCTAATTTAGCATTTTATAGAATTGTTTCCGAATAAAGGATCAAACTATAAATGTAAATCTGAAATAAGTGCACCAGTGCTGGGAATACACAGCCGGTTAGGCAACATCTGTAAAGGCGAAAGGTAGACTAATATTTTGAGTGCCTACCTTTCAGAACCTGATCTGACTGTACATCTAAGCCGTTTATTGAGGTGGGAGAATTTGTTTGTATAAAGACCACGTGAAGTCTGACTTGGAAGTAGACCTACACTGATTTCATGAGTAACAACGTAGACTTACAATTACCACCTTAATATAGGTAGAATAGCCCAGTCCTGGTATGTGACTTTACCTTCCTCCCCTGTACCCACAGCCCTCAGTAAATTTCAGTAACCTCCTGTACGTCTTGCCCTGCTGAGTAAGAAGGCTTCATTACAGAAGTTGTTGTAGAGGAATTGAAACAATGAACATGCGATTTCTGGTTTCATGGCTTGGTTTGTTGCATGGACCAGCAAGCATTTGCCTTATGACCAATTCTCTTGCGTTTGATTCTGGTGTCTGTGTCCACGGTATGTCTTCTGGCTGTCAGTTTGGGAGAGACACTAAGGATGAGATGAGATCCCCTAATGTCTGCAGCAGAGAGGAGGGAATCAGGAAGATGGGTTCAAGCACTGAGCAAAGCCAATGATACTCATTTTATAGCTTGTAATGTTTCTGATATTTGGGAGGAAACAAATTTGCTTTTCCATCTTCATTATACTGACATCCGCATTCCTGCAACTTCTACTTCTGCTTCCTCTGAAGAAATCGTATTATGATTCTGTCTCCACAGATGCTGTCAAATCTGCTGAGTTTTTCCAGCATTTTCTGTTTATTCCTGCAACCAGTATCTGTTGTCGCAACCTGTGTCTGTTATAGCTTTTTTTAAATTCTGCATTTAGTTGTTGTACTCGATTCTTAAATCCTGGATTGAGTGAAAATTAGCTGCAACTCATGTTAAATTCCATTCATTCTTGTCTGGATATTTTTCTGAACACTTTTGAGTCTACATCTGCATGCACTGTGCAAATCTAGCTTTTCTATTTACTCTCTTACCATGCCTGGTTTCATCAAACCAAGCAAAACACTCAAATGCGGTCAAAGTTTTCAGATCTCCTGCTCCCTGCCCCACCCATTACCACCTCTCACATCTCAATTCATCTCCAATCAAATAAAAGAACTTTGTTATGTAATGTACACAGAATTGGACAGAAATAATGCTGCTATTATATGATTCTGTGTGAATGATGCAGGGAACAGAGGGAATACAGAATTATCCAGGTCGGTTCCAGTCACATTCCCAGATCTAGCCACATAGAAATCTGATTTTACAGACTCCTTGGTCTACAGATCAATCTTGTTTGAAAACCCATGTTTTATAAAACCAGGTTAATACCCTTTTTAAATCATCTTTTCTGTCTCATTTCTGCCCTGCCCCTTACTATCTCCCAGATTACACTGCGACATGTTTGTGTATTTGGTTTGCTTGCTGCATACTTGAGACTAGCTTCTGGCTTCCTTGCTTCCTTTGGTTGTGCAGTGCTGTTTTTTGTGCAGTGCTGTTTTCTGCACAAGTGCTAGAAACCAGTCTATGGGAACAGTATGGGGAGAGTGGAGTTGCATGAAGATATGTGGCCTGTGCTGAAGAATCAGTACTATAGGAAGACTGAGTCTGTGATTCCAGAAACTGATAGCATGACAGTGCGCACAAATCTCTATGGAAATTAATGAGCCACTCTTTTTTGAAGGAAGGAAAGAAATGGAACCAAATACTTAGCAGATTGGATAGAGTTGCCTGCCTGTTAGATTTTCTGTTGCAAACATCAACCTGCTGTGTATTCTGGCACATGGGTTTTTTTGCCCATTAGCTAAAAATAGAAGTGGCAACTTGTTTAACATTTCCTCACCAAATTGCCTTTGAAAAAGTGAACCACTGCAATACATGCAATGTAGGTGCTCAAAAATATGTAAACTCCAGGATTTTCACCCAGTGACAATGATGAACTCCAATTCAGGATAACATACAATTGAGGGAGGTGTGCGGGTGACAGTGTTCCCTTGCATCTGCCACTTGTCCTAGGCAGTAGATGTTGTGAGCTTGGGTCATGATGCTTAAGGCAGGTTTCAGTGGTTCTTTCCCCTCCAAGGATTAAACTGATTCAGTATTTTTCATCAGGTAAAACAAGGAAAGCTTTCTTTACACCCAATGGTATGGTTACAGATTCTAGCCTCCCAAACCTGAGGCGTGGCTAGTGCAAACATTGAGCTTTAAAACAATACAATGAACATACTAATGGCTTCAGTTTTACAAACTACGCTGGAGGTCCATATTGCCTGTCTTAAACTATAAAGAATATTAACTTTGATCATTACCATAATATTGTAATACCAAACTCTGCGGGTGCCAACCCTTCTTCGTTTATTTCCGTAACATGGGAATTTAGCCAAACTCCTTTACTTTCCACAGCCCATTTTCAAAACGCACAGACGTACTGCTAGCTTTTGATAAGTTAACTGGTGTCCTCTTGCCAAAACTTGTGACACTCATCAGTGGAGTACAGCCCAGATAAGGAAAGAACTGTGTACATATAAATCTTTTTAAAAGATCATCTTTTTGTGTGTCTTTTGTTTTTAAAATGTTAGGATGTAAGTTAGGAGGATTTGTTTACTCAGTATTAACTGTTCCAGTGTTGACACACTAATACCTAAACATATGCTTCTGGTCTGTTTTTAATCACGATCCCAATTGCAGGAAATTCAACAGTTATGCTGATTTGTTGTCAATATGGAAAACTAAACCAGTCCTGGAGTGGGGACCCTGAGGGAAAATGTTTAGAAGCATAATCTGAGTGAACGTGGAAACCTGAGCAGCTAAAATAGCCCTGGTTAATTGCTACTTTGGGGATATTGTTCAAGTAAAGCACCATTTCCTCTGGTTGTAGTTCACCATCAGTGTTAGGAAGCTCCACCATTGGGAAGATGGTGGAGCTTCCATCTTCCCAATGATCTGGTTATTGTCTTCTGTGTAAATTGAAATTTGCTGCTGCAGGTGACATTGCTGCTCATTTTAATTTAGTAGGAAGTATTTATATTCCATTAGCACTGATCATCTCATTGCAATCATTCCTGGGCAAAACTGTCACATGACTACAGCCAGAATGGTATGCACTATTTTTATAGTCACACCTTGCTATACGTCGGTGAGCACCTTCTGGTTGCAGTGGGACTAATATGATGATGCAGAAGTGTGCTTGCTATTTGGTGGGAGGTTGTGTTCTGGGTTTTTATGGGATGTGGGTATTGCTGGCTCGACCCACTTAGTTACCCTTCAGAACATGGTGAATTGTGTTCTTGAAGTCCCTGAAGTGTAAGTGCTGTTTGTGTATTGGAGAATTGATACTAGGAACACGGAGGATTAAAAATAATAGAACTTTATTTACAGGGTGGTGTTCCTGCATGGCTACTTCACTCTGTCATAACAATGTTTATTGCAACTACGAACAATCAATGTTCTTAAGTGCCAGCTACACCCATAGTGCTTTTAGGGAGAGAATTCTAGGAATTTGACCCAGCAATCATGAAGGAAGACATATATTTTCAATTAGGGTAGTGCTTCGTGGTTTTTCACACTCTGGATGTCCTCCATGTAATCTTTTTGAAGCTACGATATAGTTGAGAGGGAAGAACATGCAAAGTCATATAAAGTCATATTTCGTGAAGAAAATTAATTTCATAGCCAGATCAAGTTAACATTGGCTAATGGTACTACTGAGCATTAGAGGGTGCCATGGTACCACTTTTCTCTGGCTGTTCCCTGCAGTTGTTGCCAATAATTAAGAAAGCGCATAAATAATTTTCAATTTAATTATTCCCATTTTTCAACCCATTCTTTGTTTCAAAAAATGTGAACTAAAGGAACAGTGATCAAAGGCAAAGAAAGATTGGTGGTTGGATTAATTGAATGGCTTTTGCAAATAAGCTGGCACAGTCATGTCGTGTCAAAATGCCTCCTGTGTAGTGGCTGTAGAAACATTTTCCTGATGTGTTTTTGGATCTGGTTTGTAGAGAAAGAGATCCTGGCCCAGCTAAATTTACTGAAAATAATGTTGAGTTGAATCTTGTGTTTATTAGTACTTTGAATGTTGCTCTGTGTCAGATTTTCTAATTTTGGTAACACTTGTTCTGCATTCACCATTTTGCCATTCGATTCCTTGTGTATGGAGAGAGCTTTCACTGATAACGTCCTTGGTTTAAATCCTAATTGAATATTTAGCTAGGCTGATACTCCCAATGGTGCAAAGGTTTATGCTGTCTGAGGGTTGCATTTTTCAAATGAGACATTTTAAACCATGATTTCTTACCCACCCCATCTAGATGTAAAAGATTGCCTGATACTGTTTTGAAATAAAACAGGCCAGGTCTTCAGTATCCTGACCAGTATAATCCCATAATTAAATGCCATAGGTCATCATTTATATTACTTTTGTGGAACTTTGCTTTTCAAATAGCTCCCTGTGTTTGTAGCTCAGTACTTGATTGTGAAGCATTTGCCAAGATCCTGATGTAAATATATGGCTATTTTGGCAGTCTTATAACAGCTGGGGTATATTTAAGCCTGATTGCTGTCTGATTAATCCATGCTGGCCAGAATTGGACAGTGGTTGTGATTCTTGTCATGGTCAGACATCAGGCTCACTGTTGGGAAATGGTTTATTTGACTGAGGTATCACTGAGACACACACTACCTTCAATTCCTCATTGAAATCTTGGAAAGAAGGAAGCAATTCAGCTGCCTGAGTCTATTCCATGATGTTGATCTGCAGTTCAGCTGCTCGCGTAGTGCTGTCAAGAACAGAGTGCATCCAAACCAGAGTGAAATGTGACCATTTGATGCAGAGCGAGGAAGGTGCTACTGCTTTTTCATCAAATAATTGTAGAGATTTGTGTCAGCTAGAGTTATAAATATTCCCATGTTTTGTGTACTTAGTCAAATTGGTGTGCAAAAAAAAAATTAAGTTGTGCCAGACTAGGCTGTGCATCTGAAAGGTGGGAGCTTGTGCGCAACAAAAGTGAACCCAGTTTCTCAAGTTCACAGTGTCCCCCTCCTGCATCTCCAAATCACGTACCTACTCAATAACTATCTACAATTAGTTTCAAACCAAACTCAACTGAGAATGCAGTATTACGATGACAGTGGGACCAGTAAAGGGAAATCTAGGTGAGACAAAGAATGAGGATTCACAAACTGATGGACTGTAAACCAATTTGGTTCACTAATATCCTTTAGGGAAGGAAATCTGTCCTTACATTTGCTTCTAGAACTACAGAATGGATTGACTCAACTGCATTTAGGCAACTAGGGGAGACCAGTAAATGCTGGTCAGCTTTGTCAATAACCTTCCTTCCAATTGGGGACATTTAGTATCTTTGCAACCCAGATACTGAAGTAGCCTATGTCCCAAATGCAGCAAAACCTGGATAATATTCAGGCTTGGGCTGACAAGTGGCAAGTAACATTTGTGCCACATGGGGGCCAAGTAATGACGATCTCTGACGAGAGAATATTGGCATTAACTGGCACTACCATGACTGTATTTCCTATTATAATAGTACCCCTCCCTGCATGTTGATAGAGATTTACAGCATAGAAACAGGTCCATTAGCCCATCTTATCCATGCTGCTGTTTTTAACCATTAAGCTAGTCCCAATTGTCTGCATTTGGCCCATATCCTTTATACCCATCTCACCCATGTAATTCTAAATACTTAAAGACAAAATTGTACCTGTGGCTTGTTCCAGACCCTCAGTAAAAAGAAAATGTCTCTCTGAACCCTTTTGTATCTCTTGCCTCTCTAGACTCCCCTACCTTTAAAATAATAAGGGGCACAGATCAGCTAATCAGTATCTTTATAAGATCACCCCTAAGCCTCCCACACTCCAGGGGGAAAAGGCCTGGTTTATCCTGCCAAGTCCCAGTAGCATTCTAGTAAATCTTTTCTGCACTCTTTCTAGTTTAATAATATCCTTTCACCAATAGGGTCACCAGAACTGTACACAGTATTCCAAGTGTGGCCTTATGAATGTCTTGGATAACTTCAAAAAGATATCCCAATTCCTGTATTCAATCTTCTAAGCAATTAAACTAAGCATGCCAAATGCTGCCTTTACCACCCTGACCAGAAACTGAACTGGACTAACCATGTAAATATAGTGGCTACCAGTGCAGGTCAAAGACTGGGAATTCTGCCATGAGTAGCTCACTTCCTGATTCCCTAAAACCTGTGCACTACAAGGCATAAGTCAGGAGTGTAATGGAATACCCTCCACTTGCTTGGATGAGTGCTGCTCCAACAACACTAGCAATAGTGTGACACCATCCAGAACAAAACAGCCTGCTTGATTGTTACATTCACTCTGTACATCACTGACAAACAATGGCAGTTGTGTGTACCATCTACGAGATGCACTGCAGGAACTCAATGTTCCTTAGGTAGCATTTTCCAAACTCTCAACCACTACCATCTTGAAGAACAAGAGCAGCAGATATCTGAGAATTTCACCACTTGGAGGTTCATCTCCAAGTCCTTCATCATGCTGAATTGGAATTATATTTCTGCTCCTTCACTGTCACAAGGTAAAAATTGTGGAACGTGCTCACTAACACTGTTGTGGGTGTACCTACACTTATGGACTGCAGTGGTTCAAGAAGGTACTCACCATCACTTCAGTGGCAACTAGGGATGAGCAATAAATGCCAGTGATGCCCACATCCCATAAAATGAATGTAAAAAACTACCCCCTCCTAAACTCATCGACCCTCTCCTCAAACCTTCCATTTATTAATCCACTCATTAATATAGATTCTTAATAGATGAGACCCCAGCAGTAATTCTTACAAGACTCCACTCCTCACAGTCCATCAAACTGTAAATTGTTCATTAACCACTCCCTTGTATTCTAATCTTTGGGCGATTGCTAATACGTCTCTAATATATTTCATTATGAAATGCTAGAGGTCCTGGAGAAAATGTTTAACACTTAGAGGTTGCCTTTCAACAGTGAAGTGAGGAAACACTTCTGCGAGCAAACAGTGGAATAAGTTTGTAATTCTTCCTCAACAAATAACCAGTGTGTTAATTTAGATTTTTTGTTAATTGGAACAAAGGTGGCAATATGATCAGCTATGAATCTTATTGCATAGCAGAACAGACTTGAGGTTTAAATAGTTCACCCCTTACCCCTTAATATTTTTATGAAAACTATGAATCTCAGTTTTGAAAGCTGTAATTGTCCCAAGGGTTTTGGGAATGTGCTCCAGATTTTCTCCAAAAATTAAAGTTTGGCCTTTTTTTTTGGTGAAAATTATGGCCCCTTTTTTATAGCTCCTCAGAGGAAATCATTCTGGATCTACATCATACTTTAATCTTTTGTCCTGATGACTACAGGGATTGAACCTCCAGTGTAAGGCTAATTATCTGCTGCACTAACTGCTCTTCTCTCCTCACGAAGTAATTGTGGAAAGTATAGATACAATGCTCTTACTGCTCCCAGCAGAAAGCTGATGACCGTGTGGTTATTGATCAGAAATTTCTGCAGTTTCCAATGTTTCTTTCCACGAAGTGTTAGTTAGCAATGCCCTGTCATGTCTTACAGCCCACTGCTATGTTATCAGTCAGCTGTCGTTCTGCTTTCCTTGGGTCCTACGTTTCTGATTCTTACCCAAGTGCATATTACATTCACAATCTCAACAGGAATGTCCTGATACAAGGTAGTTTAAAAAAAAACTGGACTCTTCTGCCAATGTGTTGTAATGTGAGTGGGCCAGTGTCACGCCCATTCAGTAACCAATGGATAATAAACATCAGTCTCACAATGCTAACTGCATTCTGTCGAAAGAGGCGATTACGGAGGAGGGAATTTAAAAAGACTACAAAGCTGGACAAAATCCTGACAAGAATTTGAATTAAATCAAATCAAGTGGCCAGGAGCCATATGGTGCAGAAAAGGTCCTTGCTGCACTGAGGATAACTACCACAAAGGCATGCCAATTCCATTTCCTTGCACTCATCACATACCCTTGAATATTATGATATTTCAAGTGCTCATCCAAATATTTTTTAATGGTTGTAAAGTTTCCAGCCTCCATTACCTTCCCAGACAGCACATTCCAGAATCCACCACTCTAAGTGATTTTTTTTCTAATTCTTCTGCCCCTTAGCCTAAAACTTTCCCCTCATGATTGACCCCTCAACCCAGAGGATTGATGAAGGACAAGCCGTTGATGTCATCTACGTGGATTTCAGTAAGGCGTTTGACAAGGTTCCTCATGGTAGACTGATAGAAAAGGTGAAGGCGCATGGGATACAGGGCCAGGTACGTAGATGGGTTGAGAACTGGCTTGGGAGGAGGAGACAGCGGGTAGTAGTGGAAGGCTCTTTTTCCAACTGGAGGTCAGTCACTAGTGGTGTGCCATAGGGCTCAATACTAGGACCTCTTCTATTTGTGGTTTATATAAATGACTTGGAAGAGGGGGTAGGTGGTGTGATCAGCAAATTTGCTGATGACACTAAGATGCTTGGATTAGCAGGAACTGAGGAGCAGTGCCAGGCAATACAACAGGACATAGGCTGGTAGATTGGGCAGATAGATGGCAAATGGAATTTAATCCGGATAAATGTGAGGTGATGCATTTTGGCCGAAAAAATGTAGTGGGGAATTATAGGATAAAAGGTAAAACTATCCGGAGTATAGAGATGCAGAGAGACCTGGGGGTGCAGGTTCACAAGTCTCTAAAGGTGTGAGTACAGATGGAGAATGTGATAAAGAAAGCGTATGGTATGTTAGCCTTCATAGGAAGAGGTATAGAATACAAGAGTAGGAGTCTAATGTTGCAAGTGTATAGAACGTTGGAGTACTGCATCCAGTTCTGGTCGCCTTACTACCGGAAGGATGTGGAGGCCCTGGAGAGAGTGCAGAGGAGATTTACCAGGATGCTGCCTGGTATGGAAAGGCTGTCTTACGAGGAAAGATTGAATGCACTGGGGTTGTTTTCCCTTGAAAGACGTCGGCTGAGAGGGGATCTATTAGAGGTGTATAAGATTATGAGGGGTGTAGATGGAGTAAATGGTGGTAAGCTTTTTGCACTATTAGAAAAGGATAGAACGAGGGGTCACGGCCTTAGGGTGAGGGGGGCTATGTATAAGACTTAATATTAGAGGGCAGTTTTTCACACAAAGGGTAGTGGGGGTGTGGAATGCACTACCGAGTAAGGTGGTGGGAGCAGCCATGCTAGGGTTGTTTAAGAGTCTCTTGGACAGCCACATGAGCGGTTTGCAGATAGAGGGATGTAGTAGGACTGTTTAAATATCCTATTTGTTTCCACAGGATGTTTGGTCCACCTTGTTGACCAACAAGGGCATGCATTCGGCAGGTCGTGCGAGAGCTGCTCTTGGATGTTGCTTCAGGAGTGGCCTAGTGCTTCAAGTCGTTAGTGTATGCTTAAACTGGACCATCTGATGGGCAACATGACAGCTCAGAGACTATCGCTGTTGCTGTGCAGACACATGGATTTGGGCCTGTGTCTGCGGGAGTTTGCATGTTCTCCCCGTGGTTGTGTGGGTTTTCTCTGGGTGCTCCGGTTTCCTCCCACATCCCAAAAATGTGCTCTTAGGCTAATTGGGTAACAAATTGGTTCCTATATGTCATTAAGACGTTAGGATGGCGGCGCGGGCTCGTTGGGCCGAAGGGCCTGTTTCCCGTGCTGTGTTGTTCTTTGTTCTTTGTTCTTTGTAAACAGCTGCTTGCTACTCACCCTGTCCATACCCCTCATAATCTTACAATACCTTAATCATGTTCCCCCACAGCCCCCACTCCACCTCAGCCTTCTCTGCTCTAGAGAAAAACAATCCAAGTCTCTTATAGCTCAAGTGCTCCATCCCAGGCAAATCCTGGTGAATCTCCTCTATCCCCTCACATGCTATCGCATCCTTCCTAGAGCGAAGTGACCAGACTGCATATAATATCCAACTGTGGTCTAACCAATGCTCTGTGTAATATGAATATAATCTTGCTCTTATACTCTTTGCCACAATTGATAAAAGCAAAGGTTGCATGTTCTTCTTAATTATTCTATTCACGAGCCTTGCTAAACTTTGGGAATTTATGAATAATTATACAATAATTCTGCTGTTCCTCTGAGCTTCCCAATGTCCTACCATTCATTAAATATCGCTCATCTGGTTTCTTCTTACAAAATGCATCACCTCATACTTATGGATTAAATACCATCTGCCACCGCTCTGACCAATCCAATCGGCAAATGGAATTCAATACAGATGTGTGAGGTGATTCACTTTGGTAGGAATAACAGGCATATGAAATATAGGGCTAATGGAAGGACCCTTAATAGTGTTGTCGAGCAGAGGGAACTTGGGATACAAGTACATAGCTCTTTGAAAGTTGGCACCCAGGTTGATAAAGTTGTTAAGAAGGCGTACGGTGTGTTAGCTTTTATTGGTAGAGGGATTGAATTTAGGAGCCGTGAGGTTATGTTACAACTATACAAAACTCTGGTGCAGCCGCACTTGGAGTATTGCGTACAGTTCTGGTCGCCGCATTGTAAGAAAGATGTGGAAGCATTGGAAAGGGTGCAGAGGAGGTTTACCAGGATGTTGCCTGGTATGGTGGGAAGGCCTTATGAGAAAGGCTGAGGGACCTAAGGTTATTTTCATTAGAGAGAAGAAGGTTACGGGGTGACCTAATTGAGGCGTATAAGATGATCAAAGGACTGGATAGGGTGGATAGTGAGAGCCTTTTTCCTCGGATGGTGATGACCAACACGAGGGACATAACTTTAAATTAAGAGGTGGTAGTTATAGGACGGATGTCAGAGGCAGGTTCTTTACACAGAGGGTGGTGAGAGCGTGGAATGCCCTGCCTGCAGCAGTTGTGGACTCGCCTACTTTGGGGGTATTCAAATGGTCAGGGGATAGGCATATGGATGATATTGGAATAGTTTAGGTTAGAGAGGCCACTGGCCGGCGCAACATCGAGGGCCGAAGGGCCTGTAATGTTCCATGTTCTAATCCATCTATATCTTAAGGATTATTTATTAATGTCACAAATATTCTTACCTTGACACTGCAATGAAGGTATTGTGAAAATCTTTGTCACCATCTGTTCAGGTGCATTGAGGGAAAAGTTTAGCATTGCCAATCCACCTAACCAAGCATGTCTCTCTCCTGTAACTTACAACCATCTTCATTATTAACCACCCTACCAACCTTGGTGTCATCAACAAACATGCTTAATATTCCCAGCACATTTTCATCTGTTATTTACGTATATAACAAACAATAAGAGTTAAATAATTGCTGTAAAACCCAATTAGTTTACTGATGACCTTTAGAGAAGGAAACCTTTTTGTCCTTACCCATTTAGTCAATAGGATGGAGGAAATTAGAGATTCAGCATTGCTCAGTCCAGGGAATGATGCAGCATTGGAAACAGCAGCGATGTAAGATTTAATATTATTTATTGCACGCTATGACATGTCAGTAAACTGATAACATCACACTCTTATTCACACATTTGGAGAACTGCTAAACTACATCCAATACACAGACATAAAGTGGAATTACCCTTTCATTCACTCGCTGTAACCTAATTTTATTCAGCACATGTACACTTAAGTCACAAATAAATACAAATTTAGTCATCTTGCTCAAGAATGACTTTGTGTTCATCCACAGATCTGGAAAGAATTAAGATGCTAGGGAAGTTGTAGAATCATAGAATCTTACAGTGCAGAAGGAAGCCATTCAGCCCATTAAGTCTGTACCGACAACAATCCCACTCGGGCCCTATCCCCATAACGCCATGCAATTACTCAGCTAGGGGCAATTTAGCACGGACAATCCACCCAACCCCGCTCATTTTTGTAGTGTGGAAGGAAACTGGAGCACCCAGAGGAAAGCCATACAGTCATGGGGAGAATGTGCAAATTCCACACAGACAGTGACTCACGCCAGGAATCAAACATGGCTCTCTGGTGCTGTGAAGCAGCAGTGCTAACCACTGTGTTGTCCCCAGATCAAAGTAGATACTGTGGCATTGTGTGAAAACAATGTGTGCCTGTTATTTAGTCATTTGCCTGACACAACAACCCCAATTGAAAGGATCACTCAGATGATGGGTACCCTTTCCCAAGCAGGTTATTCTACTGTGGAGGGCATCATAGCTGAGCATTACATTACCTTTAATTAATGTCCACACACTTTTCTATCAGAAGTGTACTGTACAGTGTCAGAAGGATCCTATTTGATTTCTAATGTTCCTAAGGGCTAACTGTATTGTCTGAATATTGGCCTTCTGGTTATGTGCCCATCAACTAAAAATCAGTTTCCAAATGTTTGTCTGTCAGTGACCCATTTTCCTCTTTAAATATTGAGAAGTCACACAATACCAGCTTAAAATCCAACGGATTTATTTGGTATCACCAGCTTGCGGATGTCTCTTTAAACAGGCAATGGTCATGGTTTATTTCTGACCACAAGGTGGCAACATGTATCATTTCAGCTTCAACTGAACATCAGCTGTTCTGGATAAAGTTGATTTTACATTTAGTCTCTTTGACAGACAGATCCAAAGGTTCACTTAATGCAACAATTTCTTAAAATGTACCTCAGTGTTGATGGGGATCATATCCTTTCATGGTATTTACGATGATTAGAAGTGGTAGATGGAAAGAAATTGCTTTCTCTCGTGGGCAAGTCCAGAAAAAAGGTACATACCCTTAAAATTAGAACTCGGCTGGTTAGGGGTGATATCGGGAAACACTTCAGACAAAAACTAGTGGAACTCTCTTCCTCAGAAAAGCTGTTGAGGCTAGGGTCACTTGGAGCTTTCAGAATTGACAATGATAGATTACCATTGGGTGAGGATATTTAAGGAAATGGAACTGATGTGGGTAAATGGAGTTAAGATACAGATTACCTCTTAATGTAAATGAATGACAGAACAAGTTCATAAGAACAAAAGAAACAGGAGTTGACCCATTTGGCTTCTCAAGTTTGCTCTGCTAATCAATAAAATGCTGGTTGATCTAATGTGCCTTAATTTCACTTTCCAATCTGTCCCCAAAGCCCTTGCTTCCATTGTCAATCAAAACATATCTATCTCAATTTTAACTATTTTTCATGATTGAGTCCACTACTCATGTGGAAGAGAATTCCGAATACAAACGACTTTCTGAGAGAGGAAATTCCTCCTATCATCTGTCTTAAATGGCTGATCCTCTTTTTTTTAAGATGTGCCTCCAGTTCTAGATTCCCCCAGGAGAGGAAAAATCCAGCATCTATCCTGTCCAACTCAGCATCTTCTATATTTCAATCAGATCACTCTTCATTCTTCTACACTCTAACCTTTCCTCATAAAACAACCATTTCATCCCAGGAATCGATTGATGAATTTTGTCTGAACTGCCTCTAATTCAAAGATGTCCCTCCTTAAAACAAGGTGATATAAACTCTATACAGTACCATAGTTGTGGTCTCACCAATCTCCTGTACAGTTGTAGCAATTCTTTCTTACTTTTATACTCCATTCCCCTTGCAATAAAGGTCAACTTTCCATTTGCCTGCCTAATTGCTTGCTATATCTGCATGCTAACTTGTGATTCGTGTACAAGGACGCCCAGATCCCTCTGCAATACAGCATTCCACACTATCACTATTTCAATAATATTTTGCTTTTCTATTCTCCTTGTCATTGTGGATAACATCACATTCTTCCCACATTATACTCTTAAGTACCAAATTTTTGTATGTTCACTTAACCTTCAGGAACATAAGGAGCAAGAATCAGCCATTTGATCCCTCGAGTCTGCTTCACTGTATTTAACTACAGCATTGATGATCTTATATCTTCTCACATTGTCCATGTATCCTTTGATGTCACTGATATCTAGAAATCTATTAGCCTCTGTTGTACACAATACTCACTGACTGAACCTCCTCAGCTCTGAGGTGGAGAATTCCAAAGAGACACTTCCTCTCTCTCCAAGCCTACTTCTTATTCTGAGACTGTTCAAGACCCACCCAAACAGGGAAAATATCCTTCCTGTATCTATCCTGTCAAGCCCTGTTAAGGATTTTGTACACTTCAGTGAGGTGGCCTCTCATTTATCTAAACTATACTATATACACCTCAGTCTCCTCAACCTATCTGCAGAGGACAATTTTGCTGTTTAGGGATTAGAACAAAGAACAAAACAGCACGGGAAACAGGCCCTTCGGCCCAACGAGTCTGCGCCACCACCCCAATGTTCCCACCTCTACCCGTGATCCCTTCTATGTTTATAGATCTATGGATTAAAACCAAATTTGAGACAATTTAGGGAGAAATTGTTTTGCCAATTAGCCTAAGAGCACATCTTTGGGATGTGCTTACGATTTACGAGCATTTGGAGAAGTTTAGGTTGATTAGAAATAGTCACCATGGTTTTGTAAAAGGCAGGTCGTGCCTTACAAGCTTAATTGAGTTCTTCGAAAATGTGACTGAACACATTGACGAAGGAAGAGCAGTGGACGTGGTGTACATGGACTTCAGCAAGGCATTTGACAAGGTCCCACATGCAAGACTTCTTGAGAAGGTGAGAGGCCATGGGATCCAAGGGGCTTTGGCCTTGTGGATCCAGAACTGGCTTGCCTGCAGAAGGCAGAGGGTGGTTGTGGATGGCTCTTTTTCTGCATGGAGGTCGGTCACCAGTGGAGTGCCCCAGGGATCTGTTCTAGGACCCTTGCTGTTTGTCATTTTCATAAATGACCTGGATGAGGAAGTGGAGGGATGGGTGAGTAAGTTCGCCAATGACACGAAGGTCGGTGGTGTTGTGGATGGTCTGGAGGGATGTCAGAAGTTGCAGCATGACATCGACAGGATGCAAGACTGGGCGGAGAAGTGGCAGATGGACTTCAACGTGGATAAATGTGTTGTGGTCCATTTTGGCAGATCCAACGGGATGAATGAGTACACTATCAAAGGTAGGAGTCTTAGCTGTGTGGAAGAGCAGAGGGATCTTGGGGTCCGGGTCCATAAGACTCTCAAATCGGCCTCCCAGGTGGAGGATGTGGTTAAGAAAGCTTACGGTGTACTGGCCTTCATTCATCGAGGGATTGAGTTCAGGAGTCAGGAGGTAATGCTGCAGCTTTATAGGACCCTTGTCAGACCACACTTGGAGTACTGTGCGCAGTTCTGGTCGCCTCACTATAGGAAGGACGTGGAAGCTATTGAAAGGGTGCAGAGGAGATTTACAAGGATGTTGCCTGGATTGGGAGGCATGCCTTATGAAGACAGGTTGAGGGAGCTGGGACTGTTCTCCCTGGAGAGACGAAGGTTGAGAGGCGACCTGATAGAGGTTTACAAGATGTTGAGAGAAATCTCAAAGAGTGATTAGGGAGTGGAATGCCCTGCCTGCAGCTGTTGTAGATGCGCCAAGTTTGGTGGCGTTTAAGAGGTTAGTTGATAAGTATATGGATGAGAAGAGAATGGTTTAGTTAGGAGGGGCATTGCTTTTTATTTTGGTCGGCACAACATCGAAGGCCGAAGGGCCTGTTCTGTGCTGTATTGTTCTATGTTCTATGAATAGATAGGGTGGACTCTCAGAGACTATTTCCCAGGGCTGAAATGGTCGCGACGAGAGGGCACAGATTTAAGGTGCAGGGAAGCAAGTACAGAGGGATGCTAGGAGAAAGTTTTTCACTCAGAGGGTGGTGAGTGAATGGAATCGGCTGCCGTCGGTGGTGGTCGAGGCGAACTCGCTGGGGTCTTTTAAAAGACTTCTGGATGAGTATATGGGATCCAATGGGATTGGGGGTTATAGATAGGTCTATGGCTGGGTAGGTTTTGATGTGTTTGGCACAACTTGTGGGCCGAAGGGCCTGTTTGTGCTGTAGTGTTCTATGTTCTATGTGGGAGGAAACCAGAGAAAACCCACGCAAGCACGGGAAGAATGTGCAAACTCCCACGGACACAGGCCCAAATCCATGTATCTGCACAACACAGTGATAGTCACTGAGCTGTCGTGTTGCCCATCAAATGTCCAGGTCAAGTGTACACTAGCGACGTAAAGCACTAGGATACTTTAAAAAAAAATCCAAGAGCAGTCCTCTCACGACCCATTGCATGTATGCCCCTTATTAGACAAGAAGGTGGACCAAAGCACCTGTAGGATAAGAACAAGTACATCAATATCATCATCTATTTACACACTTCCCAGGACTCCCAAGGCTCATGATCTCTATTTTAAATCAGTTTTCTATACCCCTCCATTCCCATTCTGTTCATGTGCCCATCTAAGTATTTCTTAAATAACTCCAGAGAGCCTGCCTCCACCACTTTACTTGGCAGCGCATTCCATACCCCCACCACCCTCTGTGTGAAAAAACTCCCTCTAGCATCCAACTGGTTAGTCTGGTTAACTTTTATTACATTTCTTCCATGGCCACCAAAACTGCACACTATACTCAAGCGTGATCTGACAAAAAATTGCAGCAAGACTTTCTTACTCCTGTACTCAAATCCTCTTCAGATAAAGGCTAAGATACCATTTGCCTTTCTAATTGCTTGTTGTACCTGCAGCTTTCAGAAAGTCATGAACAAGAACAGCTGGACATCGACACTCTCCAATCTAATCTCCAGTCCAAGCAGTTCTGCTTTTCCTACCAAAGTAGATATATTCACTTTTTCCCACACTATATTCCATCTGCCATGTTCTTTCACTCACTCAGCCTGCCTAACTCCCCTTGAAGTCACTTTATATCCTCCTCACAGCTCACATTCATGGCACAGTAGTACAATGACTGGCACTGCTACTTCACAGTGCCAGGGACCTAGGTTTGATTGCAAGCTTGGGTCATTGTCAGTGCGAAGTTTGTACATTGTCTGCGTGGGTTTCCTCCGGGTACTCCCATTTCCCCCCCAGCATTCTTAAAGACATGCTGGTTAGGTGAATTGACCCAAACAGGCGCCAGAGTGTGGCAACTAGGGGAATTCCACAGTAACTTCATTGCAGTGTTAATATGAGCGTATTTGTGACTAATAAAAAAACTTGAATTTTAACATTACTTTAGTAGCAAGTTCACCAAAGATTTGCATAGCAGATATATGATTGCTAAATTATTTCCCAGTGCAGAAGGAGGCCATTCAGCCCATCAAGCCTGCACCAACCACATTTCCACCCAGACTCTATCTTCTTAACCCCACATATTTACATTTATATTCTCACTACATTTTGTGTCATGGGCAAACATGAAAATATTACTTTCAGTCTTCACATTCAAATGATAGAGAGTGAATAGCTGCAGCCCCCAGCATTGATCCCTGTGGTACCTCAGTAATAACAGCCGGCCAATCTGACAATGATCCCTTTATCCCAACTCTGATTATTGGGCAGAAAACAATCCTCAATCCATGACAGTGTATTTCAAACTCTTTGGCTGGAATTTTTCAGCTCTTCACCAAATCTCTATTCACTGTAGCAGGATCAGAAAATCCCCCAGAATGCACAGCTGAGAAATTCCCTGGAATGCACAGCTGAGAAATTCCCTGGAATGCATAGCTGCAAAATCCCACCCATTGTATTCACCTTGCAACTTGCTTTTCTATCTACCTTGGTATCATCAGCAATTTGTCCCTTCAGTTTGTCCCTTCATCCAAGTCATTAGTATTGGATGTAAATAGCTGAGGCCCCAGCAACACTCCACTAGTTACAGTTTGCCCACCTGAAAATTATCAATCCTGTGTCAGATCTATAAACACGGACAGGGATCGCGGGTAGAGGTGGGAACATCGGGATGGCGGCGCGGGCTCGTTGGGCTGGAGGGCCTGTTTCCCGTGACTTTGTGTTCTGTTAGTTAGCTGGACCTCCATGCTAATGTATCATCCCCCATACCTATGCTCTTGCATGGCGATCTTTTATATGATAACTTAAGAAATGCCATTCAGAAATCCAAATATATCATATTTACTGGTTCTCCTTTATTTACCCTGTTTGTTAAATCTACTCTCACAGATTTGTCAAACATGATTTCTCTTTCACAAAACTGTTGACTCAGCTGGACTATCTTGTGCTTTTTCTAAACGTCTTGCTACCACCTCTTTAAGAATGGATTCCAATAATAACAGATGCCAGACTAACTGGGTTTCTTGTTCTCTGTCTTCTTTCTTGAACAGAAGTGTTAGATTTGTGATTTTCCAATCCATTGGATCTTTCGAGCATCTAAGAAATTATACAAAAATCAATGCATTAAATGCATCCATTATTCCCTTTTTAAAGAGCCTGGATTCCGGCCAAAATCAAGTCTGGGGGCATGTATTACTTTTTCTCTCTGAACACTGATGGTTCTAAGTTCCTCCCTTCATTTTGCCTTTTCATTTTTAACTATTCTTGGGATGCTTTTTGGAACTTCTTCCACAAAGATGGACATAAAAATTCTTGTTCAAAGCTTCCGCCTCATTTCCCATCAATTCCCATCTCATTTCAGCTATTCTTTTCCTTTTTACTCATTTGTAGAAGATTCTAATGCCTGTCTTTAGAGGAAAGGTTTAAGGGGTTTAGTGACTGCCTCTTGTTTCTAATTGTTGATTGCATATCTGCACAGGATAGTAGGCTGTTGGCTCCTTGAAGATGGGAGTATGGAGCCGGGATGGTGGGCCTGTCCTGCCCTGTTACTGTGTGAGGCCGTGGGGAAAGCTGAACTGCAGAGTGCAGGAGGGCACCCAGGTTTTGAGGGATTCACAGGCAAAGAAGAATGAGATGAAGCAGACGGCAGAGATGTGGAATCATAACATGTGAGAAGCCATTTGGCCCATCATGTCTGGCCAGCTCTTTGAGAGAGAGATTCACTTAGTTCACCTCTCCTTCCTTTTTCCATTCTACAATTTTAAAAGTTATTATTGAGTCTGTTTCTCCATCCATTGAGGGAGCGTAATCCAGATAACAACTCACTACGTAAAAAAATCTCACTCCCCTTTTGGTTTTTTTTTGTCAATTACGATAAATCTTTGATCTTTCAGCTGTCTGTGGGTAAAATGGATTGACTCTATCCAATCGCATAAATGATTTGAACATCTCTATTAAATCTCTATTAATTTTCTCGGCCCTGATGAGAAGAATATCTGCTTTTCCAGTATCTTTACATAACTTAAAACAGTATACCTGCAGTACATTTTCTTTGCATCCTTTCCCTGATATTTAGTGGTGGTCCAAGCAGCCACAACTGACCCAGTGATTGATTAAAAACCTCCCTAGGTTCCTACCCGTTTGTTTTTTTCAGACCATAAAGCTCACCAAAGGTGAACTGTCGTTTCATGATAAAGACATAAAAACCACTCAAAGCAGCAGTGTAGCACACACGGGAGTTGAAGCTGGCGTGTTCCTAGCCTGTGTTTCAGGCCCTCACTGGGTGATGCACCCACACCAATTTTAAATCCAATTTATTTGATAGTAAATCTGCAAGCTTTCGACTTTCATCTTCGTCAGGCAAAGGCAATGTTCTAGTCTGCAATAGCACACATATCAGCACAGACAGTCACAGATTGCTGATTAGATTGCGAATCCTTATACCTAACCTGCTATTCAAGTCTTAAAGTGGCTAACAATGTGGGTGAAGGGAACCCTGAGCATTGGTTAGAGAAATGTGTATTTTCTCCAGACAGCACAGTAAGTGAGGTTTTTTGCTAACCCAGGCAAGTCCTGGGGGTTACAGATAGTGTGACATGAAGCCAAGATCCCTGTTAAGACTGTCCTCATGTATGCGGAACTTGGCTATCAGTCTCTGCTCAGCGACTCTGCGCCACACACATGAGGACAGTCTTAACAGGGATCTTGGCTTCATGTCACACTATCTATAACTCCCAGGACTTGCCTGGGTTAGCAAAAAACCTCACTTACTGTGCTGTCTGGAGAAAATACACATCTCTCTAACCAATGCTCAGGGTTCCCTTCACCCACATTGTTAGCCACTTTAAGACTTGAATAGCAGGTTAGGTATAAGGATTCGCATTCTAATCAGCAATCTGTGACTGTCTGTGCTGGTATGTGTGCTGTCACAGACCAGAACATTGCCTTTGCCTGACGAAGATGAAAGTCGAAAGCTTGTAGATTTACTACCAAATAAATCGGTTGGATTTAAAATTGGTGTTGCCAGACTCTTACTGAGTTTACCCCAGTCCAACACCGACATCTCTACATCATGATGCACCTACAGTCATAGGCAATCAGGCCTCTGCCAGCCTGCAGCAGAACGTCACCAGTCTCTCTCACACGGCTCTCTGTACGGCAGTCCCAGCTGCTCAAAGATATCTTGTTCAGTTATGGTGGGGATTGTGACGCCGCTGCTGATTTTGGTACTCCCCTTTCTTAGGACATGGCAGTTCAGTGAGTGCTCCGATAGACTCATGCCTTTTGTCTTGGCCAATGCACGAATGGACCGGTTAAAATGTGCGGAGCCGGTGAAGTACATCAGAGTGCAGGCAAACTCGCTGTACGGCACCACAATGATATCGAGCCGGCGCTGACGACGCTTCACTCCCGGGAGCTGACAAACTCCCAGGTACTTTTTCTGGTTTCCAATGTCCTCCTGAATCACCAGATCATCGGTGAGAAATCCTTTCAACAGAAAATTCAACATCAAATTTCAAACAGGAAATGTTCTATGCTCAGGAAACTGCAAAATCTCTCTGCAAATCTACACAGTTCAGTTTAGAGTCAGCTACAGCACAAGGTCACATACAGAGTAAAGCTCCCTCTACACTGTCCCCATCAAACACTCCCAGGGCAGGTACAGCATGGGGTTAGATACAGAGTAAAGCTCCCTCTACATTGTGCCCCATCAAACACTCCCAGGACAGGTACAGCGTGGGGTTAGATACAGAGTAAAGCTCCCTCTACACTCTCCCCATCAAACACTCCCAGAACAGGTACAGCACAGGGTTAGATACAGAGAAAAGCTCCCTCTACACTGTCTCCATCAAACACTCCCAGGACAGGTACAGCACAGGGTTAGATACAGAGTAAAACTCCCTCTACACTCTCCCCATCAAACACTGAGATATCTATGCTGATAAGCCTGTTCCTTGCCCATTGCCACATTGCTTGTCACACTCACCTGTGTCCCTCAGCCCAGCCAAGATTTTACTAAAAACACCTCTGTGCGATTTTCCATCCGGATGTGTGATCAGAACGTCCACATCCCCACAGGTGGGCTTCCCACGTCGATAGGAACCACAAGCCAGGGCAATCAGGGTTGGATTAATGGAGTGAGCCATGTCTCTCACCTGAAACACAGGTAAAAGCAACTGATAATAACTAGCACTGGATCGCAGCTCACCCCCCACTCCCCCTCTGCCCTGACGCTGGGTCCCGGCTCACCCCCTCTGCCCAACACTGGGTTTCACCTCACCCCCACTCCCCCTCCGCCCCGACGCTGGATTTCGTATACTTCTCGGTTGTTTCTCCCCCCATTTCTTTGTGGCTCTCTCTCTCTCCTTTGTCTTATCATTTTTGCTTCTTCCACTAGAAGTTTAACTCCTGTTTCTTTGATTGTGTTATTTTAATTTCTTATGCCTCCTACTCTATTGCTCTCCTAAACATTCATTCTGAATAGCCAAACACCTGGGTTTTTGGAGTGAAGCCACTGGCGGTCTGGCAGCTGAGCTGAAAGAATCTTGACACTTCCACTCAAATTGAGCTAATCCGTTTGACACACAGATAGATGGTATAATCCTGTTAATCCCTTTCTCAACTCCTTATAGCCTCAATAGGGTCTCAGTCATCGCCGTGAGTTACACTTTCACTCAACAATAGGCTTTGCTCCCCTCGGAGTGACAACTGTTGGATTCTGATTGATTTGTGATCTGAAGCTGCTGTTAGCTCCTCCAATCTGGGATAGGAAGGCCATTCCCTCTTTATTCAGCACAATGAAGCGGGAATGAAAAACTGCACCTCTTCCCTCTCCCACTGTGTCGCATTCCTTGGGTTTGACACTCTGTGGCAGGCGTGAGCTGTTCACTGTTCCTGTGACAACTGTTGGGGACAGCTGTGCATGTGGGGATATGTTCAGCAGGACTTGCCTATCACAAGTGTAGATCTCTATTACAGCACAGCTTTTAATCATGCAGACAAGATTCCTTTATTGCTTTGTTTGTGCAAAATACTCCCGAGTTCCCTCCCGATTTCAATTAAAACCCTGGATTCTGAGCTGCTCTTGTATAACCAGTTCTGAAGCAGGAATTGGTACATTTGTTTATGCTGCAACAATGACAACATTTTAACAACACCAATTTGAACTTCTATAGCATCCTAACTCAGCAACAAGTCCCTAGAGACTTCACAGGGACAGTATCAAATAACATTTGACACTGAGCCAGAAAGAAAGATTTGGACAGATGGCCAAATGCTTGGTCAAAGAGAAAGATTTGAAGGAATGTCTGGAGGAGGAGAGTGAGGTAGAGAGCAGAGCAGTTTAGGGAGGGAATTCCATAGCTTGGGGCCTAGGCAGCTGAAGGCTGCAAGTAAAACAAGGTGTGAGTCAAACATGGCTGTAAATTTCCTACTAGCAGCTCCAGTTGAAATTAAAGGAGATATGCAGCAGGAATGGTATCCTGTTCCACTTGCAACAAGTCTAATTAACAAGCCAGAGCTCCTATGAATAGCAACACTTTTAACACTGCTGGAGAAAAACAGCTACAAATTTTATTCCACCTTAAGCCAATCCAATAACAGAAAATACAGACTGTGGAGATTTTGAAAGTCTTAACAGCACACTTTAAATTCTAAATGAATGTAACTTATGAATGTTATGTATTCAGCACTAAATCTCAAAGTGATAAAGAATCCACTGACCAATATGCAAATGTTGTAAACAGCTCGCAGAATTCTGTGAATTTGGGCAATTAAAAGATGATCTCATTAAAGATAGAACTAGGCATGAGAGGTCCAACTGTATGAGCGAGTCTACTAGAAGAGCAATTTACTTCCAAAAAAGCAATAGATGTGTGCAGAAACATGGAGGTTGGAAAACATTTCTAGAGCACATGCATGACAAAAAAGACCAGGAGATACATTACAAAAAGGTTGAATCCATTTGGGTGGAAATTAGAAATAGTAAGGAGAAAAAGTCACTGATAAACGTAATCAAAAGGCCACCAAATAATGACATCATGGTGGGGTGAGAAACAAACAAAGAAATAACTGATACATGTAGAAATGATACAACAATTATCATGGGGGATTTTAATCTACATATCAATTGGACAAACCAGATCGGTCAAGACAGCCTTAAGGAGGAGTTCATTCAAAAGCCTGAGAGCAACAGGGAAGAACCTGTTCCTGCATTGGTCAGTACACGACCTCAGACTTTTGTATTTTTTCCTGATGGAAGAAGGTGGGAGAGAGAATGTCCGGAGCACGTGGATGGTTGCTTTACCGAGGCAGTAGAAAGTGTAGGCAGAGTGAATGGATGGGAGGCTGGTTTGCGTGATGGATTGGGCTACATTCACACCTTTTGTAGTTTCTTATGGTCTTGGGCAGAGCATGAGCCATACCAAACTATGACACAACCTGAAAGAATGCTTTCTATGGTGCATCTGTAAAAGTTGGTGAGAATTGAGGCTGTTGTACCACTCATCTTAGCGAGAACAAGCTTAAAGCTTAGACTGGTAACCTTAAATGTGCCAGAGATTTACAATGTGTCACAGCACACAAAACCATTGACCAGTGAACAGATCCTAGAGGAGTACAAAGTTGTGTTTTGAAAGGTTAGTCACAGCACGCATCAATTCCAGCCTCCTAGATTGCCTGGATCCATTACAGTTTGCTTACTGCCGCAAAGGTCTACAGCAGATGCCATATCCCTGGCCCTACACTCAACGCTAGAACACCTAAATAATAAAGACACCTACGTTAGATCCTATTTATTGATGACAACTCAGCCTTCAACATCATTATTCCTATGAAACTCATTTCCAAACTCCGTGGCCTGGGCCTTGGTCTCCCTCTGTGACTGGATCCCAAACTTCCAAACCCACAGATCACAAGTAGTAAGGACAAGCAACAACACCTCCTCCACCATCATCCTCAACACCGGTGCCCCACAAGGTTGTGTTCTCAGCCCCCAACTGTACTTCTTATACACTTATGACTGTGCGGCCAAATTCCCCTCCAATTTGAGTCTCAAATTTGCTGATGACACCACCATAGTAGGTAGGATCTCAAACAATGAGGAGACAGGAATAAAATGGGAAATCTGGTAAACTGGTGTGACAATAATCTCTCCCTCAGTGTCAACAAAAAGAAGAAGATTGTCATTAGTTTCAAGAAGTGTCATAGAGGGCATGCATCTGTCAACATCAATGGGGACGAAGTATGCAGGATCGACAGTTTCAGATTCCACCCCCTACCCCCCGTTGACACTATAGTTAAGAAAACCCACTGATGCCTCTACGTCCTCAGAAGACTAAGGAAATTTGGCATGTCAGCTATGACTCTCATCAACTTTTACAGATGCACCAGAGAAAGCATTCTTTTTGGTTGTATTACAGCTTGGTATGGCTCCTGCTCTGTCCAAGACCGCAAGGAATTACGAAAGGTTGTGAACATAGCTCAATCCATCACGCAAGCCAGCATCCCATCTGTCTACACTTCCCACTGCCACAGGAAAGCAGCTGGCATAATTAAGGACCCCATGCCCCCTAGACATATTTCTCTTTCACCTTCTTCCGTCAGGAAAAAGATGCAAAAGTCTGAAGTCATGTACCAACAGACTCAAGACACCTTCTTCCCTGCTGCTGTCAGACTTTGAATAGATGTACTCTGCATTAAGTTGGCCTTTCTCTACACTTCATGACAGTAATTCTACATTTTGCACTCTCTCCTTTCCTTCTCTATAAACATATACTTTGTATAACATGCAAGAAACTGTACATTAATATACGTAACAATAATAAATCAAATCAAATCAAATCAAGGTGTTTATAGGGCATGGATGTCTACCTGGAGAATATCATTTGGAAGTATGGGATGTAAGACTAATTTAGCATCTGCTGAGAAGAGTTCCAGCCGCTCTGAGATGATGATGGAGGACCGACCTGACCCTTAGTTCAAGGGTCAGTCACGAGGGGACATAGGTTCAAGTGAGGAACAGGAAGTTTATGGTGGAATGTGAGGAAAAACATTTTTACCCTGCAGGTGGTGACAGTCTGGAATGTGCTACCTGGGAGGGTGGTGGTTGGTGCTTCACATCATAACACTCAGGGCTATAGGCTAAGTGCTGGCTGATTAGATGGGAGTTCAGATCTTCCTAATGTGTCGATGCAGACTCGATGGGCCAAAGGGCTCTTCTGTGCTGTATGATTCTATGATCATCAAATCCTATACCCACATCCCAAAATCCCAGTTAATCTTGTCCACATATTCCCAAACATAGCACAAACTCTTTCCACAATGAGAGTGGGGAGTATCAGAGGTTGCAGTCTCTCAGGGAGAGCGCACAGGGCAGATGGGTCGAATGACTCTCTCCAGAGGATGCCTAATCTTGTAAACAGAAGCACAGTGTACTCACAGTTTTTTCGATCTCTGCAGCCTCATCCCTGGACATTCGGTCTAGGAAATCGTGGTAGTGTTTGAGGCCAATGGTCTGCTGCTTAGTGAGACTAGCTTTCATGCGAACGTCATCCAAGGTTCTGAATCCCTGTAAAACATGCCAAAATGCTAAAGTTTCACAATGCAATGTACAGAACCATTACAAGACTTCTTTCTTTGCATCAGAAGAGTGAGTACATTGAAAAGATTACCAGCAAAGAGGTGGAATTATTTAAGTCTCATCAACAAATGCAATATTAGAATCAAACCCGGTCACTTCATGCCACAGAATGACACACCAGCAATGTTTTCCAATAAAACCAAAGGCTTGTAGGAGTGGACAAAATTGTTATTGAAACTGGAAAGCTCCAGGACTTCCAGACAACAGTCCACCTCATAAAGGAAGCTATGTATTTACATTACAATCATTTCATTTTAAAGCAATCTACACTGTATGAAACATTGTCATGTTAAGACCGGGTAGTATAGAAATGCCAGGTTTTGGAGTAGCATGGAAATGGCTTTCTGTAATTTGCCAACTGTAACTCTGTCAAACTAGGTACAGGAGACCATGAGAGCAACAACAGTAAATTCAAGCATCTGCTCAGAATATACCACACTGCGCAACCTGCATCCCACCTGTTGGTACCACATCTGGGCTGTCTTCACACCAGCTCCCCAGATGTTGGAGAAGAGTTCCAGCACTGGCACTCTCTCACTGATGTAGTCCAGCCTGCGCAAGTGCCCGCTTTCTAGTATCTCTCTGATTTTTTCAGCCATGCCTTTTCCGATGCCACGGATCTTGCAAGCTTCCTGTGAAAGGCAATGGGAAATCAGACTCCACAGTAATTTCACACACACACACACACACACCAAATCTGTCTTTAAGTTTTGAAAGCCGCAAACAGAATCCTGGATTTTCTACATTGCGTACAAAATTAAGAAATTATGCTAAGTCTTTATGCAACACTCAGCTAGAGGGTTGTGGCAAATTCTGGGTGGCATTCTTCAGGAAGATTGTCAGCCTTGTAGAGAATGTGAGGAGATTTACTAGAATGATACTAGGGATAAGGGACTTCAGGTATGTGGACAGATTGGAGAAACAGGATTGTTTTAAGTATTTGTTCAGGAATGTGGGCTAGATAATTGCAAATCGAATGTTGGCCTTTATTGTGAGAGGGATGGAGTATAAAAGCAGGGAGGTCTTCCTGCAGTTGTACAAGATACTGGTAAGACTGCATTTAGAATACTATGTACAATTTTGGTCCCCTTATTTAAGAAAGTTTATATTAGCTTTGGAGGGGGTAGAGAGAAGGTTTACCAGGTTGATTCCAGAAGGATTGAGTAGACTGGGTCTGTACTCATTGGAGTTTAGAAGGTTGAGGGGAGATCTTAGAGAGACATATAAGATAATGAAGAGCTAGACAGGGTAGAAGCAGTGAGGTTATTTCCACATAGAATGGAAACAAGAACTAGGGGGCACAGCCTCAAAATACAGGGGAGTCAATTTAGAACAGAGTTGAGGAGGAGCTTCTTCTCCCAGAGGGTAATGAATTTTTGGAATTCTCTGCCCATTGAAGCAGTAGAGGCTACCTCGTTAAATGTGTTTAAGTTACGGATAGATAGATTTTTTAAACAATAAGGGAATTAAAGATTATGGTGGGCGGGTAAGTGGAACTGAACCACTATCAGATCAGCCGTGACCTTATTGAATGGCAGAGCAGGCTCAAGGGGCTAGATAGCCTACTCCTACTTCTTATGTTCTTATGTTCACCAGCACTTATTGCTCATCCATAATTGCCCTTGAAAACGTGGCCTTCTTCAACCACCGCAGTCCATGTGATATGGTACACAAAAGTGCAGTTAGGGAGGAATTCTAGGATTTTAACCCAGCAATAGTGAAGGAACAGTGATAAATGTCCAAGTCAGGATGGTGTGTGGCTTTTAGGGGAAGTTGCAGGTGGTAGTGTTCCCATGTGTCAGCTGCCTCTGTCCTTCTAGGTGTGGTGGGTTTGGAAGGTGCTGTCTAAGGGACCTTGGTGAGTTCCAGCATCTTGTAGATGGTACACACTATTACCGCTATGCATCAGTGATGAAGAGAATGACAATAACACAGACTGTTTGTCTTGGACAATATCCAGCTGGTTGAGTGTTGTTGGAACTGCACTCACCGAAACAAGTGGGGAGTACTACATCACACTCGTGGTTTGTGCCTTTTAAATGGTGAACAGACTTTGGAAAGTAAGGAGATGAGTCATTTGCTGAAGGATTCCTAGCCTCTGACCTGCTATTGTAACTATAGTGTATATATTGCTGGTCCAGTTGAATTCTGATCAATGGTAACCCTTAGAAAGTTGCTGCTGATAGTCCACAGTGCCTCATGGATGCACTGAGGCACTAGATGTGTTTGAAATCTATTCCATTTAATGCCACAGAACAAGATCCTCAATGTGAAGGTGATTCTTTATCCCCACAAGGTTGGTTCCCCTCACCATCACAGAACCATGGAACCCCTACAGTGAAGGTAGAAGCCATCTGGTCCATCAAGCATGCACTGACTCTCTGAAAGAACGTCCCACCCAGGCCAACCCCTCTGCCTTATTCCCGTATTTATGCACATCTTTCATACTGTGGGAGGAAACCGGAGCACCCAGAGGAGACCCAGACAGACACAGGGAGAACATACAAACTCCACACAGAAACTGACCCAAACTGGAAATCAAACCCAGGTCCCTGGAGCTGTGAGGCAGGAGTGCTAATCATTTGTTACCATGCCATCCATTTCCTTCCCTAAACAACATCTGTGAACTTGTTAGGGTTTTATGATAATGGACAAGCTTAGACTAACTTTTGGTTCCAGATTTATGAATTGAATTTAGATTTCACTGGTTGTCATGGTGAGGTTTGACCCTGTGTCTCCAGAGCATTAGTCTGGGTAAATGCAAATTTCTGCAGATGCTGAATCTGAAACCAGAAGAGAAAATGCTGGAAAATCTCAGCAGGTTTGGCAGTATCTGTAAGGAGAGAAAAGAGCTGATGTTTTGAGTCCAGATGACCCTTTGTCAAAGCTCTGTCATCTCAAGCTTTGTCATTGGTCTGGGTAGCTGGATTACTAGCTCAATCACATTATCGGACTCCATCACCTCTGTTCTGCTTAAGGCAGAGAAGATTGGGGTTAATGGAGGTTTTGAAAGGCTTTAACAGAGCAGATTGGGAGAAACTGTTTCCACTTGCTGCGTAAAAAGGTTTCTCCTCATGATACCGTTGTTTCATTCCCCTCAAGTCGACACTCTCTGCTTCTCCATTCTTCCACCAATGGGAACAGTTTCTCCCTGCCTACTCTGTCTAGACCTCTCATAATTTCTTCAAACCTTCACTTCTCCGGGAAAAAGAGTCCCAGCTTCTCCAATCTGTCCATGTAACTGAAAGACCATCTCGTGAATCTTTTCTGAGCCTTCTTTAATACTTTCACAAGTATGGTGTCCAGAACTGGACACAATACCCCACTAAGGCTGAAACTGTGTTTACAAATTTATCAGAACTTCCTGGCTTGCTTACTTTATGCCCCTATTAATAAAACCAGGATCCCGAATACTTTCTCGACCTGCCTTGCAATGATTCAATGATCTATATACATACACTCCCAGCAATGCTTGCTCTTAACATTTTCCATCCATGTGTGTAGTGGATTTTATTATATCAAGGTCACATATTGATGTTTTTGATTATTACTGTCACATGCATTGGCATATATGAAAAGTATTGTTTCTTGTGTGCTATACAGACAAAGCTTACCATATACAGATTACATAGGAGAGAAGAAAAGGAGAGTGTGCAGAATATAGGGAGTGCATGGAACATAGAGGTCTCTCAAAAAAATTCTAAGCATCAATTTTATGTAAAAACTGGAGTAAATAGTGCTGGTTTTCTTCAGCAGGAGTTTCGAAGTGAATCTCCCACACAGAGCCCTAGTTTAAATCTCGCAAAAATGCAGGGGGCAGAGCCAACTCCTGCTGGAGAGGCCAGCAACGCAATGCTGAGTGGGCCATTGCGCATGCGCCAATCTGCTAGTACCAGGATCGGTGCATGCGCAGTACCCACACTGTTGGCCTTCCAATCGCTGGCCTACTTGATCTCTGGCAAGCCCTGTGACCCCACCTATTGCTGGCTTACAGACTGCCACAATGGCCTGATCGCTGCCCCCCCCCCCCCCCCCCCCCCCCACCACAAAACCCAAACATGTCTGGGCCAGCATCGACCTACTCCCCACCCGCCCACTGATCTCCCCCACAGAGACCCTAACTCACCCCATTAGGTCCATCCTTGGCATGCCTTGGTAGGTGATGCCAAGATGCCCCCTGGGCAATGTCAGGGGCCAGTGGTTGAGGTGGACACGAGCATTAAGAGGGAATCAGTCAAAGAGCAGAATTGGGACAATTCAAGTCATTTTCACATGAGATTAATGAAGGGTAAAATCTGGAAAAGTGCACAATACTGGATGCTGTCAATTTGCTAGTGGGTAGGGACGTTCAGGTTAGACCTACCCTCAGTGTGTACTGCAAATGGAGGCCCCTCCACTTGGGAACGAAGAGGAAGGAAAAGGCTGAGATTTTACCTGAAAGGAAGACACTGGCTTCTGGTAACTTTTCAAGGCATTAATGGCTTTGGCATATCCCAGCGCTCTCCACTTGTCACCTTGATGTGTGTATGCAGCCGCCAACATCTCCAGCTTATCTGTGATGGCTTTGTTGTAGTTTTGCTTTTTGCAGTCAGATGATTGGGCACACACCCACTTGCTACTGATGGTGGGCTCACGTGGACCAGACAGACTAGGAGAATGGCTGCCCCCAGTGATCAGCGCTTGCAGGTCTTGTTCAGACACTCCATCATCTTCAGCACCACTTCCACCTTCATCTTCAGATAACTAAGGAGACACCATGAACAACACTCAGTGAAAGGAGTGAATATTCTATCAACCCACCACATTTACACACAGCCTTCTCCCACCACTCCTCACAGGTTCAGTTTGTAAATGTGTAATAAAGACTTGTATTTCTATAGCACCTTTCACAACATCAGGACAATCAAAAAAGCTTCACCATAAAGTGAAATATGTTTAAAAGTACAGGAACTGTTGTCACGTAGGAAATACAGAAGTCAATTTGCCTAGCAGCAAGATTGCACAAATAGCAAAACCATCTTGACCAAGGAATCTGTTTTAGTTATGTTTGTTAACAAAAATTGCTCAGCATCCCGACAAGTCATCCACTCTTCTTCTAAACATTGGCACTGAACAGGATACAAGCGGCCTTAGTTTAATGTCTCAGATCAAACATAACACTCCCTCGGCACTGATCCTCCGGCAATGCAGTGCGGCACTCCCTAGGCACTAGCCCTCTGACAATGCAGTGCGGCACTGCCTCGGCACTGGCCCTCTGACAATGCAGTGTGGCATTCCCTCGGCACTGGCCCTCTGACAATGCAGTGCGGCACTCCCTCGGCACTGGCCCTCTGACAATGCAGCGTGGCACTCTCTCGGCACTGGCCCTCTGACAATGAAGTGCGGCACTGACCCTCTGACAATGCAGCGCGGCACTGACCCTCTGACAATGCAGCGCGGCACTGACCCTCTGACAATGCAGCGCGGCACTGACCCTCTGACAATGCGGCACTCCCTCGGTATTGCCATCCAATGTTATTGTGTTCCCTCAGTACTGCAATGGAAGTGTCAAAGAGATCAGATTTCTGGAATGGGACTCAAATTGATTGTTCTGATTCAAGAGCAAAGGTGTTACCCACTGAGACACACCTGACACTGTGTACCACGAGGGACATTTTCATCTCCTTATGCCTCAGTGACATAAAGGCAAAGGGGACAGTAGGCAGGTATTTTGTTTAATAGCGGCTTAGAATGGGCAAACTGCACTCCCAAAGACAGGTTATTATCAGTACTTCATGTAGAATCTTATCAAGAGCATCGGATTAATGCAATGCTTGAGTGCCACTGGACACACTTCTAATCTCTTCTAAAGATCACTAGTGCCTCCCCATATCTCTGCTTCTCCAGGTTGACCCTGATGCAATGCAACCCGACTTGATCCCCACCTCCCAATGACAGCGGGTGAAATAAATGATCATTGCAGAACAGTAACTGTGCTCCAATAACTGGCCACAGCAGAGCAAGAGGAGCTGGGAATCAGTCAAGAGTCCTAGTTAATCCCTCCAAGAATACGGATTCCCACTCTGGGGATAACCTGAATGCATTGATTCTCATTCCAGAAATCTGGTTCCCACTCTGAAAGGCTGAGGACAAGCCTGGCCTCAGGCTAGGTGCCACTAACTGGTGAAGAATGTACAGGTGGAAATGCTGGAGAATTCTCCAAAGTGAAAATGGACAACAACAATTTACATTTGTCTAGCACCTTTAAGGTAGTAAAGCTTCCCGAAATGCCTCAGAATGGTTATCAGACACAGCTTGACATCAAGTATTCTAAACAGGAGGCCAAAAGTTTGGTCAAAGAGAGAGATTTAAGAAGCATCTTAAAGGAAAGAGATGAAGAGGTGGAGAGATTTTGGAAGGGAATTCTGGATCTCGGCACCCAGGCAGCTGAAGACATGTCCGCCAATGGTGTGAAGATTAAAATTGGGGATGGACAAGAGATCAGAATTGAAGGTTTGAAGAGATCGAGGAGAACTGAAGAGCCAAAGGGGTTCGAGAAGAGGGTGGGAGAAATGAGAGTTACTGTACCTGTGCTGTTGCAGCTTGTACTATTTCACTCTTTTCCTCCGGTGTGGTCTCTCTTGGCTGCTCAGTAATTGTTTTTATTGCCTCTGTACAATTCAATTGGGCCTTTGTGTGTGTCCCTGATTGACAGTTGGTCTCTGTGCTCCCTTGCTGACCCTCACCTGCTGATACTTGAATCTTGGCCCACTGTTCAGGTGGCAAGTATCTGTCTGGGATGAAGACGCTGTAACCTGCAGTGCTCAGGACTCTCCTCGCTGTAATGCACAAACTGAGCCACGTTGATCGCACAAGCTGGACACTGGGAGGCAGCACCTCCAGCTTCAGGAGGCGAAAGGCACGCTCACAATCCATTCCATCATCAATGATCACATGGGTAACGGCAGGGGAGAAAGCAAGGCTAACTTCCCCACCATTCTGTATGACCTGCTTCTGAAAGATTTCTGTCCGAGCCTTACCAATTCCTGCTTGGACAATGTACACTGTCAATCCACTCAGCCAGGCTTCTGTCAAAATGAGATAAAGAAAGGAAAGATCAGCTAACGTCAACTGCGATGTGGCAAAGTGTGCCCGGACCACTGCCACGTGATGGAGTGCATCCTGACCATTGACAGGAACTGCAACCATTTGTTTTCAATGTTGTTTTGCATGGAGAATGTAAAGCTGACAATGGCAGGAGGCACAGAGCTGGGTTTGGGAGCTGGGGGATGGACGCTGATCTATGAATCTGGATTTTGGGGGGGCTGGGAGCTGGGGTTGGAGGAGCAGGAAGCTGGGATTGGAGGGGATTTGGAATTAGAGTTGGGGGGATTTGGAGTTTGGATTGGGGGGCAGAAAGCTGGGGCTGGGAATTAGAGAGCTGGGATTGAGGGTCAGAGAGCTGGGATTGAGGAGGGTTTAGAGCTGGATGGAGGCAGCTACAAATTGAGCAGTAATTAGCAAAGGCTCAGAAGGGAGATAAGAATTTTTTCCTATCAGAGAATTTTAAAATCCACAACCTGAAAATTAGATGCAAATAGATTCCACAGGAAATTTCAAAAGACATCTGGACCTACACACAGATTTTGGAGAGTTTTGCAGCAAAGCTCTGGAGACTTGTCAACTACAGAAGCTGATGGGGAACTGTCTTCTTGAGCTGCTGCGGTCTGTGCAGTCTAAATACACATCCTTCCTTTGGTTATTCACTTTTTGATTCTGTTTAGTTTCTGTCTGTTCCAACATCCACACTATAAGGATTAACGTCACAATATTTTCTACCTTTCCTGACTTCATTCGGCTTTGCTTTCTTCACGGTCACTTTGGTGCTTGCTGGTGGGATATCCTGTAGGTACACCCACAGCGCTGTTAGAAAGGGAATTCCAGGATTTTGACCCAGTGATAGTGAAGGGACAGCTGATACATTTCTAAGCCAGGTGGTGGTGTTCACATGCACCTGTTGCCTTTGTCTGGAGATGAGAGGGTTAGCTTATGAGGAGAGATTGAGTAGATTGGGCCTGTACTTGTTGGAGTTTAGAAGGCTGAGGTGGGATCTTATAGAGACATATAAGATAAGGAAGGGGCTGGATAGGGTAGAGAGATTCTTTCCTCTTAGAAAGGAAACCAGAACTAGACGGCACAGCCTCAAAATAAAGGAGGGTCGGTTTAGAACAGAGTTGAGGAGGAACAACTTCTCTCAGAGGGTAGTGAATCTCTGGAATTCTCTGCCCATTGAAGTGGTGGAGGCCACCTCGTTGAATATGTTTAAGTCACAGGTAGATAGATTTCTGATCAATAAAGAAATTAAGGGTTATGGGGAGCAGGCGGGTAAATGGAACGGATCCACTTCACATCAGCCATGATCTTATTGAATGGCGGGGCAGGCTCGTTGGGCTAGATAGCCTACTCCTGCTCCTATTTCTTATGTTCTTCTAGATGGATCTTTCTTTACTGAAAATTGCTGCCGTGTTGCCAATTTGGTTTGCATTGTCAATATTACGATGGTAAATAAATAAAAGACTTGGATTCGGATAGAGCCTTCCCCGGTCTCGGAAAGTGCCAACATGTTTTACAGTCAATGCATTGCTTTTGAAGTGTAATCACTGTCCTTATGTTGGAAATGATGTAAAGATGCCGGCGTTGGATTGGGGTGGTAAGAACTCAGTAAGAATTTAGCAACACCAATTTTTAATCCAACCGATTTATTTGATAGTAAAATTGCGAGCTTTCGACACTGTCCCACAACAGTGTTCTGGTCTGCAATAGCACACATCAGCACAGACAGTCAGAGATTGCTGATTAGAATGCGAATCCTTACATCTAACCTGCTACTCAAGTGTTAAAGTGGCTAACAATGTGTGTGAAGGGAATCCTGAGCATTGTTGGAGAATTGTGTATTTTCTCCAGACAGCACAGTAAGTGAGGTTTTTTGCTAACCCAGGCAAGTTACGGGGGTTACAGATAGTGTGTCATGAAGCCAAGATCCCTGTTAAGACCGTCCTCATGTGTGCGGAGCTTGGCTATCAGTCTCTGCTCAGCGACTCTGCGCTGTCGTGTATCACGAAAGCCCCCTTGAAGAACATTTACCCGCAGGTCGGAGGCCGAATGCCCATGACTGCTGAAGTGTTCGCCCACAGGAAGGGAACTGTTTTGCCTGGTGATTGTTGAGCGATGCTCATTCATCCGCTGTCGTAGTGTCTGCATGGTCTCCCCAATATACCATGCTTCGGGACATCCTTTCTTGCAACGTATTAGGTAGACAACGTTGGCCGAGTTGCAAGTGTATGTACCGTGTACCTGGTGAATGGTATCCTCACGTTTGATGATGTCGTCCATGTCTATGATCCGGCATGTCTTGCAGAGGTTGCTGTGGCAGGGTTGTGTGGTATTGTGGTCACTGTTCTCCTGAAGGTTGGGTAGTTTGCTGCGAACAATGATCTGTTTGAGGTTGTGCGGTTGTCTGAAAGCAAGAAGTGGGGGGGTGGGGATGGCCCTAGCGAGATGTTCATCGTCATCAATGATATGTTGAAGACTCCGGAGAAGATGTCGTAGCTTCTCCGCTCCGGGGAAGTACTGGACAACAAAGGGTACTCTGTCCACCGTGTCCCGTGTTCGTCTTCTGAGGAGATCAGTGCGGTTTATCGTTGTGGCACGTTGGAACTGTCGATCGATGAGTCGAGCGCCATATCCTGTTCTCACGAGGGCATCCTTCAGTGTCTGGAGGTGTCTGTCACGATCCTTCTCATCTGAGCAAATTCTGTGTATACGGAGGGCTTGTCCATAGGGAATGGCTTCTTTAACGTGTCTAGGGTGGAAGCTGGAGAAGTGGAGCATTGTGAGGTTGTCTGTCGGTTTGCGGTACAGTGAGGTGCTGAGGTGACCGTCCTTGATGGAGATGCGTGTGTCCAAGAATGCAACTGATTCTGGAGAATAGTCCATGGTGAGTCTGATGGTGGGATGGAACTTGTTGATATCATCATACAGTTGTTTCAATGATTGTTCACCATGAGTCCAAAGGAAAAAGATGTCATCAATGTATCTAGTATATAACCTTGGTTGGAGATCTCGTGTGGTGAAGAAGTCTTGTTCGAACCTGTGCATGAAGATGTTGGCATACTGAGGTGCGAATTTGGTCCCCATGGCTGTTCCGTGTGTCTGGATGAAAAGCTGATTGTTGAAGGTGAAGATATTGTGGTCCAAGATGAAGCCGATGAGTTGTAAAATTGCATCCGGAAACTGGCAGTTATTGGCATTGAGTACTGAGGCAGTTGCAGCAATACCATTGTCGTGGGGGATGTTGGTGTCCACCCTCCCACTTCTTGCTTTCAGACAACCGCACAACCTCAAACAGATCATTGTTCGCAGCAAACTACCCAACCTTCAGGAGAACAGTGACCACAATACCACACAACCCTGCCACAGCAACCTCTGCAAGACATGCCAGATCATAGACATGGACGACATCATCAAACGTGAGGATACCATTCACCAGGTACACGGTACATACTCTTGCAACTCGGCCAACGTTGTCTACCTAATACGTTGCAAGAAAGGATGTCCCGAAGCATGGTACATTGGGGAGACCATGCAGACACTACGACAGCGGATGAATGAGCATCGCTCAACAATCACCAGGCAAAACAGTTCCCTTCCTGTGGGCGAACACTTCAGCAGTCATGGGCATTCGGCCTCCGACCTGCGGGTAAATGTTCTTCAAGGGGGCCTTCGTGATACACGACAGCGCAGAGTCGCTGAGCAGAGACTGATAGCCAAGCTCCGCACACATGAGGACGGTCTTAACAGGGATCTTGGCTTCATGACACACTATCTGTAACCCCCGTAACTTGCCTGGGTTAGCAAAAAACCTCACTTACTGTGCTGTCTGGAGAAAATACACAATTCTCTAACCAATGCTCAGGATTCCCTTCACACACATTGTTAGCCACTTTAACACTTGAATAGCAGGTTAGATGTAAGGATTCGCATTCTAATCAGCAATCTCTGACTGTCTGTGCTGATGTGTGCTATTGCAGACCAGAACACTGCATTTGCCTGAGGAAGACACAGTGTCGAAAGCTCGCAATTTTACTATCAAATAAATCGGTTGGATTATAAATTGGTGTTGCTAAATTCTTACTGAGTTCTTATGTTGGAAACACAGCAGCCAGTTGTGCATAGCAACTTCCAACAGCAATGCAATAATGACCAGTCTAAATACACATCCTTCCTTTTGTTATTCACTTTTTGATTGTTTAGTTTCTGTCTGTTAAAACATCCACACTATAAGGATTAACGTTACAATATTTTCTACCTTTACTGACTTCATTCGGCTTTGCTTTCTTCACAGTCACTTTGGCGCTTGCTGGTGGGATATCCTGCACTCGTTTCACTTTCCGAAATGCCTTTACAATCCCCCGAGGCTCCATACATTGCATGAGTGACTCTCAATCTGGTTGAGCTGGGAATCAACCTGTTCCAACAATCGAGATTTTAAGATTGCCGTATGAATACTCAAATGCTCCATGATCATTTCCATTTTCTCGTTTCTTTGCTTCCATTCTAAAACGTTGTCTCCGGAATCAGACAAAATACTTCAGCTGAGGCCTAATCCATGATTATTGGTTTAGTATAACTACATAATGCTTCATGACTAAGACTGTTCCTACTCGCTAGGTTAATGCAACCTACCAGGGGCAGTTTAAAAGAGTATTAAAACGCAAGATGAATTCCAGTAAAAGGAAATTTGGAAAATTTGTTTCTCAATTTCCTAAAGCAATCAAAACTAACGCAGAAGACCACACTGACCAGGATTATTTTAGTTGGTATCCACCTGTTGTATGACTTGATCCCTGGGTCACATTTGATTGTATTGAGCAAATCAGAATTCACGAGTCAGCAACCTCTTATTCTGAGAAATGAACCATTTAACATGTAACAGCATTCTATTCACAGAACTTACAAGACTGACCTTTGGTCCTCTGCAATCTAACTGAAATAACATGGAACCTATTATTATTTTGTAGACCGTGGTCAGGCCTCCCTTATGTCTACATTTCTCAAAAACATGCAGAGCCAGCTTTTTAAAACAATCTGAATTGCTAGAGTGTTTTAATCTAATGATTGTAGATGAATACACACATGCACTTTTCAGTAGGAATCACAAAAACAGGAGTCAAAATTCATGGCTGTCTTCCCCTTTTCTTCTGGTCTGATTCACTCACCAGGTTACTGGGAGCAGTGACTGCTAATCTTTTCTGTGTGGTTTTGGTGTTCATGGTGAATTATGTTAATACTGGGCTACAGAATACTTCCTTAAAAACAAAGAAAAGTACCACACTGGAACAGGTCCTTCAGCCCTCTAAGCCTATGCTGATCACAATGCCCTAACTAAACTAAAAAATCTTTTGCCCTGACTTGGTCCACATTCCAATATTTTCTCCCTATTCATGCACTCATCCAGATGCCTCTTAAATGTTGCTAATGTGCCTGCTTCCACCACCTTCTCTGGCAGCTCGTTCTAGACACCCACCATTCTGTGTAAAAAAACTTCCCCTGCATGTCTCCCTTAAATTTTCCCCCTCTCATCTTGAACCTCTGCCCTCTTTGTAGCTGACACTTCTAACCTGGGAAAAAGCCTCTGATTATTCAACCTGTCTATGTCTCTCATAATCTATCACGTCTCCCCTCAACATCCATCTGAGGCCCAGTATCAGCATCAAACACTTTCAGACATTCGATACAGAATAAAACTAACTCCATTCAGTCCCAACCAAAAATAAAATCTAATGTACCAGTATACTTTTGTCACTTCCCATAACATCCATCTCTCATAGCTTCCTGAATAAGACTGGAAGCATTAATACGCTGGATAAAAGCAAATGACTGCAGATGCTGGAATCTGAAACAAGGGAAGATGCTGGAAAATCTCAGCAGTTTGACAGCATTTGTCAGGAGAGGAAAAAAGGCTGATGTTGAGTCCAAACTTCCCTTTGTCAAAGCTGACCCACTTTAGGTCATAGCTTGATGCTCATCAGCAATTGGATTTAACTTTGTTGAAACATTTTCATATATTTATCACTTTATGTATCAACTATGATTCAGTGGTTATTTCCCAAACTATTTTTATTTTGAGAATTTATAAACACAGTTTTAATCATTCTTCTATGTCATTATCTGATTTTCATCAGACTGTTAATGAACATCTATGTACAGCTAGGGGATGGAAAAAGCAAATACCTTGATTTCCAGTGGGGAAATAATGGGGAGGATGCATTGGTTAAAATTCATAAACACATCCACAAGATACTAAACAGTGACCTTTATGTAAGTATTTCTAATTTTTCTGTCCTGGAGGATATTTATTCTTATTGCTAGCTGCCAGGAACAAACACAATTAAATTGTGCTTTATGTGAAAAAAACACTTTTACATGCACAAATGATCTTCTATTAACAGGTCAAACGCCATTGAGAAGCAGCCAATCAGGACCCCACATCCCATTCAAATCCGATTGAAGAGAATCCTCTAATCTATAAAAGGGAGGAAAGATTCATTGAAATTGTTCAAGGAATGAGGAACTTTAGTTACTTAGACATCAGGAATGTTTTCCTCAGGGGAAAAAAAAGGGGCTGAGAGGAGATCTGGTGAAAGTATTCAAAAACCAGGAGAGGTCCAGCCAGAGGAGAGGAGAGATCCTGTGAAAGGATGGAGAGCCAGAGGTTTAAAATAACTGATAAAAGTGACATGAGGAAAACCTTTTCCAAAGAGTGGAGTTGGGAGTCGGATGCCTGACAGAGCGCTAGTGGGATTTTCACAGCAACTTCATTGCAGCGTTAATGTACTTGAGACCCTAATAAATAAGCATTAAGAAGTTTTAGTGGTGGTGAGGGCTCTCATTGGGACAGCCAGCACGGGGGGGGGGGCTGCTGATGTGGACAGACTCCAGCAGCGCGGGCTCAAATCCCGCCCCGGCGGAAGGCCGTGATTCCTCCACCTCGCCCCCGGTCTGAGAGGTGGGGAACCCTCGGCTTAAACCACCCCCGGTCACTCCTATCCCTCACCGGGAAGGACGGGCTGAATGGCCTCCTGCTGGGGATAATTACCTGACCACTTACCCACCGCACCGGAAACACACTGCACTTCCGGCTCATTCGGACAGTCACTGAATAAAATCAATAATAACTTTTAATAATATTTACAAATGTTCACCGTGTTTGTCAATGTTTACAATGATCGGCCCAAAGGCGGGAATTCGGTTTTCCGTTAAAACTCCGACTAAATCAGTGCAGCCACGTGACTGAGGCCGCGGGGTCGGTGGGCGGAGCCTCGGGTCGGTGGGCGGGGCCGCGGTTGTCAGGGAGACCGGGCAAGTTGTCGTAAGATGGCGGCGCAGAGTTGGATGGAGAGGCTGCGGAAGGCCAAGAAAACAGCGGTGCTGCAGGACGGTGAGGCCGAGGGCCTGGGGAGGGAGCGGGGAGCCCGGGGAGAGGGGGGATGCTGGGGTGAAGGAGAGCTTCCAGTTGGATGTGGGGCTTAGGGACGCGGAGTGTTTAAATAGGGAATGGTGAGGGTAATGTGAGCAATATAATGTTAGTGTAATAGAGAGAGAGAGTGAATACAGGATCTCAGCTGGAAACAAACCACTTCTTACCTTCAGGAAGAAAAGAAAGGTGTATAAAAGGTTCAGAGAGCTAGGGGATGTTATGGATCTAGAGGAGTATAAAATGTGTAGAAGGGAGCTTAAAAAGGAAATTAGGAGATCCAGAAGGGGTCATGAGAAGGCCTTGGCAGCTAAGATTAAGGAGAATCCCAAGGCCTTCTACAAATATGTGAAAAGTAAAAGGATGAGAAGAGAAGGGATAGGACCTATAAAAGGTGAAGGAGGAAAAGTCTGTGAGAATCTGGAAGAAATGGCAGAGGTGCTTAATGAGTACTTTGCCTCGGTATTCACGATGGAAAGTGAACTGGGAGGTTGTACTGCAGGTTTGAGGCAAAAGGAAAAGATTGAGTATGTGGATGTTAGGAAAGAGGATGTGTTAGACCTGTTAAATTCTATCAAGATAGACAAGTCACCGGGACCGGATGGGATGTACCCCAGGTTATTGTGGGAAGTGATTGCAGAGCCCCTGGCGATGATCTTTGCGTTGTCCATGGAAACGGGAGAGGTTCCAGAGGATTGCAGACGTGGTTCCTATTTTTAAGAAAGGGAACAAGGATAGTCCAGGAAATTACGGACTGGTGAATCTGACTTCAGTGGTTGGTAAGCTGATGGAGAGGCTTCTGAGGGACAAGATTTATGAACATTTGGAGAAATTTAGACTGATCAGAAATAGTCAGCATGATTTTGTCAAGGGCAGGTTGTGCCTTACGAGCCTAGTTGAGTTCTTCAAAAATGTGACTGAACACATTGACGAAGGAAGAGCGGTGGACGTGGTGTACATGGACTTTAGCAAGGTGTTTGATAAGGTCCCCCATGCAAGGCTTCTTGAGAAGGTGAGAGGGCATGGGATCCAAGGGGCTTTGGCCTCATGGATCCAGAACTGGCTTGCCGGCAGAAGGCAGAGAGTGGTTGTAGATGGGTCTTTTTCTGCATGGAGGTCGGTCACCAGTGGAGTGCCCCAGAGATCTGTTCTGGGACCCTTGCTGTTTGTCATTTTCATAAATGACCTGGATGAGGAAGTGGAGGGATGGTTAGTAAGTTCGCCGACGATACAAAGGTCGGTGGTGTTGTGGATGGTCTGGAGGGATGTCAAAAGTTGCAGCGGGACATAGGATGCAAGACTGGGCGGCGAAGTGGCAGATGGACTTCAACGCGGATAAATGTGTAGTGGCAAGAATAATAAGATCAAGGATTACATTATCAAGGGTAGGAGTCTTAGCTGTGTTGTAGAGCAGAAGAATCTTGGGGTCCGGGTCCATAGGACTCTTAAATCGGCCTCACAGGTGGAGGAAGTGGTCAAGAAGGTGTACGGTGTACTGGCCTTCATTAATCGAGGAATTGAGTTTAGGAGTCAGGAGGTAATGATGCAGCTTTATAAGACCCTTGTCAGACCCTACTTGGAGTATTGTGCGCAGTTCTGGTCGCCTCACTATAGGAAGGATGTAGAAGCTATTGAAAGGGTGCAGAGGAGATTTACAAGGATGCTGCCTGGATTGGGAGGCACGCCTTATGAAGACAGGTTGAGGGAGCTGGGACTCTTCTCACTGGAGAGATGTAGATTGAGAGGCGACCTGATAGAGGTTTATAAAATGTTGAGAGGAATAGAAGGGAGGAATAATAGAGTGGACTCTCAGAGGCTATTTCCCCGAGCTGAAATGGTCACTACAAGAGGACACAGATTTAAGGTGCAGGGAAGCAAATACAAGGGGTAAGTTTTTCACTCAGAGGGTGGTGAGTGAATGGAATCGGCTGCTGTAGGAGGTAGTAGAGGCGAATTCGCTGGGGTCTTTTAAAAGACTTCTGGATGAGTATATGGGAACGAATGGGATAGGGGGTTATAGATAGGTCTGCGGATTGGTAGATATAGATGTGATCGGCGCAACTCGTGGGCCGAAGGGTCTGTTTGTGCTGTAGTGTTCCACGTTCTATGTTTACAGGTGCGAGAGGGACTGGCTGTGAGACCTCAAGTGTTGAATAGATTCAAAGCTGAGATTTCTACATATAAAAACACTAAGGCTAATGAGGGCATTGCAAGAAAATGAAGTGGGGGATTAGCCAGGGTCTCTAACTGACACACTGAGTTCAAAGGGCTGAATAACCTGCAGCTGCACCCGTTGCTTATGTTCTTATGTGGTAGGAGATTGTTAGTGCCAAGGTTGGAGTTGGCAGGCACTCAGGTTCAATATTTATATTCTGTAATACTGATTTACAAAATCTGTGTAATTTTGCAGTGTGTGGCCTGTTGGTTGTAATTCTATCTCCTAACTTGGCTTTGACTGTACCTCTCTTGTTCCCCCAACAAGGTAAGAGGAAAGTACATTATTTATTTCTAGATGGCAGTGAAATGGTAGAAGAATATGAAGTCTCCAATGACCAACTCATAGGTAAGGACCAGTTTGCTCCCTGCAGACTTTAATTTCCTACAACAGTGTACTGGTTATATTGAGAGTGTTTTTGGTAAACTATGCTTGGCCATTAGAAATAAAAAAAAGCAAACAGAATAAAATGTTGTATGAACTTGCTGCAATTTTTTTGGCCATCCCTAACTGCTGAAAGTTGATGGATTTTCTTTTTGAACCACTGCAGTAACTTGTGGCAGTGGTATTCCACAGTATTGTTGGGTGTTAAATTCCAGGATTCTAGTCCAGTGACAAAGAAATGGTAATAAATGTCCAAAAGAGAAAATGCTGAAAAATCTCACCAGATCCTTTTAAGGGTCATCTGGACTCAGAATGTCAGATGTTGCCGAACCCAGGAAATGCTGAGATTTTCCAGCATTTTCTCATTTGGTTTCAGATTCCAGCATCTACAGTAACTTGCTTTTACCCAGTGATAAATGTCCAAGTCAGGATGGAGAGGAATTTGTGTGAAGATGTTTCTACAATATTACAGCTCTTGCTGGGAGAGGTCATATGGAATGGAGTGATGTTGAAGTAACTTGTCAAAATTCAGAATTCCACCACATTCCTGATTTGAGCTTTGTTGATGAAGGAACATCCTTGAGAGGGTCAGAGGTGAGTTGTATGTCAAATATCCCATGTTAGTGTAGCTGGTCCTGTTCGGTTCCTGATTAGTGGGATGGATCCCTGTTACTGATCGGGGAATTCATTAATGATAGGGCTGTTAAAAGTTGAAGGGTAATTGCTAAGTTTTTACCTGTTGGAGATGATCATTCCATGACACATCTGTGGTGCAAATGTTATCTGCCACTTTTCTACCCATGCCTGAATGTTATTTGGTTCTGCTATAGGCCAACATGAACTTCTTCACTTTCTCCATTATAACAAAAGTTGTGAATGTAGCTGAAAAATTAATTCTTTAGTAAGCAGCTCTGTGTCCTGACTGGTCTCTGATGATTTATTTAAATCAAATATTACTCCAACATTATTGGGGTTTTGTGTCAGCTCCTTTTGTAAAATGCTGCCTTCAAATCAAGGGAAGCTAGTCTCTCCTCTGGCATTAGGGATAGTTAAAGAATAAAGCTACCTTAATGCTGTCCCTATCAAACACCCCCAGGATAGGTACAGCATGGGGTTAGGTACACAATAAAGCCCTCTCTATATTGTCCCTACCAAACACTCCCAGGACAAATACAGCATGGAGTTAGGTATAGACTAAAACTTCCTCTTCACTGTCCCCATCAAACACTAAGAAGTCTCTCAACACCAGACTAAAGTCCAACAAGTTTATTTGTTAGTAAACCCCAAGATTCAGAACACAGAACAGTTCCTTTGTCAGGTGAGTGGAAACTTCTGATCAGAGAAGGGCATCTAAAAGCACCCGCAGTTTACAGAGTACTGATTGGAATGCAAGGCTTTACAGCTGATCTGCATATTGTCTGCAGACAGGACAGTAAGTGAAATGTTGCAAGTTCAGGCAAGTCATTGGGGTTACAGATAATGTGACATGAACCCAAGATCCTGGTTGAGGCCGTCCTCGTGTGTGGAACTTGGCTATCAGTCTCTGCTCAGCGACTCTGCGCTGTTGTGTGTCATGAAGGTCGCCTTGGAGAATGCTTACTCGAAGATCAGAGGCTGAATGCCCATGACTGCTGAAGTGTACGCCAACAGGGAGGGAACAGTCTTGTCTGGTGATTGTCGAGCGATGTTCATTCATCCATTGTCGTAGCATCTGCATGGTCACCCCAATGTACCATGCTTCAGGACATCCTTTCCCGCAGCGTATTAGGTAGACAATGTTGCCAAGTTCCAGGAGTACGTGCTGTGTACGTGATGGATGGTGTTCTCACATGAGAGGATGTCATCCATGTCGATGATTCGGCATGTCTTGCAGAGGTTGCTGTGGCAGGTTGTGTGATGTTGTGGTGCAATTTTTCACTTACTATCCTGTCTGGAAACAATATACATCTCTTTAACCTATGCTTAATGCTATCTCCACTCAGTGTCTGCACCTTTAAGACTTGAATAACAGATTAGCTGTAAAGACCCACATTCTAATCTGAATTCTGTAACTGTGTGTGCCTTTATATGCCATTCTCTGATCAGAATTTCCATTCACTTGATGAAGGGACAGCTTTCTGAAAGCTTATGAGTTTACTATCAAATAAACTCGTTGGACGTTAACCTGGCATTGATTTAATTTGTTTACCCCAGTCCAATGCCAGCATCTCATGCCCATCAAACACTCCCAGGACAGAGACAACAGTGTAAAGTTCCCCTCCATTCTGTCCTATTAAACGCTGCCCAAGACAGGCATACAATGGTCAATTTAAACTCAGTAAAGAATCGAGAATTCCTATTGTCTATGTGCATCAATGATCAGTAAAGTAATTGCAATGTTCATTAGTGTCTTTGTTACTGGGCTGGTATTTAATACTGCCATTTGTTGTCTGCTCTGGGTCAGAGCCTTCGTTTTGCTCAAATTCAATTTAGGACTACAGATACAACTTCTCTCGATAGTTATCTTAATGTGTGGATGGTAGAAATCTATCAGTAATGAAGCACTCTGTGTCTTTTGTGCAATTGTAGCCCATAAATACAAAGGCCTGATTTTAACAATGCAGGTCTCTGTAGAATGCTGCACGTAAGGAATTGTATTGGTTGGTATATATATATATTTGGTTACATTAAGTCTCTTGTATTTGTAGTCAGAAAATGGAGGCAGAAAAGTCGACTGGGATCCCAGGGACAGTGGCAGGTTGAAGTGGGTGAAACATTTTCTGGAGTGGTTGGGAATCTGGAGCAGCAGCTGATACAGGAAAGTAGCAGCAATGTAAGTGGCTTTAAACAAGAAACCTAAATGATGTGTGTTTAAATTCTATGGATTTAACTAGGTGAGTGTATCTCCTTGGTGGATGTACACATTTCTTCTTGGGTTTAACTTGATTACTGATATGACTGGGGTTTGGTTAGTTTACTCTCAACTTGACAAATATGTTGTTATGATGTTTGCTGCTATTTTAACATATATATTTCATTTAAAAACTTATTTCAGCCTGTTTTCACAAGGAAAGACACCAAGACGAGCTTTCAGTGGAGAATCCGGAATCTGCCATACCCCAAAAAAGTCTACAGTGTCAGTATTGAGCCAGACGAAAGATGTTGCATTGTCAGAACCTCCAACAAAAAGTAATTTATTTGTTCTGTTGAAAGTTTTGTGCTGGAACTCTGTCCTCTTTGAGAAACACGTGGATCAGCTATGTTTTCCCCGCTTTCTCTTTTTGCTTTTAATTTCCTAACATTTTGGTTTTTACTGTTTCCAGTCGAGAGATTCCATTCACCAGTTCGCCTTCTTTTAGATGGTGTTAATCTTGTTGAAATATGGATTCCATGGCCACAGACTGCTTTCCAGTAGCTCATCCAATAACCCAGTCATAGAACTATTCATAATATACGACACAAAAACTGCAATTTGGCCTAATCATTACTTGCTGATGTTTTTTTGTTCCACTCAAGCCTCTTCCCATTGTCCCTCATAGAATTCTATCAGAATAACCCTTCATTCCCTTCTCTCATGTGCTTTTGTGGCTTGCCTTTAAATGCGTCTGCATTATTTGTCTCAAATGTTCCCTGTGGTAGTGAGTTCCACATTCTCACTGCTGTGAGTAAAGAAATTTCACTTGACAGTTTCTTGGTGGCTCTCTAATATTGATGACTTCTAATTATGTTCATTGCCACTAGTAGAAATGCTTTCTGTGTTTATTGGAACCTCTTAGAATTTTAAAAATTATAATAGGTCAAGGTATGGTCATAAGAAATATGAGTAGGAGTAGGCCATTTGATCCATCGAGTTCTTCACTGAGATCATGACTGATTTAATTGCAGCTTTAACTTCACTTTCTACCAATTCCCCAGAACCCTTAAATCAATTGTCAATCCAAAAATTCTTGTTCAGCCTTTGAATATATTCAATGACCTGGCCTTCAGTTCTCTCTGGGAGAGAATTCCAAAGATCAACTACTTTCATTTTCCTTTCGAACGGGAGTCCATTTATTCTTAAACTGTGAGTGACATGGTGGCACAGTAATTAGCACTGTTGCTTCGCTGCTAGGGACCCAGGTTCGATTCTCTGTGTCTGCATGGATTTCCTCTAGGTTCTCCGGTTTCCGGTCCCAAAGATATGAGGAAGAGATGGATTGACAATGCTAAATTGCTCCTTAGTGTCACGGGGACTAGCTAGGATAAATGCATGGGGTTATGGTCTTAAGGCCTGGGTGGCATTGTGGTCGGTGCAAACTCAATGGGCTGAATGGCCTCCTTCTGCATTATACGATTCTATGATAACTCTTATGATCTGTGAATGTCTACCATGTCTTGCCCCCTCATAATCTTATGTGTTTCATAAGACCATCTCTCATCCTTCTGAATTCCAATGAATATTTATGTAACCTGTCCATAAGTCAAACCCTTTCATCCTAGGAATTAACCAAACGATCCCTTTCTGAACTGCTTCCAATGCATTTCTCCTTAAGACTAAAAATGTACGTGGTACTCTAGGTGAGGTCTTACCAATGCTTTGTACAGTTGAAACAAGACTTTCCAATTTTATACTTCATCCTGCTTACAATTAAGACCAGTTTGCCTTCCAAATTACCTTGCTATATCTGCATAATAACCTTTTATTTCATTTATGAAGACACCCAGATGCATCTGTACTGTTGCATTTTGATTTGATTTATTATTGTCCCATGTATTAACATACAGTGAAAAGTATTGTTTTTTTTACATTATACAGACAAAGCACACTGTACATAGAGAAGGAAAAAAGAGATTGCAGAATGTAGAGTTATAGTTATAGCTAGGGTGTAGAGAAAGATTAACTTAGTGTGAGAGAGGTCCATTCAGAAATCTGATGATAGCAGAGAAAAAGCTGTTCTTGAGTCGGTTGGTACATGATCTCAGACTTTTGTATCTTTTTCCTGACTGAAGATGATGGAAGAGAGAATGTCCGGGGTACATGGGGTCTTTAATTATGCTGGTTGCTTTTCCAAGGCAGTGGGAAGTGTAGACAGAGTCAATGGATGGGAAGCAGGTTTGAATGAATTGAGCTTCGTTCACAGCCTTTTGTAATTTCTTGGGGTCTTGGACAGAGCAAAAGTCATACCAAGCTGTGCTCTGACCAGAAAGAATGCTTTCTATAGTGCATCTGTAAAAGTTGGTGAGAGTTGTACAGACATGCTAAATTTCCTTAGCTTCTGAGAAAGTAAAGGCATTGGTGAGTTTTTTTTAATTATAGCATTCACATGGAGAGAGCAGGACAGATTGAGGGTGATCTAGACACCTAAAAACTTGAAGCTTTCGACCATTTCTACTTTGTTCCCATTCACAATGCTTCCTGAAGTTGATGACTATCTCCTTCAATTTGCTAATACAAAGGGAGAGATTATTGCCGTTGCACCAGTTCACCAGATTCTTTAATTCTTTCAGTATCGTGTCTCATCATTGTTTGAAATCCAACCCACAACGGAGGTGATATCAGCAAACTTGGAGAGGAATTTGGCCATACAGTCAAAGGTGTATAAGTATAGTAAGGTGTTGAGGATATATAGCTATGGTGCACTGGTGTTGCCTATCCTTACTGACTGCAGTCTGTGGTTTAGGAAGTCTAGGATCCAGTTACAGAGCAAAGAACTGAGCCATAGACCTTGGAATTCTGAGCTCCACAGGAATAATAGTGTTGAAGGCTGAGCTATAGTTAATACATAGGTGTCTTTGTTGTTTAAGTGTTGCAGGATTGAATGCAGGGCCAGGGAGATAGCGTCTGCTCTGGACCTGTTGCAACGGTAGGCAAACTGTAGTGGATCCAGATAGTCTGGTAGGCAGGAATTGATTCATGTCATGGGTAATCTCTAGAAGCACTGGATGTCAGAGCCACTGGGTAATCATCGTTAAGGCACATTACCTGGTTTTTCTTTGGTACCGGGACGATGGTTGAAGCAGATAGGGAACGTCAGATTGATGTAAAGAGAAATTGAAGATGTCTGCAATTACCCCCTCCAACTTGTCTGTGCAGGATCTGAGTGCTTGTGTGGGTATCTAAAAGGGCCAGTCACTTTGTGTGGGTTTTGAGAAGGCTGATCTGACGTCAGCAGTGATGATGTGGGATATGGATTTGTATGAGACTTCCTGGATGGAGGGTGTGCTCTTGCTGATCTCTAGCTTAAAATAAGCATAATTGGAGAGGGCTGTAATGGAGCCAGCAATTTTATTTGCTTTCATCTTGTAGTCTATGTCTTTCAGACCTTGCCATAGTTAGTGAGAGTCTAGCTTGGTCTGCAGTCTCTCTCAATTTAAATAATATTGTTTTTCTATTCTTCCTGCCCAAATGGGTAACTTCACGTTTTCCTACATTGTACTCCATCTGCCACATGTTTGCTCACTCACTTAACTGTTCTATATCTCTTTGCACAACTATCGTATCATTAGCAAATTTAGCTACAATGTAGTTAGTCCGATTATGCAATTCATTAACGGAGATTGTAGATAGTTGAGGAGCCAGCATTGGTCCCTCGCCTGAAAGTGATCCATTAATTTTAACTGTTTCCTATTAGTCAATCCTTTGTCTATGTCACCCCCCCGCCGCCCACCCCCACATCATAAGCTCTTATGTTGTGCTATAGTCTTTTATCAAATGCTTTTTGAAAATCCATCTACTGGTTCCCTTTTATCTATCTTGGATAAGAGAGCTGGTCAACCTTTATTCCCATTTTTCATATTTGTTTTGTTTAGTGATCATGATTGTTTCACCTCAATTCTGCTTCCTTTTTTTTTAAACTCTTCTTGGAGGCTTTTTGTACCTTCTAGTGTGAAGACAGATAAAAATACTTATTCAAAGTCTCTGCCATTTCCTTGTTTCCCATTATTAATTCATCAGTCTCACCTTCTAAGGGACCAATGCTCACTTTAGCTATCGTTTTCCTTTTTGAGTACATGTAGAAACTTTTGCTGGTGCTTTTATACAACTTGCTACTTTTTGTCATATTCCAATTTCTCTTTTTTTAAAATCATCCTTTACTGCTTTCTAAGATTTTCCCAATCCTCTGACTGACCACTATTCTTTGCTTTCAATTTGATACCATTCTTATCTTGCTTTAGTTAGTCATGCATGAAGCATCACCCTTGTAGTCTTCTTTCTCAATGGAATATATCTTCAAAAATTATGAAATGTCTTCTTAACTGCCTATTACTTTTTCTCCATTGTCTTTTTTTTTAATTTATTTTCCCATTCCACTTTAGATTAATTTTAAGACACTAATTTTAGTCTCTCATTTCTCACCTTCAAACTGAATGTGAAATTCTAACATCTAAGATCACTCTTGCCAAGGGGATCCTTTACTATGAGGTCATTAATTAATCCTGTCACAAGGAAGTAGTGATGGTTGAGATTCTTTTTGATCAACAGTTAAGTGAAATTAGTGTTCATGGGAACAGGAGTTGGTTGTCTGAGCATGGAGAAAGGAGAAAAGTGAGATAAGGGGGTTGTGTTCCAGTTTTATACATCACTGGTGGTGCTTTCAGGCAATAAATCCCATTGTGAGGAATTTATTCCATAAGCCCTTCCACCCCTTTCTTTTATGACCTTTCTTGAGTCTTACACCTTTTCATCAACTCTTTTAATATTTCCCTTGGCTCGGCATCTTTTTCATTTTTATACATTTTTGTGAAGCAGTTTGATTGTATATTGAAGTCTCATGTTTGTGAAGCTTCAATGCACTGAAAGAGTATTGCAGTGTCAGAGTTGCTGTCAAAAAATGTCTTCTCAGAGGTGGGTTTAAAATGTCCCATGGTACTATTCAAAGAAGAGTCAGAGATATCCTTTTATTTCTAAATCTCCATCACTGAAATAGATTACCTGCTCAGTATGTCATTGGTTTGTGGGAAATGGCAATGCAAATTGGTTGCTGAATTTCTTACATGACAGCAGCAACGACATTTCAATAAATCATTAACTGTGAGGCACTACAGGATGTGCTACCTACATGAAAGGCATGATTTGTATAAGATTGTTCTTAACTGTATGTTAATAGAATTATGATGCAGTGCTGATGCTGACCTGAACTCCCTCTTGCACTGTCCAGGTATTACAAGAAGTTCAACATTCCAGATATGGATCGGTGCAGATTGCCCCTGGACAGTTCAGCACTCAGCTTCACACATGCCAACAACACCCTCATCATCACAGTGAGTGTTTTGTTTTCTGTACCATATCCAGCAGACAGGGTAATTGGAGAGTGTGGCTGCATATCAGCAATACCTGAAAATGTTTGATCATTTTAAATTGATTATAATAGTTGTACTCAAGCCTATACTCGTGTTTGAGAGAATGTAGATGGAAATCAATGCAGAAAGAAATGATCATTGATTTTGTTGAGACCTGTCCATCAAAGGGAGAGGACCAATGGTTGAGTAATTATAATGCAGGAACATAGGACTTAAGAGCAGGAGTAAGCCATTCAGCCCTTTAAGCCTGCTCTGCCATTTAATAAGACCATGGCTGTGTTTTGTGGTCTCAACTCCATCTTTTTATTTATTCCCTATAATCCTGGACTTCCTTGTCTGTCAGAAACCTAACTTGGCTTTGAGCCTCCACTGCTTTCTAGGAACAGAATTCCACACACTAACAATCCTCAGAAAAATATTTTCCACCCCTCCATCCTAAAAATCCCCCTTACCCTTAAACTCTGCCTCTTCATTTTAGTTACTCCCAAAAAAAGGAAACATCCTTCCTGGACCCATGTATCAAGCCCTCACAAGATTGTATGTTTCTGTAAGATTTCTCCTCACTCATCTAAACTCCCATGAGATGGGCTCAACTTAGTCAATCTTTCTAAAGATAGTCCTTCATTACAGAATAGTTCATATGAGCCTTCTCTGTACTGCTTCTAATGCAACTATATCTTTTTTCAAATTGAAACAACTGTACACAGTATTCCAAATGTTGTCTCACCAAGGCCCTGTCCAGCTCCAGTAAAATGTCCCTATTTGATATATTCCAGTCTGCTTGTAATAAACACCAACATTTCATTTGCCTTCCTCTGTTAGATGCATTAATCACGCTAAATTCTCCCTCAGTGTACCTAAACAGGCAGTGTGGCGACGAGAGGATTTTCACAGCAACTTCATCACGGTGTTAATGTAAGCCTTACTTGTGACACTAGACTTTAGAAAAGCTTGAGTCACTTGCTTTATTGCATAAAGTAAGATAAAGTCGCCATAGTCCCAGATAACTATTGGCTGCTCTCTCCTTTTGAGCGGGGAAGTGACTGGTGATTTTACCCTGAGAATTACCACCACCTCAGGCGAGGGGCAAGGTTGAGCCTTCATGAATAATCAGAGTAGTACTGCATGTTAACTTTGTAGTTCATATACCAGGATAACTAGATCTCTCTGTACCACTGAGTTCAGCAATCTCCCTCTATTTGATCAATATACTGCTTTTTTATTCTTCCAGTAGACAAGTTCACATTTTCCCTCATTATTTTCGATCCACCAAATTTTGGCCAGTCACTTAACATATCTAAATTCCTTTGTGGACTCATTACCTCCTTTCTAACTTACTTTCCTACATTCTTGGCAAATTTAGATACCGTACTTTCAGTCTCTTCCGCTAAGTTATTATTATAGTCTGCAAACAGTTGAAACTCCAGCATTGATCCTTATGGTACTCTAGAGGTTATAACTTGTCAATCCAAAAAAGACCCAGTTATCCTTCCTTATTCTCTGCTTCACATTTTCTAACCAGTTCTTTATCCATGCTAACATGTTTCCCATACACCATAAGGCCTTATTTTGATGTGACACCTTATCAAATGTCTTTGGAAATCCCAGTACACCACATCTACAAGTTCATCTCTATCCACCTTGCTTATTATTTCCTCAATACTACTTATCTTTCCAAAACCTTGTTGACTCTGCCTGATCCCATTATGATTTTCTAATTATCCTGTTATAACTTCCATAATAAGATCCTAGCAGTTTTCCTGTGACAAATGTTAGGCTAACTAGCCTATAGTTTCCTGCTTTCTTTCTGTCTCAAAGAACAAGAACAAAGAGCAACACAGCACGGGAAACAGGCCCTTCGGCCCAACGAGCCCACGCCGCCGTCCTAACGTCCTAATGACATATCCATGACTTTAGGCTATGCCTATTGTGGAAGATTCCCTTATAGGGACAATTTGTTACCCAATCAGCCTAAGAGCACATTTTTGGGATGTGGGAGGAAACCGGAGCACCCGGAGAAAACCCACGCAACCACGGGGAGAACGCGCAAACTCCCGCAGACACAGGCCCAAATCCATGTGTCTGCACAGCAACAGCGATATTCTCTGAGCTGTCATGTTGCCCATCTGATGGTCCAGTTTAAGCATACACTAACGACTTGAAGCACTAGGCCACTCCTGAAGCAACATCCAAGAGCAGCCCTCGCACGACCTGCCGAATGCATGCACCTTGTTGGTCAATAAGGTGGACCGAATTGCCTGTGGAAACAAATAGGATATTTAGACAGTCCTGCTATATCCTTCTATCTGCAGACCGCTTATGTGGCTGTCCAAGAGACCCTTAAACAACGCTAGCGTGCCTGCTCCCACCACCTTACTCAGCAGTGCATTCCACACCCCCACTACCCTTTGTGTGAAAAACTACCCTCTAATATTAGTCTTATACATAGCCTCCCCTCACCCTAAGGCCATGACCCCTCATTCTATCCATTTCTAATGGTGGAAAAAGCTTACCACCATTTACTCTATCTATACCCCTTAATCTTATATACCTCTATTAGATCCCTTCTCAGCCGAGTTCTCCTTTTTTGAATTCAGATTTTGCATTGATTATTTTTCAATCCAATGGGACCATTCCTGAATTTAAATGTTGGATGATTTTCGAAAATTATAATCAATATTTACTAATTCTGCAGCTACTTATGTTAAGACCCTAGGATGCAAGCCATCAGATCCTGTGGACTTGTTGTCCCTTGTCAAATAGTTTTCCCAATACCTTTATCCCGAGTGATTTTGTTTTAAGTTCCTCTCTTCTGTTCCTCTCTTCTGTTCATCTCTTCATGGCACAGTGGTTAGTACTGCTGCCTCGCAGTGCCAGGGATGTGTGTTCAATTCCAACCTTCGGTCACGTCTGTGTAGAGTTTGCACATTCTTCCCCGTGTCTGCATGGATTCCTCTGGATACTTTAGTTTCTTTCCACACGACAAAGATGTGTGGGTTAGGTGAATTAGCCATGCTGACTTGCCCTTTAGTGGCAGGGAGATTAGCAGGGTAAATGTCTGGGTTTATGGGGATAGGGCCCACGTGGGATTGTTGTCGGTGGGATTTGATGGGCTGAATGACCTTCTTCTGCACTTAGGGATTCTATGATTAATTTTAAAATATCTTTGGAAAATTTTCTAAATCTTCTATAGCAAAGACAGATGGATGATACCTGTTCACAGTATCATGCTTCTACCATTGCCTTATTTTCCATTATTAAATCCTTGGACACTCTCTCCAGAAGACCAACACTCGCTTTTGTTGTTCTTTTCCTGTTTAAATACTTATAGAAATTCTGTTAATATTTGTAAGCTTTCTCATACTCCACTTTGTTTTAGCATTCTTTGCTGGTTCTTAAATTCTATTAATCTTCTGAACAACTACTAATCTTCATGTATTTTTACAGCATTTATTTTGTATGCCATGGTTATTCCAAAAGATTATGAAATATTTTTATATATTGAGATTTCTTTCCTCCTCAGTATAAAAAGCCAACAGAAATCTTGCAGCTGGAGCAAGAGGTGCTGCAGGAGCTGAGGAAAGTGAAGGTGGCAGAGGACGGCGATGTGGACTGTAAAACACAGTGAAACTGAACACTTACCATTTAAAATCACACAGACCTGTCTGAAGCTATTTGAACGCAGAATCCTACTTTGAGGAATGGGTCGGGGTAAGAAGTGGTGTTTTAATTGTGTTTAGCATCTGTGCAGCTAAACGTGAACTTCGTGGCCCAGATCTTTACAACTTGATGGCAATGGATAGAGGTTTAAATTAAATTGCAAGCTTGATGGAATGGTTTTATTTTGGAGGATTAGAAATTTCTCAGTCACATTGTAAATTGCAGAACATCAATAAATTACTGCTTTTTAAAGTAAATGTGCATTGTGTGATTTATTGACCAGTATCATTGGCACAGAAGTACTTTGTTCCAGTCGATCTACTGATTTGGGGAGAAAATAAATTGAACATATCTTTTCCCTTGAATATTCACTTTTCTCATCATTCAGTGCCTCACCACCTTTATCTGAGAAATTAGTCATGTTTTTCCTAAATTATTTGTTTCTAGTGCTGAGGATGATGGCAATGAGAGTTACTGAGACTAACACTCTGAAAGGACTTGATTAAAGCGCTGTACCCCACAGGGACCAATGATTCCAGTACAGGAAAAGGACGGCTATTCATTATCCTGGCAATCATCACCAGGTCACATTATTTCTTTCACTCAACATTCACCAATCCCAACACAGCTATAAAGTGAAGATTTGGATTTAGGAGGTACATCCTGTAATATATATCATTCCATCACAGTTGATTTTCTGATTGCATGTTTAGGTTTTTAGTAACCAAATATTTGCCTCAACATTTGATATGTTACAAATGCTCCTTCTGACTGTAGGATCACCTCAGTTTCACAAGGCTGTTATAGATTATTTAAAAAGCTTATTTATTAGTCACAAGTAAGGCTTACATTAACACCGCAATTAAGTTACTGTGAAAGTCCCCCTAGTCACCACACTCCGGTGCCTGTTTGGTTCAATATAACTAACCAGCACATCTTTCAGTCTGTCAGAGGAAACCCATGCAAACATGGGAAAACATGCAAACTCCACAAAGACAGTGACCCAAGCTGGGAATTGAACCCGGATCTCTGGCACTGTGGGGCAGCAGTGCTAACCACTGTGCTGCCTCTGATACGTAATCAGTCTGAATGAGTTTATAATTTTGTTTTAACTTCCACTGACAACACAATGGGGGAACGATAGTGACATAAGGGTATTAAAAATTTGATGAAATTACATTTTTGCTTAGTATTGTGCACAATACTTTCACAAAGTTTATTCACCTGATGCAGCACATCCTTCCAGAAAAATCAATCCTCTTGTCTTCGCAATACAACATCCAGCTGTTTAATGTTTGACTCACACAGCTCCCTTCTTGCTGTTGATTACAAATAACATCTGGGGCCCCTGCTTGTTATCCATGATCCAGATACCATACCCTCAGCCTGCTGTTCTTAAAAGTATTGTTCTATATTTTTAAGTTTAAGGTATTTTTTTCACCTTTGGTACCTGGATTTGATTTAAGGTTTCACCAGAGGGAGCTTTACTCTGTATCTAACCGTGTGCTGTACCTGTCCTGGGAGTGTTTGATGGGGGAACAGTGTAGCGGGAGCTTTACTCTGTATCTAACCTTGTGCTGTAACTGTCCTGGGAGTGTTTGATGGGGACAGTGTAGAGGGAGCTTTACTCTGTATCTAACCGTGTGCTGTACCTGTCCTGGGAGTGTTTGATGGGGGAACAGTGTAGCGGGAGCTTTACTCTGTATCAAACCTTGTGCTGTAACTGTCCTGGGAGTGTTTGATGGGGGACAGTGTAGAGGGAGCTTTACTCTGTATCTAACCCTGTGCTGTACCTGTCCTGGGAGTGTTTGATGGGGGACAGTGTCGAGGGAGCTTTACTCTGTATCTAACCCCGTGCTGTACCTGTCCTGGGAGTGTTTGATGGGGGGACAGTGTAGAGGGAGCTTTACTCTGTATCTAACCCCGTGCTGTACCTGTCCTGGGAGTGTTTGATGGGGGAACAGTGTAGCGGGAGCTTTACTCTCTATCTAACCTTGTGCTGTAACTGTCCTGGGAGTGTTTGATGGGGGGGACAGTGTAGAGGGAGCTTTACTCTGTATCTAACCCTGTGCTGTACCTGTCCTGGGAGTGTTTGATGGGGGACAGTGTAGAGGGAGCTTTACTCTGTATCTAACCCTGTGCTGTACCTGTCCTGGGAGAGTGTTTGATGGGGGGGACAGTGTAGAAGGAGCTTTACTCTGTATCTAACCCTGTGTTGTACCTGTCCTGGGAGTGTTTGATGGGAGCTTTGTTCATTATTGGGATACAGATACCTTTATCCAAGAAGCTGCGACAAACAGCGAACAAGCACAAGCAGGAATGCTGCTGGATTCTTTTCCCCAAGGAAACAGTATTTATTAGTGTATCCATCTCCGCTGAAACATCAGAGCAATGTTGAGGGAGTGCCACATTTTCAGAGCTTTAAATGAGATGAAGTAAAAACCTGATCTGACTGGTCATTAAACTCCATGGCTGGCTTCAATCAGCAAGATATTTTCCCAGCTTTTATGGTTCAGAGTTTCTTTCTGAATCACTATTGCTGAAAACAAGTATTTCTGATTATTTTTCATTCATTGTTTGAGGGATCTTGTTCACAGATTGACTGCTGTGTTTGCATACATAATAACTGTGATTACATGTGAAGCAGTGTGGAATCTTTTGGGAAACAAGGCAGTATTCTGGGTAAATTCTTTTTACAAAATATTTGCTTCCAAACATCAAGATGTCACTCGGCAGCTTCTTCAGGTGAGGATAGTAGCAGGAATCAACTGAGAAGTAGACTAGTCATATAAAATTTGATGCAAATAAAGGGTTCCTCTTCTATTTTTAACAAAACCAAAACGTGATCCTGAAAGGGTTTCCTGCATTGTGAGTATGAAGGAACACTCCTTGATTCGAAGTATTGATTGACGTTGTACTGACTTCTGATGTACAGTATCGGGATCCCCACTTTATAACGGTGCTCACAAGTTTATTTCCCCTGCTATGGGTCAGAGTGTGTAAAATCCAGCATGTAAAGTGCGTGGGCCAAGGCAGTATACAGATGTGAGCTAGTGAATCGGAGGCAGTACACCGGGCTACTGCTGGGCGAGGACAGGAAGAAAACCTGGAGGAAAAGGAAAGAGCATGAATTAGTTCCACTGCCTGTACCTGGGGTGTGATGTCACATACAGGGCATTGCTTTATACGGAGAGAAAATAAGTTTCTGTCTCAGATGAGAAAATGTTGGTGCTCCTGATGCAATTTCTGTGTTTGCTACCCTCTGCTGGGCACAGAAATCCATGCAATTTTTCTCAATCTCATTTCTCATGGTGCCAGGGCACGGATGGGCTGAACTATCCATTAACGGTTGCAATATATGCATGAAAAGCTGAGCGATGTGTGGGAAACATGATTATAAGCGTTTCATCAATATCTAAGGCTTTTTGATGTTTGTAGGGTTCAGAAGATCCTATCAATAGAAAAATTGGACAAGCAGTGGTCTTTTTTGTAGAAAAGGGACTGAGGGGGCGATCTGTAAAGAGGTTTAAGAAAATAGAATGGTTCCACTCGTGAAGAAGTCCAAATATAGGGACCATCAATTTAAGGTAGTCACTAATAAATCGAATAGGGGTTTTAGGAAAACCTCTTCCTTACTCAGGGAAGTGTAAGGATGTGGAACCTCTAAGATGATTAGAGGTTTAGATAGGGTGGACAGTGATAGCCTTTTTCCTAGGATGGAGAAAGCTAGCACGAGGGGACATAGCTTTAAATTAAGGGGTGGTGGTTTTAGGACAGATGTCAGAGGTAGGTTCTTTACCCAGAGGGTGGTAAGGGTATGGAATGCCCTGCCTGCGTCAGTTGTAGATGCGCCAAGTTTGGTGGTGTTTAAGAGGTTAGTAGATAAGTTTATGGATGAAAAGGGAATGGTTTAGGTTAGAGGGTCACTGCTTGTTCCTAATTGGTCGGCGCAACATCGAAGGCCGAAGGGCCTCTTCTGCACTGTTATGTTCTATGTTCTATGGATTCACAACCAAAGTAAACAGTTCAAGCAACTTTATTTAAGGGGCTGCCAGATAGACACATGAGCAGGAAATAGAAAGAGATATGCTCAGATAAAGTGAAGCAGAGGATGCCTGTGTAGGTTAGGAAGGTAAAGTGTCGTTGCCCCAGATGACCACAAGTTGCTGTCCCCTTTAAGGGGGTGAGCTGACTGGTAGTGATTTAACCGCACTCAGGCAAGGAGCAAGGCTGGAAAGACAGGGCCTTCGTGAATGGCGCATGGAGAAAAATAATTTGCATTTCTCCAGTGCTTTCACAATCTGAAGATGTTGGTAAAAAATCTTACAGGCAATAATCTACTTTTTTGAGGTATTGTCACTAATAATATGGGAAATGCGACTGTCAATTTACAGACGTCAAATAGCAATGTGATATTGACCAAATCATCAGTTTAACATGATGTTGACTGAGGGATAAACACTGGCTCCAGGAGATTGCCCCTGCTCCTCTTCAATATACTGTCATAGAGGTTTGGAAACAGACCCTTCGGTCCAACTTGTCCATGCCTCTTTTTTAAATCCCTAAGCTAATCCCAATTGCCTGCTTTTGGCCCATATCCCTCTATATCCATCATCCCCACGTAACTACCTAAATGCTTTTTAAAAAACAAAATTGTACCCACCTCTACTACTACCTCTGATAGTTTGTTCCTGACACACATTACCTTCTGTGTGAAAAAATTGTCCCTCTGGACACTTGTATCTCTTCCCTTTCACCTCAAACCTATGTCTCCTAGTTTTGACTCCCTATCTTTGGGAAGAGATATTGACTATCTACCTTGTCAATGCTCCTCATTATTTTATAGACTCTGTAGGGTCACTCTTTAGCCCCTTATGCTCCAGAGAAAAAAAGTCCTAATCTATTCAGCCTCTCCTTAAAATTCAATCCATCAAATCCCAGTAGCATCCTAATAAATCTTTTCTGCACTCTTTCTAGTTTAATAATATCCTTTCTATAATAGGGTGACCAGAATTGCACACAGTATTCCAAGTGTGGCCTTATCAATGTCTTGTACAACCTTAACAAGACGTTCCAGCTCCTGTATTCAATGTTCTGACTGATGGAACCAAGCATGCCGAATGCCTTCTTCACCACTCTGTCCATCTGTGACTCCACTTTCAAGGAGTTATGAACTTGTACCCCGAGATCTCTTTGTTCTGTAACTCTATCTAACACCCTACCATTAATTGAGTTAGTCCTGCCCTGGTTCAATCTACCAAAATGCATCATCTCGCATTTGTCTAAATTAAACTCCATCTGCCATTCATCAGCCCACTGGCCCAATTGATCAAGATTCTCATTGCAAGTGGAGACAATTTTCTTCACTGTCCACTATGCCACAAATCTTGGTGTCGTCTGCAAACTTACTAAGCATGCCTCCTATATTCTCATCCAAATCATTGTGTGATGGGATCTTTTACATCTAACTGAGAAGGCAGATAGGGTTTTGCTGAAAGACAGCACTGCTGACAGTGCATTGCTGGGAATGTGAAATCTGCTTAACCCATAGCCTCTTCACCAAGGGAAGAGAATATTATCAACATAGATAGAGCTGGCACCAACTGAATGGTACACTACCGCAAACACCAATGAGGGGGTCAGCATTCTCAGGAAAGGTAGGAACAGGGAGTAATACCACAAGGGAACATTAGTATTCTTACCATCAGCCAGGCTAATCTTACCTGCAGACTCTTAGTCTGCCTCTTGTCCCAGAGACGCACAACACCATAGCGAGAGGAACCACTGGCGATCATGAAGTTCCCATCACTTTGTAAGCAGTAGAGTGCACTATCATGTGGTTCCTCCCATTCCATCACACTGCGCCTGCAACAGAAATAGCAACTTAGAACAGCGACAGTATCTTAGCCAGGACTGAGAGATGGCACCATTGCTGGATCCATAATCATACATGTTTACATAAGCACACAACATATACAGCAACAACTCACCAGGAAAGGAGAGTGAGCAGGAGAAATGAAGGAATAAAGGAAGAAGGTGACAACGGGAAAAAGAATGGAATTTAGACAAGGGCAACTAGTTTTTGATGTAGTGGTTAGCACTGCTGTCTCACAGCGCAAGGGACCCAGGTTCGATTCCCAGCTTGGGTTACTGTCTGTGCGGAACCTGCACGTTCTCCCCGTGCCTGCATGGGTTTCCTCCAGGTGTTCCCATTTCCTCCCACAGTTTGAAAGACGTGCTGGTTTGATGCATTGGCCATGTTAAATTCTTCCTCAGTGTACCTGAACAGGCACTGAAGTGTGGCGATCAGGGGATTTTCACAGTAAGTTCATTGCAATGTTAATGTAAGCCTACTTGTGACACTAATAAATAAATTTAAATAAAACAAAATGTTCTTTGAAGGATAATTATTGTCTCAGGACACTAGGTGAACAGTGGTCTCCGTACCAACCCTAGGACCCACTCTGCACCTTTTTCTAGCTCAAAAGCAATCATTCACCATTACTCTCCATTACAATATCTTTTGGAAATCCATAAGTACCACCTCAACCAAGATTCTACTCCTGATTCACTGAGCTGCTGGTTCTCTAATTTACAATGCTAAGCTCTCTTATGGCCAATTAGGAACGAGCAAATCCACACCTCTGGAATGCATTTTAAAAATTTTCATCCCACACGCACACTTTTCAAATGTTCAATTCCCCTTTTCAACAGATACCAAGCCAACACTTTACAACTAATCAAAGTCTCGAGAGTTCTTTTGCTGCAATCCTGAGACAAAGAACAAAGAACAACACAGCACAGGAAACAGGCCCTTCGGCCCTACAATCCCGTGCTACCCATTTTAACACTCAGTGACTACTTCATTCCAATCCTTCTTCTACCTACGACTTTTGTCTACGTCTCTTGGATTCCACAATAAAGGAGTACAAATTTAGGGAATTATGTGTGCATCAGATTAAGGGAGATCTAATTTAGGGACAATTTGCTAACACCAATCAGCCTAAAAGCATGTTTTTGACCTCATTCATTGTTCAGTAACTGTTCCATGTCCACCTTACCGACATCATTCATTGTTTTAAAAAACTATGTTACAGATATGGAGAGCAATTTAAGGTTGAGGACAATCAAAATGATACAAAGCAGAGAGAGGCCTTTGACCCATCATTCCTGTGTCACGTCTTGGAAGAACTACCCCACTGTTCTGTTGTTCCCTCTGCAAATTTTTACACTTCAAATATTGATCCAACTCCTTTTCAAAACTGTTATTGAATCGGCTTCCACTTGTAGCAGTGCATTCCAAATCACAACTCACTGTTTCATTTCTTTCCCCTTATGTTTCCTTTGGTTCTTTTTCCGATTAAATTCAAGTAATGACATGAGTGGATGTTTCTGTGGGGGAAGAGGCAGGAAGCAGGGAATAAACCCATAATAAGGGAACGACTGCCAACATTCTGCAGCTTGGAGATGCACCATCACTATCTCCACATTGATGAGACAACCTTATTAACTTGGAGGAGTCAGATGAGAGTGCAGTACAGTGACAGGACCATTGCTGTGTTTACTGTGACTGCTGGAAATGAAATGAGTATCCAGAGACCTGTAGACTAAGTAAGAAGCCCATTAGAAGCTGCTTCCTGAGTCCATTAAAACATTCTCAACCAGGGGCAGTCTAATTTACCTGCTCGCTGTATTTATTCATTTATTCGTAGGGTGTGGCATCAATGGCAAGATTAGTATTTATTGCCCTAATTGCCCTTGAGAAGATGTTGGTGAACTGCTTTTTTGATCAACATGTGGTGTAGGCACACTCACAGTGCTGTTAGGCAAGTGTTCCAGGTCACTAACCCAGTCACAATAAATAGGATGGCCAATACATTTCTAAGTCAGGATGATGTGCGACTTGAAGATTTCAACTTTGATCGCTCTGACCCATTTGCTTCATAAACTTTTCAGATCCAGTCAAGGAGAAAAATCAATAGTCTTCATCCATTCTTGGTCATCTCAAATTTAAAAAATGTACAATTCTGTTCCATGAGCCAGAGAAGTATTGATTCATACCCGTGACAGTCTATACTTAATCTCTGATCTCATCAGGATGGTGGTGGGAGGGTTACAAATTCCCTCAGGATGCCCCTGGAGATATCAGCAGGCACTCTAGTTTGGAAATGCCTAGGTGGATATTAGAACGAGGACTCATGCTCTCCCTTAGTGGAATGGCCTGAAACATCCACTGATGAGCAACTGGGTGGATTACTGGAGCACAGTATGTCAGGATACAGTCAGATGGGAAACATTTTTGAGAGAAACTGTTTCCACTGTCAAAAGAGGTGGTAAACAGAGAACATGGATTGAACATAACTGGGCAGAGAGACAGAGAGATGAGGAAATGTTTGTAAAAAAATGAATTATGATGGTCTGGCTTTAAATTATGTCATAAAAATATAAAAGCTATAAGTAGGAGTGGACCATTCAGCCCTTCGAGCCTGCTCCACCATTCATTTTGATCATGGCTGATCATCAAATTCAATATCCTGATTTCCCCCCTTCCCCCACATATGTCTTTAATCCCAAGAGCTTTTTCAGGACCTGGAGATTTATCCACCTTCAATCTCATCAATTTCCCCAAAACTGTTTCTCTATTAATGCTGATTTCCTTCAGCTCTTCACAAAAACGTGTAACTCGCTGTTACTTCACGGTCACTGGGCCAAAATTCTGGAAGTCCCTCACAAAGAGAACTCTAGGAATATCTGCACCAGAAGATTACTCACCACCACTTGATGAAGGATAGTTAGGGACTGACAACACATGCTGGCCTTACATCCCATGATTAAATTTAAAAAATGGTTAACCCAGATTCATTAATAACTTTCAGAAAGAGTTTTGGTAAGATTGGAAAATCAGTAGGAAGCTCTAGTGAAAGAACAGAGGGAAGTGAGTCTAATGGGATAATTCCTTTCAAAGAAACAACACAGGCAGTATGGGCCAAAGGACTGACTTCTCCGTTCTATTGTTAATGACTCTATGTTAATCCAGACAAAAACAGTAAGTTGGTGCTGGGGTTCATTGCTTTTCAATCTCTTTTCTGTGTACAATACTCTGTGTTTCACATAAGATAAGACTTTCTAATGTATACAATACATTCAGCCAGCACAGTCAGTTCCCTTTTTTGAAAATCTTCAGTGCTTAGGCTCTAGGTGGTTTTTGCTAAAGAAACTTCACACATCCTGATTGTCGGTTAACTGTTGAGTCTCTCGTGCTTTCTCCATATTTCTCCACACTGCGGGGTCTCTCAGGCTGACTCCACACTGCGGGGTCTCTCAGGCTGACTCCACACTGCGGGGTCTCTCAGGCTGACTCCACACTGCGGGGTCTCTCAGGCTGACTCCACACTGCGGGGTCTCTCAGACTGACTCCACACTGCGGGGTCTCTCAGGCTGACTCCACACTGCGGGGTCTCTCAGGCTGACTCCACACTGCGGGGTCTCTCAGGCTGACTCCACACTGCGGGGTCTCTCAGGCTTTCTCCCCCCGCCATCTGTTCTTTTGGCCACAGCTTTGTTGCTGGACTTCAATCTTTACGGTTCTGTCGAGCTGCTTTCGTGCTCTCGAGTTGGGTTGTGGTTTCGGGTTCAGAAATTGACATTTGCGGCTTGTCAGCTCCTGGATCACCTGGTCATTCCCATTGAACCAGTGGTGTTTTCTGTTCGAGTGAGCAAGCCTCTCTTTACAGGTGCTGATTGTGGAGGCAGACTTGTTGCTATGGACACTCTGCATCGCTGGCAGTTGTCAGGTTGGCAGTGAGATGCTGACTGAATAGGGCTCTGAATCTTTGAAACAAGGATGTTTCCATGAGGTCCTTGACTTGTCTCTCTGATGGAACAACATGTTGGATGTGACAAGGTTGTGTCCAGCCATATATCCTGGAGCAGGTGCTGGATTTTCCTACACATCTCTGCCAATTACACCTTCCTACAGTCTGTGTTCTTTCTAACTCTAGCGTTGAAATTGCCAAAGAGGATCAGATTGTCACCTGTGGGATTCCAACCAAGGATTGTTAGGGGCTGGAATAAAATTCCTTTATGGGTTTGTCTGTATTTTTCAATACTCGGACATTCATGCTGAGCACTATAACACTTGTTCTGGACTAAGTGAGCTGAAATGAACTTTATCCCACAGGGGGAATCTGTGATGGCTAAGATGGCTAAATAGATTGTTTAGCCTTACCCCCATCTACCTCTTTGGTCACTTTTTCAAAAAACTCAATAAGGTTAGTAAGGCACGACCTACCCTTCACAAAACCATGCTGACTATCCCCAATCAATTCATTTCTCTCTAAATAACTATAAATCCTATCCCTAATAATTCTCTCCAATACTTTGCCCACAACAGAAGTAAGACTCACCGGCCTATAATTCCCCGGAAAGTCTCTCTTCCCCTTCTTGAACAATGGGACCACATTCGCTATCCTCCAGTCTTCCGGCACTATACCCGTAACCAACGACGACCTGAAGATCAGAGCCAGAGGCTCTGCAATCGCCTCTCTCGCCTCCCAGAGAATCCTAGGGTAAATCCCGTCCGGCCCAGGGGACGTATCTAACTTCAAACCCTCAAGAATATCTAGCACATCCTCCTTATCTACTTCAATACTTTCCAGTTTACAACCCTGTATCCCAGTGTTCTCCACAACTACATTTACATCTCCCTGCGTGAATACCGAAGAGAAATATTTGTTCAGTGCGTCTCCAATCTCTTCAGGCTCCACGCACAACTTCCCACTGCTGTCTCTGACTGGCCCTAATCTTGCCCTAACCAATCTTCTATTCTTAACATATCTAAAGAAAGCTTTAGGATTCTCCTTGATCCTATCAGCCAAAGTCTTCTCATGTCCTCTTTTAGCTCTTCTCAACTCACTCTTTAGCTCCCTCCTGGCTAATCTATAGCTATCCAGTGCACTAACTGAGCCTTCAAGCCTCATCCTGACATACGCATCCTTTTTCCTTTTAATCAGCAAATTAACATTTTTAGTACACCATGGCTCCCTTACTTGACCATTTCCTCCTTGCCTGACAGGGACATACTTATCAAGGACTCGCAGTAGCTGCTCCTTAAATAACAAAGAACAAAGAACAACACAGCACGGGAAACTGGCCCTTCGGCCCAACAAGCCCGCGCCGCCATCCTAACGTCTTAATGACATATAGAGACCAATATAGGGACAATTTGTTACCCAATCAGCCTAAGAGCACATTTTTGGGATGTGGGAGGAAACCGGAGCACCCGGAGAAAACCCACGCAACCACGGGGAGAACGCGCAAACTCCCGCAGACACAGGCCCAAATCCATGTGTCTGCACAGCAACAGCGATAGTCTCTGAGCTGTCATGTTGCCCATCTGATGGTCCAGTTTAAGCATACACTAACGACATGAAGCACTAGGCCACTCCTGAAGTAGCATCCAGGAGCAGCCCTCGCACGACCTGCCGAATGCATGCACCTTGTTGGTCAACAAGGTGGACCGAACAGCCTGTGGAAACAATTAAAGTATTTAAACAGTCCTCCTATATCCCTCTATCTGCAGACCGCTCATGTGGCTGTCCAAGAGACCCTTAAACAACCCTAGCGTGCCTGCTCCCACCACCTTACTCAGTAGCGCATTCCACAACCCCACTACCCTTTGTGTGAAAAAAATGCCCTCTAATATTAGTCTCTTACATAGCCCCCCTCACCCTAAGGCCGTGACCTCTCGTTCTATCCGAATCTAATGGTGGAAAAAGCTTACCACCATTTACTCTATCTATACCCCTCATAATCTTATATACCTCTAATAGATCCCCTCTCAGCCGACATCTTTCAAGGGAAAACAACCCCAGTGTGTTCAACTTTTCCTCGTAAGACAGCCCTTCCATACCAGGCAGCATCCTAGTAAATCTCCTCTGCACTCTCTCCAGGGACTCCACATCCTTCCGGTAGTACGGCGACCAGAACAGAATAAGCTCCACATTTCAGATGTTCCCAGTCCCTGTAGTTTCCTAGTTCAACCTATGCACCCTAATTCCCTCCTAATGGCCTCATAATTACCATTCCCCCAGCTATAACTGCTGCCCCCAGGTTCGTGCCTATCCCTATCCATCACTAAGGTGAACGTAACCGAATTGTGGTCACTATCACCAAAATGTTCACCAACTTCCAAGTCTAACACCTGGTCTGGCTCATTGCCCAGTACCAAATCCAATGTAGCCTCACCTCTACTTGGCCTATCTACATACTGAGTCAAAAAAATCTTCCTGCACACTTTGTATAAAAACTGACCCCTCTAACGATCGAGAGCTATAGCTATTCCAATCAATATTAGTAAAGTTAAATCCCCCATAACAATTACCCTATTGCTTTCACTCCTGTCCAGGATCGACTTTGCAATCCTTTCTTCTACCTCTCTAGAACTTTTAGGAGGTCTATAAAAGACTCTCAACAGGATGACCTCTCCTCTCCTGTTTCTAATCTCAGCCCATACTACCTCAACAGACAAGTCCTCATCAAACTTCCTTTCTGTCACTGTGATATAGTCTTTGACTAATAATGCCACTCCTCCCCCCCTTCTATCTCCTTCTCTACTCTGACTGAAGCATTTGAACCCCGGAACCTGCAACAACCATTCCTGTCCCTGCTCTATCCATGTCTCTGAAATGGCCACAACATCAAAGTTCCAGGTACTGGTCCAAGCTGCAAGTTCCACCACCTTATTGTGAATACTTCTTGCATTAAAGTATACGCATTTCAAACCATGCCCTACTCCACCCATGCGCTGCTGTGCTTTACAGTTCTCGTCTATGACTCCTCTATTCTCGTCCCTCTTAACATCCATGGGTTGTCCATGAAGATCCTGATGTTCCAGGTCCCAAACTTCATTTTAAGGGATGGAAGATTTTATGAATGGTCAGGAGTGAAATGACCAGGTGATCCAGGAGCTGACAAGCTGCAAATGTCAATTTCTGAACCTGAAACAGCAACCCAACTCGAGAGCAAGAAAGCAGCTCGACAAAACTGTAAAGATTGAGGTCCAGCAACAAAGCTGTTGCCAAAAAAACAGATGAAGGGGGGAGAAAGCCTGAGAGACTCCACAGTGTGGCACAGTGGTTAGCAGACTGCCTCACAGTGCCAGGGACCTGGCTTGTGTCACTGTCTGCATGGTGTTTGCACATTCTCACCGTGTCTGTGTGGATTTCTCCCGAGTGCTTCGGATTCCTCCCACAGTCTAAAGATGTGTGGGTTAAGCTGATTGGCCATGCTAAATTACCCCATAATGTCCAAGAATGTGTAGGTTAGAGGAATTAGTGGGGTAAATTTGTGGGGTCATAGAGATAGTGTGACAGGAAGGTTTGGATAAGATATTCATTTGGACAGCTGATGCAGACTCAATCGGCTGAATAGCCTATTTCTGTGCTACAAGGGATTCTATGATTCTAAGCCTGTGCTTGAAGTCTTTTCATGTGGAGTGGCCATTGCACACCAGCTACCACATGGGCTTAACAGAGCAATGTCTTGGTCCATTGGCGAGGGGTTCAAAGGGACTGGATGCCAGGCTCCATTCTAAGGGCTTAGGACACACATGCACACATACTCCTAATGTCCACACTTCTAATGTTATACAGGTAAATAAGACATTCATTGGTAGAAATTTGAATTAAGAGATAAAGATGGATTGTTGTGTTTTGTTATTGAATTTCAAGGGGAAATAAAATGGGGCTTATAGCTGGGAAAAGGTCAGAGATAAATAAGGCACAGTTATTCGATATATTTATTTTACCCAGAAGTGGTAACCATAGGGAGAACATAAAAGATTTTTATATCATGGGAAAAGTAAGTTTCAGAAAAAGCTAAGGACAATTAAGAAAAGATGCAAGGGAAAAGTTGTATTTGAAGAAAGGTTGGGTGCTGTGTTGAGGTGTGGCCATGTAAGATCTCTGGGAATATAGTCTGTTTGGGAGAGAGTGAAAAGAAGCAAAGTGAAGCAGATTGCAGCCAAATCAGAAAAGTGTCTGTTTTTTGCAAAAAGTAAAGTTTTGTTTTAAAGTCTGGAATTTCCACAACTGAGTGAGAGAGAAAGAAAAGCCCTGTGACATCCCTTCCCGACAATAACAGAAGAGTGTGCCTTGCAGTAACATTATTGGACTCTTCAGTTTTATTATCTATAAGGACAACTGCCTAAAGAGGAGTTTATTTTTGACCCTAACCAAGTAAGAATCATTCTGGAGGAATATTCTTTAATACTAATTTTAATTCTCTTTGGGATTTGGTTTACACACAATTACCATCAGACAGATGATAACAGGAGTGTCACTGCACCATAATGGTTTAAACCAATGGAAGAACTCGGGTTCTAAGTCTGGTCTGTGCTTTACTATTATTGATTTGAAATGAGAAGGCAACACAGAACAGCTACATTGGCTGCTCCATTTCCTCGACACTTCCTATTCTGGAAAGTATTGAAGTAGATAAGGAGGATGTGCTAGATATTCTTGAGGGTTTGAAGTTAGATAAGTCCCCTGGGCCAGACAGGATTTACCCTAGGATTCTCTGGGAGGCAAGAGAGGAGATTGCAGAGCCTCTGGCTCTGATCTTCAGGTCGTCGTTGGTTACGGGTGTGGTTCCGGAGGACTGGAGGATAGCGAATGTGGTCCCATTGTTTAAGAAGGGGAAGAGAGACCTTCCAGGGAATTATAGGCCAGTGAGTCTTACTTATGTTGTGGGCAAGGTATTGGAGAGAATTATTAGGGATAGGATTTATAGTTATTTAGAGAGAAATGAATTGATTGGGGATAGTCAGCATGGTTTGTGAAGGGTAGGTCGTGCCTTACTAACCTTATTGAGTTTTTTGAAAAAGTGACCAAAGAGGTGGATGGGGGTAAGGCAGTTGATGTAGTATATATGGACTTTAGTAAGGCGTTCGATAAAGTGCCCCATGGAAGGCGTCTGCAGAAAATGCAGATGTATGGGATTGAGGGTGATTTAGCTAATTGGATTAGGAATTGGCTAGCTGATAGAAGACAGAGGGTGGTGGTTGAGGGAAATTATTCATCATGGAGTTCGGTTACAAGTGATGTACCTCAGGGATCTGTTTTGGGGTCCCTGCTGTTTGTAATTTTTATAAATGATCTGGATGAGGGTATTGAAGGATGTATTAGTAAATTTGCAGATGACACTAAAGTCGGTGGAGTGGTAGATAGTGAAGAGGGGTGTTATAGTTTGCAGAGGGACTTGGACAAGTTGCAGAGCTGGGCCGAGAGGTGGCAAATGGAGTTTAATGTGGAAAAGTGTGAGGTAATGCACTTTGGCAGGAATAATAAATGTGTAGCGTATAGGGCTAATGGTAGGATTCTTAATAGTGTTGATGAACAGAGGGATCTTGGTGTATTTGTGCATAGATCCCTGAAAGTAGGCAGTCAAGTCGATAAGGTTGTTAAGAAGGCATATGGAGTCTTAGCTTTTATTGGTAGGGGGATTGAATTTCGGAGCGCAACGTCATGTTGCAACTGTACAAAACTCTAGCGCGGCCGCACTTGGAGTATTGTGTACAGTTCTGGTCCCCACATTATAAGACAGATGTGGAGGCATTGGAGAGGGTACAGAGGAGGTTTACCAGGATGTTGCCTGGTATGGAAGGCAGGTCTTATGAAGAGAGGCTGAGGGATTTGAGGTTGTTTTCATTAGAAAGAAGGCGGCTAAGAGGAGACCTTATTGAAACATATAAGATGATTAGATGTTTAGATAGGGTGGACAGTGATAGCCTTTTTCCTAGGATGGAGAAAGCTAGCACGAGGGGACATAGCTTTAAGTTAAGGGGTGGTAGTTATAGGACGGATGTCAGAGGTAGGTTCTTTACCCAGAGGGTGGTAAGGTATGGAATGCCCTGCCTGCTGCAGTTGTAGATGTGCCAAGTTTGGTGGTGTTTAAGAGGTTAGTAGATAAGTTTATGGATGAAAAGGGAATGGTTTAGGTTAGAGGGTCATTGCTTTTTCTTAATTGGTTGGCGCAACATCAAAGGCGAAGGGCCTGTTCTGCGCTGTAATGTTCTATGTTCTATTCTGTAACTTGTCCAACTCTGTAAAATCCCAAGGGTCTGTATATCCCTCCAATCTTGGCTTCTTCCATATCACCAAATTTCATTGCTGTACCTTGGCGGATATGCATTCAGTTGCCCTAAAATTTCCTTCATAAACCTCGCTAGCTCACATCACCTGGAACATATACTTTGTAATCCAGCTTTCACCAAGGTTTTAGTCACCTGACCAAATATACCTTCCTATGACCCAGAATCAAATTCTGATTGAGAATCACTCCTCTGAAGTAGACTAAAACTGCTCTATAAATAGAGGTGGTTGTATCTAACCCTGTGCTGTACCTGTCTGGGAGTGTTTGATGGGGAACAGTGCAGAGGGAGCTTTATTCTGTATCTAAACTCGTGCAGTACCTGTCCTGGGAATGTTTGATGGGGACAGTGTACAGAGAGCTTTACTCTGTACCTGACCCTGTGCTGTACCTGTCCTGGGAGTGTTTGATGGGCATAGTGTAGAGGGAGCTTTATTCTATATCTAACCCCATGCTACATCAAATCCATGTTGTAAAGATGTAGTTGTCCACTATCTCTTTACAAATATCTGTTAATTTGATCAGCACAATAAATTACTTCAAATAAATTTTAAATAAAAGTATAATTTTTATACTAAATGAATGTGTTTGGGTGCTGTATTGACTTTAATTGCCACCAGGTGGCAGCAGTACCCCATAGGACAGGGGTTCAGCCTTTCCACTGAACTGAAGGCTGTTCAGGTGAATGCCTCACTCTAACATACTCACCTGGGTTAATCCTTTCATCCTTCTCTGCTCACATCTTCTGTAACTCTGCTCTGATGTATACTCAAGCACTTATTCAAAAAAATAATTCTCGAGAATTTACATGGTGAATTAGTTTAATAAAATTCTACTCTTAGATTCTTGGGGAAAGTGCCCCAATCATTTTGAAGACCGCCTTAATTTGTTCCTCTGAGAGTAGTCTCCTCTCTAATTTAGAGGCTTGTCGCTTCGAATCTTGTTCAGGAACTTGAAAGTGTAATCACAGCTGACACTGCAGTGGGGAATATTGATGCTCTGTATTACCAAGGTGTCTTTTCATTGATAGAACACAGAACATAGAACAATACAGTACAAACAGGCCCTTCGGCCCACAAGTTGCACCGATCACATCTACCAATCCACAGACCTATCTATAACCCCCTATCCTATTCTTTTCCATATACTCATCCAGAAGTCTCTTAAAAGACCCCAGTGAGTTTGCCTCAACAACTTCCGATGGCAGTCGGTTCCATTCATTCACCACCCTCTGAGTGAAAAACCTACCCCTGACATCTCCTTTGTATTTGCTTCCCTGCACCTTAAATCTGTGTCCTGTCGTAGTGACCATTTCAGCTCGGGGAAATAGTCTCTGAGAGTCCACCCTATCTATTCCTCTCAACATTTTATAAACCTCTATCAGGTCGCATCCCAACCTACACCTCTCCAGTGAGAAGAGTCCCAGCTCCCTCAACCTACCTTCATAAGGCCTGCCTCCCAATCCAGGCAGCATTCTTGTAAATCTCCTCTGAACTCTCTCAATAACCTCTACATCCTTCCTATAGTGAGCCGACCAGAACTGCGCACAATACTCTAACTGGGGTCTGACAAGAGTCTTATAGAGCTGCATCAGTACCTCCTGACTCCTAAACTCTATTCCTCGATTAATGAAGGCCAGTACACCGTACACCTTCTTGACCACTTCCTCCACCTGCGAGGCCAATTTATGGACCCGGACCCCGAGATCCTTCTGCTTTACAACACAGCTAAGACTCCTACCCCTTATATTGTACTCCTTCATCCCATTATTCCTGCCAAAATGGAGCACTACACATTTATCTGTGTTGAAGGCCATCTGCCACTTCTCCGCCCAGTCTTGCATCCTGTCTATGTCCCACTGCAACTTTTGGTATCTCTCCAGACCATCCACAACACCACCAATCTTTGTATCGTCGGCGAACTTGCTAACCCATCCCTCCACTTCCTCATCCAGGTCATTTATGAAAATGACAAACAGCAGGGGTCCCAAAACAGATCCCTGGGGCACTCCACTGGTTACTGACCTCCATGCAGAACAAGACCCATCCACAACCACTCTCTGCCTTCTGCCGGCAAGCCAGTTCTGGATCCACGAGGCCAAATGATATAGAACATTAATGATATAGAACATTACAGCGCAGAACAGGCCCTTCGGCTTTCGATGTTGCGCCGAAATGGAACCAAGCACTGACTATAATTTGGTCTGTTTCAAAATCACCTTCTTCCATTTTTCGTAAACTTCATTTTTAGTGCTAGTATTGCTGGCAAGCCCAGGTTTATATCTTATCCCGAACTGCTAAGGTGGCAATACCTGTTACTAAAACCTGCTGCAGTCCATGTGGTACTGACAGGGGGAGAGAGTTACAGGAGAGGAGTTTGAGAATTTTCACCAAGCGACAGTGAAGGAACAGCGATATAGTTCTAATGGTGTTTGCATCAAGTGGAATTTGAGATACCTCTGTCTCAGGAGCACTCCTGATGAAAAGAGTAAATGGGGAACACACAAGTCTCAGATAGTGTTACTGGCTCAACTTTATGTGAAAAACACTGCTCAGGGTGTTCCTGGCAGAATGCAGAGTAACAGACAAAGGAAACCAGGGAACAGTATTGGCCTATTGCAGGAGATCATAGAGATTGGTCACATTGCAGATCCAATATTCATCTTTCTAAACAGTTGACATTATAAAACCAATTCCTTGAGATTAAGGACCACCATGTGCTCTGGATACCCAAGCATGGTGGTACAGTGGTTAGCACTACTACCTCACAGCGCCAGGGACCCAGGTTCAATTGCTGGCTTGGGTCACTGTCTGTGCGGAGTTTGCACAGTGTGGGTTTCCTCCTGGTATTTCGGTTTCCTCCCACACTCCAAAACATGTGCAGGTGAGGTTGATTGGCCACACCAAATTGCCTATTAGTGTCAGTGGGACTAGTAGAATAAATATGGGGGGAGTACAAGGAAACAGCCTGGGTGGGATTGTTGTCAGTGCAAGGTTGATGGACTGAATGGCCTTCTTCTGCACTATAGGGATCCTAAGATTCTTTGATCACTTTCATTGCCAACTATGGGATTATTTAAGCATCATAGTTTACACAGATTTATCAATTGTACAAAACCTTACAGACATCATTTAACCTGTATCACACTGCCCCATTCTCACCATTATTACCCTGTATCACACTGCCCCATTCTCACCATTATTACCCTGTATCACACTGCCCCATTCTCACCATTATTACCCTGTATCACACTGCCCCATTCTCACCATTATTACTCTGTATCACACTGTCCCATTCTCACCATTATTACCCTGTATCACACTGCCCCATTCTCACCATTATTACCCTGTATCACACTGCCCCATTCTCACCATTATTACCCTGTATCACACTGCCCCATTCTCACCATTATTACCCTGTATCACACTGCCCCATTCTCACCATTATTACCCTGTATCACACTGCCCCATTCTCACCATTATTACCCTGTATCACACTGTCCCATTCTCACCATTATTACCCTGTATCACACTGCCCCATTCTCACCATTATTACCCTGTATCACACTGCCCATTCTCACCATATACCTGTATCACACTGCCCCATTCTCACCATTTACCTGTATCACACTGCCCCATTCTCACCATTATTACCCTGTATCACACTGCCCCATTCTCACCATTATTACCCTGTATCACACTGCCCCATTCTTACCATTATTCCTCTGTATCACACTGCCCCATTCTCACCATTATTACCCTGTATCACACTGCCCCATTCTCACCATTATTACCCTGTATCACACTGCCCCATTCTCACCATTATTACCCTGTATCACACTGCCCCATTCTCACCATTATTACTCTGTATCACACTGCCCCATTCTCACCATTATTACTCTGTATCACACTGCCCCATTCTCACCATTATTACTCTGTATCACACTGTCCCATTCTCACCATTATTACTCTGTATCACACTGCCCCATTCTCACTATTATTATCCTATATCACACTGCCCCATTCTCACCATTATTACCCTGTATCACACTGCCCCATTCTCACCATTATTACCCTGTATCATGCTACCCCATTCTCATCGTTACTCTGTATCACGCTGCTCCATTCTCACCATTGTTACTCTGTATCACATTACACACCAGTGTTACTTTGTATCATACTGCCCTTACTCGCACCATTGTTACTCTGTAAAACTCTATAAGGATGATGTGGAAATGCCAGCATTGAACTGGCTTAAACACAGTAAGAAGTCTCACAATAACAGATTAAAAGTCCAACAGGTCTATTTGGTAGCAAAAACTCTTAGCTTTTGGAGTGCTGCTCCTTCATCAAGTAAATGGGAGTTCTGTTCACAAACAGGGCATATAAAAACACAAACTCAATTTATAGAATAATGGTTGGAATGTGAGTCTTTACAGATAATCGAATCTTAAAAATAAACCAATGTGAGTGAAGAGAGGTTTAAGCACACATTAAAGAGATGTTCTTTGGTACACTGGGGAGACCATGCAAACGCTACGACAACGGATGAATGAACATCGCTCGACAATCACCAGGTAATAGACCGTTCTCTTCTTGTTGGGGAACACTTAAGCCGTCACAGTCATTCAGCCTCTGATCTTCAGATAAGCATTCTCCAAGAGAGTCTTCATGACACACCGGGATCTTGGGTTCACGTCACACTATCCATAACCCCCTTGACTTGCCTGGGTTTGCAAAACCTCACTAACTGTCTTGTCTGGAGATAATACACATCTCTTTAACCTGTACTTAATCCTCTCTCCACTCACATTGTCTGAATCTTTAGGACTGGATTATTTGTAAAGATTTGCATTCCAACTATTATTCCGTAAATTGAGTATGTGTCTTTATATGCCCTGTTTGTGAACAGAACTTCCATTTACCTGATGAAGCAGCAGTGCTCCAAAAGCTAGTGGCTTGTGCTACCGAATAAACCTGTTGGACTTTAACCTGGTGTTGTGAACTTCAAACTCTGTAGGGGCCAGTCAGTACTCCATCCAGTGCTCTGCAGGGGCGGCACAGTGATTAGCACTGCTGCCTCACAGCGCCAAGGATCTAGGTTCAATTCTCAGCTTGCGTCACTATCAGTGTGGAGTTTGCACATTCTCCCCATTTTTGCATGGGTTTCCTCTGGGTGCTCCAGTTTCCTCCCACAGTCCAAAAATGTGCGAGTTAAGTGGATTGGCCATGCTAAATTGCCCCTACGTGGTAGGGGACTAACCAGGGTAAATGCATGAGGTTATAGGGATAAGACTGTGGTCGTGCAGACTTGATGGGCCAAATGGCCTCCTTCTGCATTGTAGGATTCTATGATTCTACACAGTGCCCTTACGTTCAGTTTGGTCAATGAGGTAGATTGGAGGACTATCTTAAAGAAGGGGACGAAGACAGACAGAGAAGGTTATGGGGTAATTCTAGAGTTTAGGGTTCAGGCAGCTGAAGACACGGTTGTCAATGTGAACTGAAGTAAACCAGACTTGGACAAGTGCAGATTTCTGCAAGTTTTGAGCTTGAATAAGTAAGAGAGTTAAGAGCTGGAACTGATTTTTGTGCATAAGAAATGTATGCAACAGTAGGCCACCTGGCCCCTTCAATCTGTTCAGCTCAATAAGACCATTGGCCTTGGATCTAACTTTAATTTTTATCCAATCTCCAAATCCTTTGATTTCCTTGTATCAGGTGAGGGGGTCACAGGGGTAGGCTGGGGGGATTTGGTTTGGCTGTGATTCATTCTGGATGAATCACAACTGTTCATACATGGAAAAGAGATGCAAAGGGTGAGTTTTTCACACAGAGGGTGATGAATGCCTGGAACGCGCTGTTGGAGCTGGTGGTGGAAGATTCTATAATAATGTTTAAGAGATATCTGGATTGCTACATGAATAGATAGGGAACAGAGGGTTATGAACCACATAGAGGCAAGAAAATATTAGAATAGAGAGGCATCTATGTTGGCACAGAATTATTGGGCCGAACGGCCTGTTCCTGTGCTGTACTATTCTTTGTTCTTTGATAAAAGTGAAATACTGCGGATGCTGAAATCTGAAACAAAAATGGAAAATGCTGGAAAATCTCAACAGGTCTGACAGCATCTGTGGCTCACATTGGCTCCATTCTTTCCCCAACAATGCTGAGATTTTCCAGCATTTTCTGGTTTTGTTTGTCTATGGAGTTGGAACCCAGGTTTTAGAAGGTGTTTGATGAGTGCTTATAAAATGTGACTTCTAACCGGAATCTTCTGCAGCGGGAGTTTGGTAGGAGAAATAGGAAAGCTTGCTTACCTGGTGCTGACTCGTGTATCCCACTGTCTGATGTAGGTGTCGTATCCACAGGTCAACACGACTGAGGGTGTCTCATACAGAATATCGAGAACCCCAGCTCCCCGGCGAAAGTCGGACCCGAGGCAGCTCTCCAGCTGACCACTGGAAGAGATTGTGAGCACGGCATTGAGCACAGGCTAAGAAAGAGATATTGCAACTGCTTACAAACAAAGGAAGAAGCTTTATAGTCTTTCATCACCTCAGGATGTCCCACAATACTTTACAGCCAATTAACTATGTTTCGTTGAAGCATAGCGACAAACGTAATGTAGGAAACACTTGAGTTAATTTCTGCACAGCCAGTTCTCTCAAACAGGAATGTGATAATAACCAATCTGTTTTCAAGGTTCTAATGACAAGTCACTGGCTGAAATGTTAACTCTGTTTTTCTCGCCACAGATGCTGCCAATTCTGCTGAAAATTTCCAACATATTTGTTGAACAGTAAATATTGATCAGAACACTGGAAATAAAACTTTTTTTCACAACAGTATCACGGGTTCTTTCTCATCAGAAAGACTGACTCTGCAGCCTTTCCCCCAGTACTGCACTGACGAGTTTCAGCTCACATCTCTGAATTGGGAATCCATGCTTGGACCTTCTCAGAGTGATGGTTTCACTCACTCAGCCATGGCCGATGCAGAAGTGCTAAGTGGCCTCAGTTTCCCAAAGTTGGAGTTGGATGGAGGAGAAATTAGCCAGGTTTCCTGCTCCTGATCACCATTCAATTTGGGTATATTGGGTGAAATCAGAATGGGCTCTGGATGAATGAACTGCTCATATTTGTTTTTTGGGGTGAACCAGGACATGCACTTTCCCTGGGTGCTGGTTGGGAATCTGGACCCCAGTGGCAGAGGGGTTAAAAAAGTAACAGAATTTCACAGTGCAGGAAGAGGTCACTCCATCCATCTGTACCAACTTTTTAGTTAATTGCCATTTTAATTCCCTTGCCTCCTTCCCCAGAACCCTGCAATTTCTTCCTTTTTTATCCAATTCCTTTTTGAAAGTTACTAGAGTTATGTATTAATATTGGTAGCTGCACTAAACATCAGGCATTAACATATTCATGAATTTACTGGAAGTGATGTCAGAGATTGCTAGCGTGGGAAACTGCCAGAGTGAAGAAGCAGGCTGGAGTGAACATCACTCTGTAAATAAAGCTCTGTTACTCAGAACCCTCCGTGCTTCCTAGCATCAATTCTCCAATATACAACATGAAAGCTGCTGAAGAGGACTTTGAACAGTGCTTGCTAATTATCAGACAGGAGGAAAACTACCAAAAAAGTTCTGGAAAAAACTTGGAAGAGAGGTTCTTTGCTTGTGCTCTGGACATAGTGGGTGAGGTGAGTGTGAGTAACAATCCTTCACAGAGCAATGGGAGAGCTGGAGGTGTTTAAGAAGAGGCTGAAGCTCAGGTTGTCATCTTGTTTAAGAGAGAAAAAAGAAATCAAGGTAGCAGCTGGAAATGAGCTGTAAGTGTGCAAACGGGAAACCTTCATTAGCAAGAACATGGTGAGAGCTTTCAGCCTCATGGGATCCTCTGGTGAAAATGTGGATTGATGGAGCTCCTGTACTACTAGAGTGCCCACATTCCTGAGAGTGATGGGAGAAAGACATTTAATCTCCTCAAACATTCACTGCAACCACAGAAGCAGCCAGTAGAGCACACGAACAAACTGTCCCCTTAGTGTCCTGAGATGCTTAGGTTAGAGGGATTAGTGGGAAAATATGTAGGGATATGGGGGTAGGGCCTTGGTGCAGACTCGATGGGCCGAAGGGCCTCTTTCTGCACTGTAGGATTCTATGATTCCATGGAACTGTAAAGGTTCTGCAAGCAAAGGTTTTGGTGACTGCAAAGCATATCAGATTCTATAAATATTTGATTTGATTCATTATTGTCACATGTATTAACATATCATGAAAATTATTGTTTCTTGTGCAGTATACAGATAAAACATACTGTTCATAAAAAAGGAAATGAGAGAGTGGAGAATGTTGTGTTACAGTCATAGCTAGGATGTAGGGGAAGATCAACTTACTATAAGTCCATTCAAGAGTCTGACAGCAGTAGAGAAGAAGCTGTTCTTGTATTGGTTGCTACGTGACCTCAGATTTTTGTATCATTTTCCTGATGGAAGAAGGTAGAAGAGAGAATGTCCAGGGTGCTTCAGGTCCTTAATTATGTTGGATACTTTGCTGAAGGAGCGGGAAGTGCAGACAGAATCAATGGATGAGAGGCTGGTTTCAGGGACAACCAGGAAGGAAGGATTAATTACGCAATTTGTGGCTGTATTAAAAAGACTTGAGTTTGATTATGTGCTGAATGATACAATTTGGCATTGATTTATCTGTGGTCTGTGAAGTGAAGCAATATAGAAACGTTTGCTAACACATTAGCATTACTCTGAAAAAGAACAAAGAACAGTACAGCACAGAAACAGGCCCTTCTTCCCTCCAATCATGATGCCCTAACTAAAAATAAAGCTTCTGTCCTTACTCGGTCCGCTTGTCTCTATTCCCTCCCTATTCACGTCTCTATCCAGATGCCTCTTAAATATTGCTAATGTGCCTGCTTCCACCATCTCCTCTAGCAGTGCATTCCAGGCACCTACTGCTCTGCATGAACAACGTCCCCCACACATCTTTCTTAAACTTTCTCCCTCTCATCTTGTACCTGTGTCCCCTTGTAATTGACATTTTTGCCCTGTGGAAAAGCCTCTGACTATTCATCCTATCATTTAATATAACTCTATCAGGTCTCCCCTCAGCCTCCATCTTTCCAGTGAAAATAATAGTAGTTTACTCAACCTCTTCTCATAGACAAATCTCTCAAAACCAGGCAACATCCTGGTAAATCCTCGTTGCGCTCTCTCTAAAGCTTCTACATAACTTCCGATAGTGTGATGACATGAACTGCACGCAATCCTCCAAATGCTGATTAACAAAGGTTTTATATAGGTGCAACATGATTTCCCAACTCCTGTACTCAATGTCCTGGCTGATGAGGGCAAGCATTGGATGGCACAATAGCACAGTGGTTAGCACTATTTCCACAGCCACTTCCTTGAGTACTCTGGGATGCAGGGTATCAGGGTTTGGGGACTTAGTGGGGTAATTTTCCCAATACAATTTCCTGATGAATAAAGATTTATTTTAGTTCCTCCTTCATGCTAGACCCTTTGTCCCCTAACATTTCTGGAAGGTTACTTGTGTCCTCCTCAGTGAAGACAGATCAAAAGTATTTGTGCAACTGGTTTCCCATCTGTTTATTGCCCATTATGAATTCACCTGATTCTAACTGTAAGGGTTCTACTTTTATCTTCATCAGTCCTTTTCTCTTCACACATCTATATAAGTTTTAGCGATCAATTTTTATGTTTTTTCTAAGCTTACTCTCACATTCTATTTTCATCTTCCAAATTAAACCGTTTGTCCTCCTCTGTTGGATTTTACATTTCTCCCAGTCCTCAGGTTTGCTGCTTTTTCTGGCCAATTTATAAGCCACCTCTTTGGCTTTAACATTATCCCTGATTTCCCTTGTTATCCATAGATGAGCCACAAAGAACAAAGAACAAAACAGCATGAGAAACAGGTCCTTCGGCCCAAAGAGCCCGTGCCGCCATTTTAACATTCCCACTTCCACCCATGACCCTTGTCTATGTTTACAGAAATCTGCATTGGAGCCAAACTGGGGAGAGAATTTAGGGACAAATTGTTTCGTCAATCAGCCTAAGAGAACATCTTTGGTGTGTGGGAGGAAACCGGAGCACCCGGGGAAAACCCACACAAGCATGGGGAGAATGCACAAACTCCCACAGATACTGGCCCAAATCTCGGTATCTGCCTAGCAACAGTGATAGTCACTGAGCTGTCATGTTGTCCATCAACTGGTCCAGTTTAAGCATACACTAATGACATGAAACAATAGGCTACTCTCGAAAAAAATCCAAGAGCAGCCCTCTCACGACCCATCGTGTGTATGCCCCTTGTTGGGCAACAAGGTGGACCGAAGTACCTGTAGGATAAAAGAGAAAAACTTCAACAACATGCACGACTTATGCAATTCCCAGGAACGTCCCAAGGCTCATGATTCCTATTTAAATCAGTCTACTATATCCCTCCATCCTTATTCCACTCATGTACCTATCTAAGTATCTCTTAAATAACTCCAGCGTGCCTGCCTCCACCACCTTACTTGGCAGTACATTCCATACCCCCACAACCCTGTGTGTGAAAAACCTCCTCTAACATCCAAATTATACCTTGCCCCCCTCACCCTAAGCCCGTGGCCCCTCGTGATATTTAATTCCAACCCAGAAAAAAGCTTACCACTGTTTACTCTATCTATACCCTTCATAGTCTTGTACACGTCTATTAGATCACCTCTCACTTTCTGTCTTTCTAAAGAAAACAGCCCCAATTTATCTAACCTTTTCACGTAACCCAGTCCTTCCATACCAGGCAGCATCCTGGTAAACGTCCTCTGCACTCTCTCCAGGGTAGACCATCACCTTCCCTGTTTTACTCTTAATCATGGCTGATAAGTTTCTCAACCCCATTCTCCTACTTTTTCCCCATAACCTTCCATCCCTTATCAATGGAAAACCTATCAATCTCTGTCTTAAAGACGATCAATGACCTGGCTCTACAGCCTTCCGTGGCAATGAATTCACCACCTCTGGTGAAGAAATTCCTCCTTATCTCAATTCTATAGGGTCATCCCTTTATTCTGAGACTGTGCCCTTGGATCCTAATCTCTCCCATTAATAGAAACATCTTCCCCATGCTCACTCTATCCAGATTTTTCAGTGTTCTGTAAGTTTCAATGAGATCTCCCCTCATCCTTCTAAGCTCCATCGAGTACAGACCCAGAGTCCTCAAATACTCCTCATACATCAAGCTTTTCATTCCAGGGATCATTCTTGTGAACCTTCTCTGGACCCTGTTAAGGTCCTTCCTTCTATACAGGGCCCAAAACTGTTCACAATTGATCCAAATGTGGTCTGAACAGAGCCTTATAAAATCTCAGCAGTACATCTCTGCTTTTGAATTGTAGTTCGCTTTAAATGAATGCTAACATTGCATTTGCCTTACTAACTACCGACTCAATCTGCATGTTGACCTTTAGAGATTCCTGAACTTGGATTCTCAAGTCCCTTTGTGCTTCCAATTTCTGAACTCTCAGCCCATTTAGAAAATATCTAAGCCTCTATTCTTCCTACCAAAGTGCATAACCTCACACTTCCCATGTTGTATTCCATCTGCCACTTTTTTGCCTACTCTCCTAATCTGTCCAAGTCCATCTGCAGCCTCCCTGCTTCCTCAATATTACTTGTTCCTTCACCTAACTTTGTATCTTCTGCAAACTTAACCACAGTTCCTCAGTTCCTTTACCTAGATCACTAATGTACAAAATGAAAAGTTGTGGTCCCAACACCGACCCCTGGGAAACTCCACATATCACTGGCTGCCATCCTGAAAAGGAACATTTTATCTTCATTCTCTGCCTTCTGCCAGTCAGCCAATCTTCTATCCATGTCAGTATCTTGCCTCTAAAACCACTGGTTTGTATACTCTCCAAATCAGAGATTATGTCACCTGGTGGAGGAATGCAGACCAGCCATTGGCAAGAAGAACCGGCCGACCAGACAAGCAGCACGATGGCACAGTGCTTAGCACTACTGCCAGGGATCCGTGTTCAATTCCAGCCTTGACTGATTGTATGCAGACTTGCTGGGCAGAATGGCCTCCTTCTGCACTGGAGAGACTCAGTAATGAACTGCTAAAAATCTGGGTTCAACTGCACAAAATCCTGGCCTCCACCCTCTTACAACCCTGACCCCATTCAGACTCTGTTGAGGAGAGCAACACCTCCCTGGTAGACCAAACACAGACACAACCTTTAGTTACGGCATCGGTCAAATCAATCACTGATGACATTCAAGCAAAGACGGGAATGTCAAAGCTTATAGCCAGCACAAAGGAAAAGATACCAAAGGTTCACTGTCAACCATTCTGAGGGTGTTCACCTCCAGACCATCTGACTTATTAATAGTGACTGACTTACTAATTACTGTGCATTGCACTTGCTTAAATTTGTTGGGGGTGTTCAATTTAAAGTGGAGGAAATGATATGAATTAATATTCATTCTTGGTAGCTGCACCAAGCATTAATATATTCACTGGAAGTGATGCCACAGGTTGCTAGTGTGGGAAACCAGTAGAATGAAGAAGCAGCCTGCAGTGAATATCACTCTGTAAATAAAGTTCCATTATTTTTAATCTTCTCTGCTTCCTAGCGTCAATTCTCCAATATACAACAATTATTGAATCTGCTTCTACTGTCTTCTCAGACAGCACATTCCAGATCTCAACAAGTCAGTGTTAAAAGAAAGCATATCTTCAGCATTAAATCTGTGTCCTCAGGTTACTGGACCCTATGCCTGTGGAAGTAAAGATTGGTGATTGTCACTTGTCTTTTAGCCTCATACAAGAATCTCTTTTCCTTTACTGAAAACATGAAAAGAAAGCAACTCTGTGGGTCCGCTAATGGCCGCAAGTTTTGAGGGAAAATACAGTTACCACACAATACCGAGCAAAGTTGGTGAGAACTTACATACATTCTAAGCCCGACTGCACAGACGCAGAAAGGAAAATGGACAATATTTAATTTGCCTGCCCTGACATGTCAGCAGGGCCAGACTTTATTAAGGTGGAGACCACACCAAGAGCCAGAGCAGAGAAAAAAGGCCAATGCAATGTTAAAAAATAAGTAAACACCTTTGTCTGGGGGAATGGTTTGCAAAAGGAGATTATTAGTTGAAGCATGGAGCTCCCAGATCTAACGGAGTGCCCCAGCACAGGCCAAGCAGTGACTAACTACACTCCTCTGATCACAGCTAGCTACACACTGGGGTAAGTCCGTTCCTCACTCACTTTCCAAAGAGAAGATTATGTAGAGTAACAAATTCTTTGTCAATGTTCAATTCTTCCCTTGGACATGACTGTGCATTGACAACATTGCACCTCGATACTTTGCCCCTAGCAACCATTTAGAGCAGCTAAGCTAGCCCTAGCAACAGTCTCTTGTAAGTATCCCCCAACAAGCTTTATCGTCAAGTACTTCAACTAATCCTTGACATTAACCTGGAGTGGTGTGTTATTGTGTTGCAGATTCTCAACGTTGGAGGCTGTAGTGTTGGCAGGATTTTAACCCTTTCTGCCCCAAATTGGTCTGAAGACAGAAGCATTAGTTCTTTCAACAATTAAAAGCAACTTCCATTGATTTGGGACCTTGAATGTAGTAAAATGTGTCAACATGCTTCGCATAAGTGATTACCCAGCAAATTTGACATCAGACCACTTAATTAGGTCAACCAAAAACTTGGTCAAAGAGGTGAATTTTAAGGAGTATCTTGAATTAAGAGACAGATGTAGAGAGTCAGAGAAGTTTAGAGGAGGAATTAGAGTTTAAGGTCCAGGCAGCTGAAGGTACGATAGGGCGGCATAGTAGTTACCACTGCTGCATCACAGCACCAAGGACCCAGGTTCACTGCCTGTGCAGAATTTGCACACTCTGGATGGGTTTCATAGAACATAGAATATTACAGCGCAGAACAGGCCCTTCGACCTTCGATGTTGCGCCGACCAATTAGGAAAAAGCCATGACCCTCCAAACTAAACCATTCCCTTTTCATCCATAAACTTATCTACTAACCTCTTAAACGCCACCAAACTTGGCGCATCTACAATTGCCGCAGGCAGGGCATTCCATACCCTTACCCTCCGGGTAAAGAACCTACCTCTGATATCCGTCCTATAACTACCCACCCCTTAATTTAAAGCTATATCCCCTCATGCTAGCTTTCTCCATCCTAGGAAAAAGGCTATCACTATTCACCCTATCTAAACCTCTAATCATCTTATATGTTTCAATATGGTCTCCTCTTAGCCGCCTTCTTTCCAACGAAAACAACCTCAAATCCCTCAGCCTCTCTTCATAAGACCTGCCCTCCATACCAGGCAACATCCTGGTAAACCTCCTCTGTACCCTCTCCAATGCCTCCACATCTTTCTTATAATGCGGGGACCAGAACTGCACACAATACTCCAAGTGCGGCCGCACTAGAGTTTTGTACAGTTGCAACATGACGTTGCGGCTCCGAAATTCAATCCCCCTACCAATAAAAGCTAAGACTCCGTATGCCTTCTTAACAACCTTATCGACTTGATTGCCAACTTTCAGGGATCTATGCACATATACACCAAGATCCCTCTGTTCTTCAACACTATTAAGAGTCCTACCATTAGCCCTATACTCTACACATTTGTTATTCCTGCCAAAGTGAATTACCTCACACTTTTCCACATTAAACTCCATTTGCCACCTCTCGGCCCAGCTCTGCAACTTGTCCAAGTCTCTCTGCAAACTATAACACCCCTCTTCACTATCTACCACTCCTCCGACTTTAGTGTCATCTGCAAATTTACTAATCCATCCTTCAATACCCTCATCCAGATCATTTATAAAAATTACAAACAGCAGGGGCCCCAAAACAGATCCCCTGAGGTACACCACTTTGTAACCGAACTCCACGATGAATAACTTCCATCAACCACCACCCTCTGTCTTCTATCTGCTAGCCAATTCCTAATCCAATTAGCTAAATCACCCTCAATCCCATACATCTGCATTTGGGTTTCCTCCCAAAGTCTAAAAGACGTGCTGGTTAGGTGCATTGGCCATACTAAATTCTCCCTCAGTGTAGCCGAACAGATGCTAGAATGGGGCGACTAGAGGATTTTTCACAGTGATTTCATTGCAATGTTAATACAAGTCTATTTGTGACACCAATAAATAAACTTAAAACTTAAACTTAATGGTAGAGTGATTAAAATTGGGGATGTGCAAGAGCACAGAAGTCTGGGAGGAGTGTAGAGGCTGTAGGAGATTACAGAGATAGCCTACAGAGGGATTTCAAAGTAAGTTCTGTTCTCAGGAGAATTCTGCCTTTCGCAGAGCACAAAGACCATCACATCTTTGTGTCCTGTCCATTCCAACTTCCACAAGATGTCATTCCCTGGTCGATTGTTTTCAAACTTCTCTGTTTTATCCTCAAATCCCTCCACTGCATCATTACCTGAAACCTCTTCAGCCTTCTTTAACTCTACATCTCTGCTTAGAATCATAGAAGAACTACATCACAAATAGGCCCTTCAGCCCACAAGTTGCACCCATCTTATCTCTTCCTACTAGGCTTACCAATAACCCTCAATCCTGTTAAGTCCTATGTACTCATCCCGAAGTCTCTTAAAAGACCCTAACGAATTTGCCGTCACCACCACCGACTGCAGCCGATTCTACTCACCCACCACCCTCTGAGTGAAAAACTTACCCCGACATCTCCTCTATATCTACTCCCCAGTACCTTAAACCTGTGTCTTCTTGTGGCAGCCATTCCAGTTCTGGGGAAAAGCCTCTGAAAGTTCACCAAATCAATACCCCTCATCATCTTATACATCTCTATCAGGTCCCCTTCTCATTCTTCGTCTCTCTAAGGAGAAAAGATCGAACTCTTTCAACCTATCCTCATAAGGCATGCCACCCAATCCAGGTAACATCCTTGTAAATCTCCTCTACACCCTTTCAATAGCTTCCACATCCTTCCTGTAATGAGGTGACCAAACTGAGCACAGTACTCCAATATTCACTTCTTGAATCTTTATCTTATTATCTTTCCCCTACTTTAAAACTTGTCTCTTGGACCATATGACATTGAACTATGTAGAATTTATAGGACAGGGAAAGATCACTGGGCCCAACTAATCCATGCTGGCATTTCAGCTCCACATAAACCTCCTCCTTCTTAATCTAACTTCATCTTCCCCTCTGCAATTTCCATCTCTCTGTGAATCATTCTGTGAAGGGCACTACACAAGCATAAGTTGCTAATAAGTGGGACGATCTTCTGCATCAAATTGCTTTTTGCATTAAGAAATACATTTTCTGCAGTCTATTTAAAATACAGTTTTACCTTGCTGATGCTAAAAACAGACATAACCCAAAGATTATTACTCAAACATTATAAATACTTCCAGAGAACTCTAATACAATTCCGTTCTGAAACCCAAAGAAAGGTCACTATGTACACTGGTAAGGCATTAGATTAACACCAGCATACCCCACAGCAAGGCCACAGTGTTTTAAAGAAGCACCAGTATTCATCAGAACAGCAGAGATTGTAACTTCATAATTGAGGTTGACACTTCAGTGTAGTACTGAGGGAATGCTGCACCATCAGAGCTATCATCTTTTGGATAAGACATTAAAGTGAGGATTTATTTATTTATTTGAAGAATTTTCCTGGCCAATAATTATCTACAAAGCTGCAGATGATGGTTGGACTTATTTGGATTGGGGGCAGGTCCTCAGACTGAGAGGTGGAAGCAGTGCCAAATGAAATGACAGAGCTGGGAGAGTGAGAGGGCAGGTACAGGTTAAGAGGAAGGAAAGACTGGAGTTAGAAACTAAATTGGTTAAGGAACTGGGTGGTGAGGAGATGCTGTTTTCTTCCCCAAATTAAAGGGTAACACCGATGAAATAGACATTAAGCAAAGAGACACCAATACAAGGAGGTGACTGACGATGGCCACATTAAGTGATCAATATCTCAGTAAGGCAAGGGTCTGCGACCTGTGGGGATAAAAAGCTAATCTTTATGCTGCACCTTACAGTTTTAAATGATTATTTTAACAAAATAGAATAAACGTGTTCAAGTGGTACAGTACAGTTACAGCATGGTTATAGATAATGACTTTGGAATTGGGAAAATGGATTCATGTTGATGCATGAGACATGGAAATGTCATACTGATACTGTTGGGACTGATCTTCAAGTTCAGGGAGTGTTAATAGTTACACCCTGGTTAAGAGGGTGAACTGAGTCCTCCCTTTGTCCCATTCCTATGTTGGTGATAACAGAGTCTGAATTTAAAAACGAGGTGATATTGCCAATTCAATATATACATATATGCCCAACCATGTGTAGTTTGGTGTAAGGAAAAAGGCAGTCAGGTTTTAGAAGTAGCAAGTAAAGAGTTTTAAACCTCACCCAAGCAAAGGTGCAGAAATTATTAGCAAAAGGTTTAAAATGTCCAATACAAATGAAAAACACAACTCCTCTGAACCAAAGGAATGCAAAAAAAAATCTGCCGAATATCATGGCCAAGTAAAAATTAAAGTCTGAAAAAAATTCATGGATTGTCCAAATGCCTATTTATAGCTTCAAGGTCACTTTCCAGAATAGTTGCTGGTACTTGTTTTTCTCACAGGAGCAGTCATCACTGCTTTATGCTCTTCTCTCAGACACAGTGGTATTGATTTGGAATTTTTCTTTAAGAACTCCGGTTGCAGCAATGAGGTCTTCTGGTGGGTTTTCAAATCACTAACAACTGAAGATAGGTGACAGGTTTTAGAGAAAAAGAGAGATAGGATAAGACTTGCCCCATGCTGGTCTCTATCTATTAGTTTTAATGTAGTACAGTATATTTTGAAGTCAAGAGCTATGTCACGTGACCTTTGATAAATTCTGTGTCTCTATAAAGCAGACTGTATTTTTACAAATACAATGTAGTAGCTGCTCTAGGTCAGCATCCTTTGCTCAGCAAAAATGTTCTTTTCAAAAAGTTCTACATCTGACCAGTTGATTATATTATAAAATAACTTAAGTCAACATTGTAAATTGATATTTTATACAGAACATCTTTATAACAATAGGAGCTTTATGTTTCAATAAACTCATTAGCACATAACTTGGACTGGCCAAGTTAAAGGAGCTTTATCCCTATCGAACTTCTAGTACGGATTATGACTGTTCCACACTCAATTCATGCAGGACTGAGAGAGAAAAACTTGCACAATATCAGTCTATGCTTAAAATGTCAGAATGATAAGAGTCAGCGTGCTAACCCACTACTCTACCTTTCCTCCAAATCAGAACCAGGACACTGCTGTCCTGTACAGGGAGAGGAAAGCAGAGCAAAGGCGAACCCCTATCACTCCAGCTTGTGGCTCCACTCAGAATGCAAACGAGATGCAACATGATAACAGAGATTCAAAGGCAAAGAATTCTCAGTCAACACTTTGAACATCAAAATAAACCCACACCAGCATCACTTACTGAAACTTATTCTGTGATTAAACACAAACAGATGAAACCGCACAATCACCGCAGGCCATTGAAATAGGGTCTTTCTCCTTCCCTCAATTAAAAACGATTAGAAAGGCGAAAAGACAAAAAGAGCCAAGAGTGACAAATGTGTAGAACAAGCGAGAAATACAGGGATGGGCATATGGGTGGGGGTGGGGAGGGTGCGAAGAGAGAGAGAGAGAGAGAGAGAAGGGTAATAAGAGAGAAGGACAAGTAGGGTGAGATTGGGACAAGCAGAGAGAGCGAGTGAGAGAGAGAGAGAGACAGAGAAGAGTAGGCAGAAGAACAGGCAGAGAGAGTGACAGGCATAAAGAGAAAAAGCCAGACAGATAGAGAGAGAGGACTGGGAGAGCAGAATGGGCAGAGAGAGAGAGAGAGATGAGCAGAAAGAGAGGGATGGCAGAGAAAAAGAGAAAAGGTCAGGCAGAGAGCATGACTTGGGCAGAGAAAGAGAGAGAGAGAGAGGGGGACGGTTGGGGGGAGGGGTGGAGGAGGGGCGGAGAGGGGGCGGGGGAGGGGCGGAGAGGGGGCGGGGAGGGGCGGAGAGGGGCGGGGGAGGGGCGGAGAGGGGGCGGGGGACGGGCGGAGAGGGGCGGGGGAGGGGGGAGGGCGGGAGAGGGGCGGGGGGGCGGAGAGGGGCGGGGGAGGGGCGGAGAGGGGCGGAGAGGGGGCGGGGGAGGGGCGGAGAGGGGGCGGGGGACGGCGGAGAGGGGGCGGGGGACGGGCGGAGAGGGGGCGGGGGACGGGCGGAGGGAGGGGGCGGGGAGGGGCGGAGAGGGGGCGGGGGAGGGGCGGAGAGGGGCGGGGGACGGGCGGGAGAGGGGGCGGGGACGGGCGAGAGGGGGCGGGGGACGGGCGGAGAGGGCGGGGGAGGGACTGGCAGATAGGAGAGAGAGGGGGGGTATGGGCAGATAGGGAGAGAGGGAGAGAGAAAAAGAGGGACGGGCGGGGAGTGAGAGATGGACGGGCAGGGAGTGAGAGAGACGGGCAGGGAGTGAGAGAGACGGGCAGGGAGTGAGAGAGGGAGAGAGAGAGAGAGAGACAGGCAGAGAGAGAGAGAGAGAGGGAGGGACAGGCAGGGAGTGAGGGAGGGACAGGCAAAGAGCAAGAAAGATAGACAATGAGAGAGGGAACGGGCAGAGAGGGAACGGGCAGAGAGGGAATGGGCAGAGAAAGCCTGTTTCCATGTTATTCCACCTCGTTCTATCAACATAACAATGTTAAGACCTGTCCACTTGTTCCCATTACAGTTGATGTCCATTAACTCTGCACACACTTGAGAATTCTCGAGCCTATTTCATTCATGCATTCACAGAGCCTCAGGGATAAAATTTCCCTTCAGCCCTACAATCCTCCAAAGTATCTGCACTTAGTCAATTCTGATTCTTGTGTATCGCTAATTTTCATGATTTAAATCATTCATGGCTGTACCTTCAGCTACCTGGTTCCTGAGCTCTGCAATTCCTTGCTGAAACCTCTACATCTCTCATCTTCTCTCTCCTCCTTTGAAACGCTCCTTAAAATCTACACTTTGATCAAACTTTAGGCCACCTGTCTTAATTATTTTGTTATGTGACTCGTGTCAAATTTTGTTTAATAATCCTCCTGTGGCTCACTTTGGGACATTTCACTGAATTGAAATTTTCCTGCGCTCACTTCTAAATCTTTTATTTTTTTAATCTCATCTTTGTAGTTGCTTGTTTCTTCACTCTCCAGCTAGACAGCAGCACAAACTGATTTGCAGATAGCGATGAGAATCATCAGGAGGATACAGCAGGATATACATCAGTTGGAGACTTGTGTGGAGAGATGGCAGATAGAGTTTAATCCAGACAAATGTGAGGTAATGCATTGTGGAAGGTCTAATACAGATAGGAAATATACTGTAAATGGCAGAATCCTTAAGAGTATTGATAAGCAAAGGGATCTGGGTGTAAAGGTACACAGATCACTGAAAGTGGCAATACAGGTGGAGAAGATAGTCAAGAAGGCATACGGCATGCTTGCCTTCATCAGCCAGAGTACTGAGTTTAAAAATTGGCAAATCATGCCGATGTTTTATAGAACCTTAATGAGGCTGCACTTGCAATATAGTGTTCAATTCTGGTTGCCACACTACCAGAGGATATGGGGGCTTTGGAGAGGGTACAGAGAAGATTTACCAGGATGTTGCCTGGTATGGAAGGCATTAGCTATGAGGAGTGTTTGGAGAAACTTGATTTGTTCTCACTGGAGCGATGGAGGTCGAGGAGAGACCTGATGGAAGTCTACCAGATTGAGAAGCACGGACAGAGCGGATAGTCAGAAGCTTTGTTCCAGGGGTGGAACAGTCAATTACTTGGGGGCATAGGTTTAAGGTGCGAGGAGCAAGTTTTAAAAGAGATAGAACATAGAACATAGAACATTACAGCACAGAACAGGCCCTTCGGCCTTCGATATTGCACCGACCAATATAAAAAGCAATGCCCCTCCAAACTAAACCATTCCCTTCTCTTCCATATACTTATCAACTAACCTCTTAAACGCCACCAAACTTGGCGCATCTACAACTGCTGCAGGCAGGGCATTCCACTCCCGAACCACCCTTTGGGTAAAGAACCTACCTCTGATATCCGTCCTATAACTATCACCCCTTAATTTAAAGCTGTGTCCCCTCGTGCTAGCTTTCTCCATCCTAGGAAAAAGGCTATCACTGTCCACCCTATCTAAACCTCTAATCACCTTATATGTTTCGATAAGGTCCCCTCTTAGCCGCCTCCTTTCTAATGAAAACAACCTCAAATCCCTCAGCCTCTCTTCATAAGACCTGCCCTCCATACCAGGCAACATCCTGGTAAACCTCCTCTGTACCCTCTCCAATGCCTCCACATCTTTCTTATAATGTGGGGACCAGAACTGCACACAATACTCCAAGTGCGGCCGCACTAGAGTTTTGTACAGTTGCAACATGACGTTGCGGCTCCGAAATTCAATCCCCCTACCAATAAAAGCTAAGACTCCATATGCCTTCTTAACAACCTTATCGACTTGACTGCCTACTTTCAGGGATCTATGCACATATACACCAAGATCCCTCTGTTCATCAACACTATTAAGAATCCTACCATTAGCCCTATACTCTACACATTTATTATTCCTGCCAAAGTGCATTACCTCACACTTTTCCACATTAAACTCCATTTGCCACCTCTCGGCCCAGCTCTGCAACTTGTCCAAGTCTCTCTGCAAACTATAACACCCCTCTTCACTATCTACCACTCCACCGACTTTAGTGTCATCTGCAAATTTACTAATCCATCCTTCAATACCCTCATCCAGATCATTTATAAAAATTACAAACAGCAGGGGCCCCAAAACAGACCCCTGAGGTACACCACTTGCCACCGAACTCCACAATGAATATCTCCCATCAACCACCACCCTCTGTCTTCTATCTGCTAGCCAATTCCTAACCCAATTAGCTAAATCACCCTCTATCCCATACATCTGCATTTTCTGCAGAAGTCTTCCATGGGCCACCTTATCAAACGCCTTACTAAAGTCCATATATACTACATCAACTGCCTTACCCCCATCCACCTCTTTGGTCACTTTTTCAAAAAACTCAATGAGGTTAGTAAGGCACGACCTACCCTTCACAAAACCATGCTGACTATCCCCAATCAATTCATTTCTCTCTAAATAACTATAAATCCTATCCCTAATAATTCTCTCCAATACTTTGCCCACAACAGAAGTAAGACTCACTGGCCTATAATTCCCTGGAAGGTCTCTCTTCCCCTTCTTGAACAATAATGTACGAGGCAGATTTTTTACAGAGAGTGGGGGTGCCTGGAACTCGTTGCCGGGGAAGTAGTGGAAGCGGATATGGTAGTGACTTTTAAGGGACATCTAGGTAGTCAAGTACGTGAATGAGATGGGAATAGAGGGATATGGTCCCCAGAAGCATAGGGGGTTTTAGCACAGTTGGGAGCATGGTCGATGCAGGCTTGGAGGGCTGAAGGGCCTGTTCCTGTGCTGTAATTTTCTTTGTTCATTGCACTTGTTCTAAACCAGCGAGACCCTGTGGGTAAGTTACATATTTTGTATATTTTGCTTTGACAGAGGATCACCTGGATTCAAAACATCAGCTCTTTTCTCTCCTTACAGATGTTGCCAAAACTGCTGAGATTTTCCAGCATTTTCTCTTTTGGTTTCCTATTTCACAGACCTGTGTACATGCCAGGCACATCACAAACTCTTCCTTTAAACTTCTGCATTTGTGATAGTGTTCCCGGTGATGATACAATCAGGGAAGGTTTCCACAGGCTTAAGAGATTGTCTAGGTAGCTTCACCAATGACACAGAATGCTGAGATGCACCTGCAGTTTTGCACTTCTGATTACAAGGATTGAGACTTGGCTTGAGCCTAACTAACCCATCATCACTTGTCAGCGATCAGGCAATAGCTGCACTGTACATTGGATTCATTGTCATCTCAGAGCCCATCTAACCAGAGTCAAAGCAAGTTCTCCTCAATCGCATAGGGTTGCCTAAGATGTCAAAACTGCATCACACCTGGAGACAGTGGGACATCTTCAGAGTGGAACTGTCACTTTTGACAAAAAGAACAAGTTTTTAAAATCTTCCTTTGACAAACAGTATTTGTTAAAATTTACCTTTTGTAGCACTGTTTGAACTTCTTTATACAGAATATACTGACAACTTTGTTTTTGGTATAATGTTCTTGGATATATTATTATGTTACTAGCTTTAGGGTGCTATGGAACAGTGCTGCTGGTTTTATGCCCCTGTTCATTTTACATTTGGAAACCTCCTGAATTCCTTTACATGACATGGCAGCACATCACACTGTGGTCCCACCACATGAAAGCAAGCCCGGCACACTCTGTCGGTAGCCCCCAGGATGATCTTGCAATCTGAGCAAGCCATCAAATGTTTTCCCAAAACACCGAGCTCAGTTAAAGCAGAATCAGGGCTGGCTGGAGACCGAGTGAGCAGACACTGGGCCAGCCAGGTGCTTCATATATAGTCCTTGTTGTGAGGTGCCCTCATGTTGTCCTGGTTGAACCAGCTGGGAGGGTATGAAAAGTCCTAGATGAAAGTTGAGTGCATCCAGTCGCTTCAATAGTGTTTGATATTTTTCTAAAAAGAAAAGATGTGAGAGAGAAAGTCTGGGGGGGAGGGAAGGAATTTGACACCTTAACAATTTCAACAAAACACTCTCACTGTGAGCAGGGCTCTTTAGTTTTGCAAAGCTACTTTTTGTCCTCAGAAACAATGTTTCAAATACTTTATGCCACACACGCACCTTTCAAAACAAGCTTGCGTCTATTTGTCTGACAACATCTGTAAAGGATCCTCAAAATCTGCACAGGAGAGGCTGGATCAAACAATAGCTTTTACTTTTGTGTATGAGGGTAATGGTAGAGGGTGGCATAGTTTGCTCATCAGTGGTCTCCAAGTGGCAAGACAAGTATCTAGTACACCCTATAGGGGTGAAAGAAGAATTAGCATCTGCCTCAAACGAACAGTAGTGAGAACAAGTAACAGAGAAAGAAACAGAGGTAGAGAGAGAGAGAGAGGGCACATAGAAGTGTGATAAGCTATGGTCAAACTACTTGTGATTCTCCCAGTTCAATGAAACAATTCTGCCGGGCAATCATTTACAGCCAAGCCAGAGTCCTACTTGGATCCAGTTCCATCACTACACTTGCCATTTGGTGTTTTATCTGCTTAACCTTCCAGTGTGCTGAATCCCTGCAAAGACCGCATCCATTTTTCTCTGATGCTCACATTTTGATTAGGTGGAGATCAGGGGTAGCAATCTCGGCTGATTTAATTTCCCCACTTTCTCTGATTCAGAGGATAGCTGTGGCTCTCAACCACAGCCTCGGCTAAATTAACAGAACATGGATATTCTGATGAGCCGTTAATGTAAGATTGTCACCAATAAACCCAATAGCAAATTTAGTATAAACTTCTTTACCTGGAGAGTGGTGGGAATATGTAATTCACAGGGATTGAGCATAGATGCATTTTAGGGCAACAAGACAGTTGGATGAGGGAGAAATAAATGGAAAAATATGCTGATAGGGTAAGATGAAATCGGGTGGAAGGAGGCTTGCGTGCAACATAGACCAGTTGAGACGAATGGCCTGTTTCACATGCTCTGTATTATAAACAATACTTTCTGCCTCAAACATTGCGGAAATTGCAGGAACCAGAACACTTTCGAGTGATTCAGGCCACCATTACTACATAAATTACTTTAATCGAACAGTACAGGGGACAATCTGTACTTCAGCTGTGTGTAGACACTTCAACCTAATGTATGAACATGTGTACAATAGCCTTGGGCTTCACATTCATTTCTTGGCTTTCAGAAGTTCCTTTAGTGATGTTTTTGTACTCACTGAGGTGAGAGCTGGTAACTTAGAGAATAAAATCCATGAACTAGGGCTAGTGTGTCATCACATGCTTATGAAACAAGCACTAACACTTGCATCATAGAATGCAGTAAGTTAGAAGGCCCTTATCATAAACATTAGTGGCAAATGTTCTGCAAGGACTGAGTGAGCAAAGAGACCAGGAGAGATTCCATATTCTGTTTCTGTGATGAGTTAGCTGATCAGTCACGTTAGGCTGTTCACACCCCAAGAACTGCCAACAATCACTGCCTACATTGGCGTGTAAATACTAGTCACTCAGATAAGTAGCGGCTGATTGAGTGATCATCGCCCAGAACACTCAGGACTCCCTCTCCTTGGAATGGTGTCTGCCCCTCAAGAACCCATGTGATTGCATGGTCCGAATACCAAACCTTCTCCTGCCCCGGTTGTTGGAAAATCAACCTGCTACTCCTAATTAGCTCCCCAGCACTCTCCATTATGAGGTGCTACAATCAGCAGTAATTAGTATGTTGAGGTTGGATTTAGAGAGAAAATTAATCAGCCAGGATTCATTACTCACTGGATAGCGAGTACTTTTGGCCAATTATGAGGACAGCATTAGGTTTGGTTTGCGATGTTTTTTAGAATCCCTACAATGCAGAAGAGGCCATTTGGCCCATCAAGTCTGCACTGACCACAATCCCACCAGACTCTATTCCTGTAACCCTTTATATTTACCCTGCTAATCTCCCTGACATTAAGGTCAGTTTAGCATGCCAATCAACCTAACTCGCACATCTTTGGACTGTGGGAGGAGACCGGAGCACCCGAAAGAAATGCACACAGACACGGGGAGAATATGCAAACGCTGCACCGTGACCCAGTCTGGGAATCAACTCAGGTCCCTGGCACTGTGAGGCAGCCATGTTAACTACTTGCCACTGTGCCACCTCATGTACTCTATGGTCAAATATCTCGCTGACACTCCCTGGCTCAAACAGAGAATACTGAAGAGAGGAGACCAGTGCCTATGAAACAGCAGTTTCAGAAGGAAAAGTTTGGAGGGAATGAGGGTAGATTGGGGGAGAGATGGGAATTTTTATAACGCAAAACCTGGTTCCTCATCCCACTGGGAAATAAAGAACTTCAAAATATGAATGCCTGAAAGTTGGCCTCTACACACTGGGTTGGTAGGAGGTGTCCTGGGCTCTGTGGGGAGAATTAAATAAAGTGGCCAGGCTCCTTGTAAAGAAACATGAAAGCAAAGGGAAGAGTCCACCTCAAAGCTAACTGGCGAGTTTACTGTAGGGGATGAGTGAGCACAGTTTCTTTACGCAAGTTGCCTGCTCTGCTCTCAAGAATTCCCGAGAAACAGAGGCAAAAGACACATTCAGTACCACTTCAGTGGTTTTGCAAAAAGTGTGTTTAAAAAAAACACAAGTGTGGGAACCGGAGTGGGGGGGTTCCCATTCTGGAGTGGAAAAATTCACTTGTCCACCAAATAGAGAACAAAGAGATCTTACAGGCACGTCGCTTAACCCTTTCACCCAGCCAGCGCTGGTCATGCAGAAGTTTTTAGAACAACATTAAACCCTGCTTATTGCAAGGTGTCTTTGTAAACACTTATTTCCCTGTTAACTACTGACAATTATCATTACTTAATTTGCAAATTTGCTGTAATGATTATTGAAGCTCATTTGGATGATGGTCCAGAAAAAGTTATTTCAAAGTAATTTATTTTGCTCATTCTCCTGTCCCCTGCTTCTTGGAGTCTTGCTGGAGTGCAGTTCCCAATTCAGGCATTAAACTGGGGCCCCCTCTGGCAGATATTTAAGATCCCAAGGCTACTATTTCAAAAAAGAATATGGGATTTTCTTTGGTGTCTGGGATAGCATTTATTCCTCATCTAAAACTGACTAAACAGATCATTAATACTCAACTGTCTGTGAGATCTTGCTGTGCACTTGATGGTTGATACATTACAGTGGTCATTAAACCCCCGCAGATGTACTTCATCAGGCAAATATTTTGGTCGTGAAAGTCACCGCAAAAATATAATTTTTCTTCTCCTTTGATATAGCTCAGCTTCAAGGAATCAATAGGGTGCAAACAACCAGGTTCAAGAACCTTGGGGGGCAGGGGACAGAAGGGGAATGTAACTGATAAATAACCAACCAATCACAGGTGAGGCCAGCATCACAATCATAGAAATCATAGAACCCTACAGTGCAGAAAGAGGCCAATTTGACTGAGTCTGCACTGACTACAATCTCACCCAGGTCCTACTCCTATATCCAACCGCTAATCCTTCTGACCTACATCTCAGGACACTAAAAGGCAAGTTTAGCATGACCAATCAACTTAACCTACACAACTTTGGACTGTGGGAAGAAACTGGAGCACCCGAAGGAAATCCATGCAGAAACAAGGAGAATGTGCAAACTCCACACAGTGACTCAAGCCGGGAATCGAACCCAGGTCCCAGGAGCTGTGAAGCAGCAGTGCTAACCACTGTGCTCCCATATCTCTCCGTGGTTGAGAGTCACTGAATAGCCTAACATAGGATTGATGATCACTTCAGTGAGGTAGCTGAAGGTGGGCAGAATCCTTGATCTCAGCAGAAAGTAGTGGGTTGGAGACAAACAGTAAACTGGGAGGTGTGGGGAATACAGAAAGAGGGAAATTCCAGCAATCTAAATTAACTAGGATGCTTTGTTGAGAAGGGGAGAGAATAGTGAAACTGCTTTAACAAAGCATCAGTGATCAACATCACCACCACTCAATGTTGGCAAACTAGAAACATGAGAATGGTGAGATTGCAGCAGCCCATTACATCAGGCCAATTTCAACATAACCCATTCAATCTCACCCGCCCCCACTAAAAATCTATCAAGCTCTTTTTTGAATCTAATAACATTCTCTAACTTGGTATGAGATGCCAACATTGGACTGGGGTAAGCACAATAAGATATCTCACAACACCAGGTTAAAGTTCAACAGGTTTATTTGGTAAACAAGCCACAAGCTTTCAGAGCACTGCCCCTTCATCAGGGACAATGCTCCAAAAGCTTGTAGCTTGTGCTACCAAATAAACCTGGCGAATTTTAACCTAGTGTTGTGAGACTTCTTACTGCTCTTTAATTTGAACACAACAGGAGCTATACAATCAGAAAGAATGCTTTCATTTGTAGGAGCTAGTGAGATTTGTAGCGTAGTCCCCTGACCAAGTAGAGACATTAGTGGGCTTTCTTCACTGTAGTGTCGACATGGGGACACCAGGACGGGTTATTGGTGATCTGGGCACCTAAAGTTTTCGACTATTTCTACTTCATTCTCATTGATGTAGACAGGAGCATGTTCTCCACTATGTTTCCTGAAGTTCATGACTATCTCCTTTGTTTTGTTGACATTGAATGAGAGATTATTGTCAAAGAACAAAGAACAATACAGCATACAAAACAAATCCTTCAACCTTCCAAGCCTGTGCTGCTCATTGGTCCAACTAGACCATTCATTTGTATCCCTCCATTCCTAGTCTGCTCATGTGACCATCCAGATAAATCTTAAACGATCCGAGATTGTCCGCCTCCACCACCCTGTTTGGCAGTGCATTCCAGGCCCCCACTGTGTAAAATACTTCCCTTTGATATCGGAGTTAAAGCTTGCACCACTCATGTTGAACTTCTGACCCTCGTGTTTGTTCCTCCGACCTGGGAAAAAGCTTCCCTCTGTTCACCCTATCAACACCCCTCAAAATTTTATACATCTCTATTAGATCTCCCCTCATTCTCCATCTTTCCAGGGAGAACAATCCCAGTTTACCCAATCTCTCTCATAGCTAAAGCCCACCATACCAGGCAACATCATGGTAGACCTTCGCTGTACTCTCTCCAAAGCCTCCACATCTTCGACATCCTATCGTCACGCCAGTTCACCAGATTCTCTCGTTCTTTCCTATACTGTATCTTGGCATTGTTTGAGATCCAACCCAAACAGTGTGCCATCAGCAAACTTGAAAATCAAGTTGAAAGAGAATTTAGCCATACAGTCAATAGCATATAAGCAGTATAGTAAGAAGCTGAGGACAGCTTCTTATGGAACATGGTGTTGAGGGTGATGGTGGAGGAGGTGTTGTTGTTATGAAGAAGGTATGGTGGTGGAAAACATGCCCCTGTCTACATCAATGGGGATGAAGTAGAAATGGTCGAGAGCTCCAACACCTTCCTGATTGCGGTCTGTGCGTTAGAAAGTCTATGATCCCGTTGCAGAGGGAGGAGCTGAACCTCTTGGCCTCGAAGTTTGGAGAGCAGTTGCTTAGAAACAATGGTGTTGAAGGCTGAGCTATAGTCTATGAATAGGAGTTTGATATTCTGTCTTTGTTATCTAGATGTCCAGGGTTGTGTGCAGAGCCAAGATGATGGTGTCTGCTGAGGACCTGTTGCAAGCAATCGGAAGCAATTGGACCTTCTGATTAAAAGGTCAAGTCCATGACCTGTTTTTGCTGTAATTTTGTACATTAGCAGATTAACAAAGTCATAAGGCAAGATTGATTTGTAAAGATAGTAAAGCTGATAACCTGAACTAGGAAAAATATTAATAGAAACAAAAACCTTAAAGTTAAAGGTCCCCATATTTTTTTTCAGTGTCAACCTAGCTGCGGCAATAAATGTTTCACAACTGGTATTAGAAACCTGGATTAGTGTTTGAGGGATGGTGGGGTAATAGAATCATCCCATTGTTTATGCTCTTGATCGTTAGCCAGTAAAGTGCATGCGTAGGTGCGAGAGAATGTATGTGGCTGCATTTATTGATGTTGCATGAAGTTAAAAGCTGGGCTCAGCTGTGGTGATTCCCCAGTGTTAAATAGTTTGCAAATACGCATCAAGACCCACACTCACCAAATAGGCATTGAAGGGAAGCACCAGCCAGTTACATGTCAGTGTCAAGGGACCTGTATTGCTGAAAAAGTCAGCAGCTCCAAGAAAGGAACATGAGAAAATTGGAAAGATGAAGGTGGAGAAAAACCTTAAAGATTTGTTATATTTAAAAATAAAGCTTAAAACTGAAGTTATTTAATTAACGGGAGTGAGCACAAGAAAACGGCAAGTAAAGATGGGGGAGGGGGAATTTCAATCTCTTTTCATTTAGGAAAATATTCACTTGACTGAACTCGCCTGTAGCGTATCAGGATTCCTTTTAGCTGCAAGCCTTTACATTCAGCAAAGAGCAATACCTTTCTTTTCAAGGCCTAGATTCCACTTCTCCCCTCCGCAGAGCCACTGGGTACTGCTATTTCTTTTCTCTCTCTTTTATTTTAACCCCTCTTGTAAAGGTTAAGTTTGTGTGTGTAAACGGTCATGTCACACAGCTATGAGAAACAGCCACCCCCTGCAACTGGGGCAGGCACAGAGCAAAGACAGCGACCCGCAACCCCTTTCATGCTCACAAAAACAAACAGAGATGGCACTGTACCCTCTCCTTATTGACCATCTGTTTCTACCAGTGGCTGTAATGTGCCAAAGGACAATACAGCCTGCCTTCCATCAGGCCACCCACCGCCAAAGCTGAAGCCGCCTCCCCCCACACACTTTCTCTGCAAGCAGGAGACCCTCCAGCTCTATCTTACTCCCCCCCCACTCCCAAACCCCTTCATGAACACACAATGCAGCAGGATTGGTGGAAGCTGAGGCATGCTAAAGGTGCAATAAGGCAGTGGGTAGTCTTTTCATTGCTGCCTGCCTTTCATACTTGGCTGCATAGCAACACAGCTCTGGTCTCATCACTGTGGTAATGCTAGCCAGTTTTAGCAGGAAGTTTTTAAAGGGACAGAGGAATGAAGAACAACTCTTTAAATTTGGGATGGAGAGGGCAGTGAAGTAGCCATTTCACTACGTCATCATCAGCAATGTCAGAGTGCTATCATTTTTAAATCTTAAAAAGGGAAACATTTAAGGAATATACAGGGTTCAGGAGAATGCAAGGAGAAAGAACTTCAGAAAAAGTGAAATGTCAGAGTTGAGAAAACCCAGGCAAGTTGAAAAATAGACAGCACAAAAGGAAACAGAGAGTGGGTGAATAGAAGTTTCAGAAGATGGAGGGGGAGAAAGAGAGAAAGAGAGTGACACAGATAGAAAGTATATAACAGAGAGACAAGGTAATGGCAATATGGAAAATTTCCTGAGCACCCTAGTGAAGGGTTCCATTGTCCAATAATATTTCTGCCTGCCTTTTCTATGAGAATCCCAGAGAATTTGCTGGTGTGTGATAGGGGACAGAGCAAGTGTGGCAGAGAGCATGTGAGTGATAGCATGTCAGTCATAGAGAGCAAGAAAGAGCATACAAGTGAAAGAAAAGGTGGAAAACTGCAGAAAAGGCAAGGTTTAAAACATGAATCATGGGGGCCATTTGACACGTGCAGGACAGCAAAAAAGCATTGCTAAGTGTACTAAGTTGGTGTGCAGTGGAATGAGTGGACGATTGGGGTTAGTAACAGTTCACCAGCCTACTAATATTAAACATCCATCATAGCTCCAAGCATATAATCACTGCCAACAATAGGTACTGGAGCTTGTGCTCATCACCATGGCGGATCTGAGGACTCAGCAATGTGGACAAGGAGGTGTCATTCAGTCCATCAAGTTAATGGTGTCTAGGGCCAAGGTATATTCCCTCAAACAACATTATCAAAAAGTCATTTTCACCTTGTTGTTCATTTTACATAAATTGGCTGTTCTGTTTTGTACATTACAAGCATAACTATTCTTCAAAAGCAATCTCAACAGCACTATGGGTATACCTACACCACAGGGACTGTAGCTGGTCAAGATAGCAGCTCACCGCCATCTCTTCATGGGCATTAGGAATGGACAATAAATATTGGCCTAGCTTACAGCATCCTCGTCCAGTAAATGAATTCAAAACATTCTGTAATGTGCTTTGGGACATCATAAAGGAATCAAGTAAATGAAACAGCAGGGGAATTGAACAAATATTTTGTGTCTGCCTTGTGATGATACTGTGCTATTTTTATATATTTTATGTTTAAGGTGCGGTTGCTTCAAGAAACAATGTCTAGTCGTAGGAGTCGATTTGTCTGGTAAACACATAGCAGGTGCTAAAAATGCAGGATAATAACTAATTTTAGCTAGGGATGTGTTGCTTATGGATTTTTTTTTATTTAGGCTCTGTTGGAATTTTAGACTAGGTATGTAACATCACGTGAGGTTTCATTAGGTTGACTAACAGCGACAGAGTAATGTGATTAATGGGAGGATATAAGCTTGCAAGAAAAACAGTTTCATTTCCACTTTAAACTAAGAGCAGTTGCTGCCTGGGCTGCCAGAAAAAAGCAATGTCTTTCTGTCTTTCTCCAAAGGCTTTCTGAAAGCTCCCAGCCTGATAACATTAATTTGAAGCAAGTATGCCTGTGTTTTGCTAACTAATTTTAAACAGGGGTTTAAGTCTTTAAGAGAAATATTGCATGATTGGAACTCAATGATAGGTTAACAGTTAAGAATTGTGCTTTATCATGTTTAAATATTGTTCAATTGTTAAAAGTTAAGCTAATTCATTTGTTATAGTTACACTGTGATGTTAAACAAAATTTTTGATTAAAAACTCCCCAGTTTGTCAGTAGAATCATGCTTGGAGTGAAACATTCTATCTTCACATTAGTGCCAAAACAGAAAAATTGTTGGGGTCTGTTCTGGCTCCATAATATACCTTAGGGGGTTTTTGATCTGGTACCCTGACCATCTTCACAGTAGAAGACATACTAGAAATAAATGATAACCTAAGGGCTAAAAAATGAGAAAATTAGGGAAATTAAAATCAGCTGAGATAGAATATTAGAAAAACTTAAGTGAATAAGATCCAACAAATACCCAAGACCTGATGTCCTACCCCCTTGTTTCTATTCTAAAAGAGATGGCTGCAAAGACAATGGATGCACTGGTTATGATTTTTCAAAAATCCTTGGATTCAGGAATAGTCCCACTCAACTGGAAGTTGGCAAATGTTAAAACAATTTTCAATGGGTGGCATGGTAGCACAGTGGTTAGCACTGCTGCTTCACAGCTCCAGGGACCTGGGTTCGATTCCTGGCTCGGGTCCATGTCTGCATGGGTTTCCTTTGGGTGCTCTGGTTTCCTCCCACAGTCCAAAGATGTGCAGGTTAGATTGATTGGCCATGCTAAAATTGCCCCTTAATGTACTAGGATGCTTAGGTTAGTGAGATTAGCGGATAAAATATGTAGGGATATAGGGGTAGGACCTGAGTGGGATTGTGGTTGGTGCAGACTCGATGGGCCGAAGTACCTCTTTCTGCACTGTAGGGTTCTATGATTCAAGAAAGGAGAAAGCAAGAAAACAGTCAATTACAGGCCAATCTAGGGCCAAGATATATCCACCAACATCAGTTGGTGGAATTTATTATTGACAGAATCTTAACAATGCACTTAGAAAAGCAATGTATGATTACAGCAAGTCAGCATGGTTTTACCAAAGGCAAATCCTGTTTTATAAATTTATTAGAGCTTATTGAGAATGTAACATGTAAAGTATATAAAGGAGAACAAGTAGCTGTGGTATTCCTGGATTTTCAAAAAAATTTGATAAGAAGCCACACAAAAAGTTAACAGGTTAGATAAGGTTGGATGGAGTTGGAATATATTAGTTGAAAACAATTGATTAATGGATAGAGAGCAGAGGGTGGGTATAAATGGAGTTTTTTCAAGTTGGCAGGCAGTGAATAGTGGACTATAAAAAGGATGATTGCTGGGCCTTAGCTATTTACATTCTATATTAATGACTTAGATGAAGAGAAGAACATAGAACATAGAACATAGAACAATACAGCACAGAACAGGCCCTTCGGCCTTCGATGTTGTGCCGACCAAAATAAAAAGCAATGCCCCTCCTAACTAAACCATTCCCTTCTCATCCATATACTTATCCACTAACCTCTTAAACGCCACCAAACTTGGCGCATCTACAACAGCTGCAGGCAGGGCATTCCACTCCCTAATCACTCTGAAATTAGGGAAATTAAAATCAGCTGAGATAGAATATTAGAAAAACTTAAGTGAATAAGATCCAACAAATACCCAAGACCTGATGGTCTTGACCAAGAACCTGACCAAGAACAGTAATGTATCTAAGTTTGCTGATGATACCAAACTAGGTGGAAAGGTAGATGTGGCAAGGAGACTGGAATGAGATGAGATTATGTGATTGGGAAACCATATGACAGATGAAGCATAATATAGGGAAGTTTGAGTCATTTGCTTTAATTGTAAGAATAAAAATGCATTTTTAAAGGATGAGAAACTGGTAAATGTTATGTTCAATGAAATTCAGGTGTGCTCATACAAGAAACACAGAGTGTTAGCATGCAGTGTCAACAAACAACTTGGAAGAAAAATGGCATGTTGGTCTTCATTGCAAGGGTATTAGTCTAGAGGAATAAGAAGTCTTACTAGCAGAGGGTCTTCGTGAGACCACATCTGGTGTACCATGTGCAGTTTTGGTCTCAACATCTAAGGAAGGATATACTTGTATTGAAGGCAGTACAGTGAAGGTTCAATTAGTTCCTGGAATGATGGGTTTGTCCTATAATGAGAGACTGGGTAAACTGGGCTTATATTATCTGGAGTTTAGAAAAAAATGACAGTTAATCTCGTTGAAACGTATAATTTTCTGAAGGGGTTTAAACAAAGGAGCACAGTCTCAGGATAAGAGATCAATGATTTATGACTGAGATGCGAAAAAAAAAATCATTCATTCAAACAGTTGTGAATCTTTGGAATTCACTACCCCAGAGAGTTGTGCATGTTCAATCGTTGAGTACATTTAAAGCTGGGATAGACAGATTTGTAGTCTTGCAGGGAAGTAAGAAATATGGCGGGGAGGGGAGGGAAAAGAGGAAATAGAGTTGAAGCCTAAGATCAGCCATGATTGGATTGAATGACACAGGCTCAATGGGCTGGGTGGTCTACTCCTACTCTTCTTCCTAATGTTCTTCCGTCTTTCTTTCTTGCCCTGTCATTTAACTAGATTGCTGTTGATTTGTAACTGAACTCCATTTATCCAAATTCCATTATTTCATTCCTGATCCAAGACAAATTTTAAAATTTTCAGTTAACGTCACCATTCTGAGTCAGAGAAACAAAATTCAATTTGGCTGCAGAGCATGGCTTTGATCCAAATAACCCCAACAGTCAGAATTTCTCATGGATCCTGCTCCATATCAACAATAGCTCACCAAGGAGTTCACCTTAGTAGGCAAGGGATGATGGGAGAAAATTGGCACCAAACTAACAAAAGAAAGTAAAACAAGCAGTAACACATTATAGGTTGCAAAACAAAAAGAAAATTCTCCTTATTCTTCACTAAGTGTGAAGAAATCAACAGTTACAAAAATAGAGCAAAAATGCATCAAAGAACCTGTATACATCAAAGAAAAACTTTCAACAAACGCACACCTTGTCCACTCAGGCCCCAGCTGGCTTTTGAAGTTAGACTCGCATAACCTTATGTATTTCTACACACTTTACAGACACTATTGTTATATTCCTTTTATTGATCAAAATAAAATATTTTAACTGGTGTTAGCTGAGACTTGGCAGATAGCACTTTCACCCCTGTGCTGGAGATGCTGTCTTTCAGGTGAGACAATGAACCAAAGCCCTATGTGCCCTCTCAGGTGGGCGTAAAAAATTTCATAACTTTTGAAGAAGAGGAGTGCTCCCCAGTGTCCGCGGGCTGATATTAATTCCTCAATCATCACTAAAACAGATTATCTAGTTATTAGCACATTACAGTTTGTGGGATCTTTTTAGGCAAACATTAGTTGTCATGTTTTCTCCAGTACAGCAGTGACTTCAAAAAACATCTCACTGTAAAATTCTGTGAGACATGCTGAGATTGTCAAAGCTGCTACAGAAATTCAGTTTTTTTTACTGTATCATAAATACTCAGATGAAATGGTGACTCATACACAGGTCAGCTAGTCACCAGCCCAGAAACATTAATTCTGTTTCTCTCCTTCAAATGCTGCTTGACCAGCTAAGTATTCCCAGCATTTTTTATTTTTATCCCAGTGTTACAATGCACTCGATGTTCCAAACAATGCTTGACAGTCAACACACTTACTTTAGGACTCTAAAGTAAGTCAACACTCAGTCAACTCAGTGTAACTTGGTCAACACACTTACTTTAAGAATGATACAAGTTTTGTGCGTATGTGAAATACTTTCATATATTTACAATCGTTATTTTCCAAACTGTTCAGAATTTAAGATGACTAAATTTTTATTTGCACTATTTATAGATTAATTCCAGCCACTTAGCTGCAGGGAATAGAATATTTAGCAAGTCAACAGGTTTTCTTAATTCAGGAGTAACATGGGTTAAAATAGAGTGCACGCATTTTCAGGAACAGCACAGGTTGCATGCAACAATAACAACTTACGTTAATTTATTTGACACTTGTAAATGTCAAGGAGCTTCTACCGCATTATCAAATCAAATTTAGCACCGAAAGATATTCAGAGGTGGTTATAAGCTTGATGAAGCAGATAGGTTTTAAAAAGTGTCATAAGTAACGAAAAGGAGATAGAAAGGTGGAGAGATTTGAGGAGGAAATTCCAGGGCTTTGGACGCTGGCAGTTGAAGATAAGGTCACCGATAGTGAGTAATTAAAATCAAGAATGGACAAGAGGTCAGAATTGGTGATGTGCAAATATCTCAAAGGGTTGAGGGTCTGGAACAAACTAAAGCAAAGGGAAATGTGAGATCATCAAGAGATTTGTTTAAATGGAAATCAATGTAGGTCAAGAAGCACAGGGGAGATGGCTAAGAGGGATTGTTAGGACATGGGCAGTAGAGTTTTCAATGAGAGAGTAAAATGACAGATACAAAGTAAAACTCCCTTGACATTCTATACATGCCCAAGGCTGTAGGATGGTGCCAATCAGGAACTGGGTTGAACATTGGAACAAGTGCAAGCTATTCAGCCTGCCGAACTGCTCTACCATTTAATTAATAGGTGATCATCTACATCAAGCCACTTTTCGGTACCAACCTCATATCCTTTAATATCATTCATCTCCAGAAATGTACTGATTTCTGTCTTGAACATGGTCAATGATTGAGCTTCCATCACCCTCTGGGTCAGAGAATTCCAAAGATTTACCACTTTCTGAGTGAAGAAAATCCCTTCATCTCAGCCTCAAATGGCCTATCCTAGATCCTGAGGTTCTTGACTCAGCAAACAAGGGAAACATCCCAGCCATTTTGTCATGCCCAGTAAGAATTTTCTAAGTTTCAATGAGATCACCTTTCATTCTTCAAAACTCTAGAGAACATAGATCCAGTCTCCTCAATCTCTCCTCATAAAACAATCCCGACATGCCAGGGATTAGTCTGGTGAACCTCCGTTGCACTCCGCAATGGCAAGAATATCCTTCCTTAGATAAGGAGACCAAAACTGTACACAATACTCCAGGTGCGGTCTCACCAAAGCTCTATACAATTGCATTAAGGCATCTTTACTTCTGTACTCAAATCCCCTTATGATGAAGGCCAACAGATCATTTACCTTCATTATTGATTGTTGCACCTGCATGCTAGCTTTTAGTAAGACTGCCCTGAGCACCTTCCCTTTTACACTCGTGTAGCCAGCAGTGAGAGGAGATTATCACTTCAACAGTTTGAATTAAACTGAAGTCCAGGCAGTGGGTGTGAAAGGTCAGTTTTGTAACAGATTGCTGCATCCAGCACCACCTGAACCTTGATTTCTAGCCAGGAGGATTTGCAAACTTCCGAATTTTTTCAGTCATTTAACAGGATGCCTCCTTTGATGTGGTTTCTCATCTCATCTCTGCAAAGGGTTCAAAGATAAAGAGAAGGCAAAACTTCCAGTTTGGTGAAGAAAAAAATTACAGAATCACTTACCAAAGATGAGGGCAAAAATCACATCAAAAGATCCCACCTCAGAGACCATGCTACTTCAAGGAATCACAGTCATGCCACATGCTACAGTTCAATCTGTAGCGCCGAATAAAGAAAACAACTTCTACCCCCAACCCCACAATGTCTATAGTTCATTCCTGGCATCCATTATCCTATGTCTAAACCCCTCAAACAAATTCCAACCTGTAACTCGCTCCAGGGTGCCTATTATTCTATATGTAGACCAACCGAACCCCTAAAATATATTCCAGTTTATAATTCATTTCCACGTTTCCATTATGCTAGCTACGGACAGCATGGTGGCATTAGTTGAAGGATGCATTTATTAACTTTAAAATATTTTCAAACAGTTCCTGCAATGCAATTTATATTTAAAAACTACCTATTAGATCACGTAGCAGCACTCTGTGAATCAGCAAAGCAAACAGAGCAGGAATTCCCAAATGTGAACCTAGTCTGTGTTTAGGAATCTGATCTCAGCTAGATGAACCAACATCAATTCAACTGTCAGTGCATGAATGTACGTGTGTTTGTGCACATGTGCGTCTGTTAGTGTGTGCGTGTATGCGTGCGTGTGTGTGTGTGCGTGTGTGTGCGTGTGTACGCGTGCATGTGCGTGTATGCGTGCGTGTGCGTGTATGCATGTGTGCGAGAGAGAGAGAGACATGGACAGGGACATGTTGTCTCTATTGCTTGTTGACACTCACTGTCTAGGTTTTAGCATGGATAAGAAGTAGTTGGATGATATGAATAAACTTGGTTTTTGGTGAAGCCCAGCACTTTTGGCACAAATAGCGGGGGGTTGGTGGGGGAGAAGTAAAGCCAATCATCTCAACCCAACTTTAGGATGGGTACAGGTAGTTCCTTTTAGTGCACAATGTGAGGCAAACTTTCTTCCTGTTAGCATTGCTTGGTACTGACATCACCAGCTTACATCAAAGGGCTCTCCCATCCACAAACACCTGACAGACCGTTCTGAATGGTGGGAACCTGCACCACAAGTCTAGGCATGAGCTTCAATAGCACGACAAGCAGAGAAAATGTTTCAGATAATGGGAGATACAAAAGGGGAAGGCCAAAGTGACCCCTATGTGTGGAAGAAAACACACACTGACACATATGCCATCACAATGGCTCAAAAAGGTAAACCTGTACCAGGGCTACTTTGTACTTTCACAAAACATGCATGATTATACACACAGAAGATGAAAGGATAAAAGCAAAACATCTGTTTTACAGCAGCCCATCTGGTCCTCACCAACAAGGGATAAAAGATAAATCAACTTTCAGATTTCTACATTATCTTCACTGACCAAATCACGCAGTGCAGCAACCTGTAACTAGAGTATCCAAAATTCTATATATAAACCATCAAACCACTCGATTAAATTCTCAGCCTGTAACTCACTCCTTCTAGGTATCAACTATTCTATATATAAACCAAACCTCTCAATTACATTCCAGCCTGTGTCTCACTCCCAAATACCCATTATTCTATATATATAAACCACCCATAATCCTCAATTCAAATTCAGCTAGCATGTAACCCACTCTTATTGATCCAAATGCAAAAATCATCTGACATCCCTGATTTGATCAGAAACTGTTACCAATTATCCTGATTAAATTGGGATTCGGACTAGCAAGTTATTAACAATTGTTTTATTTTCCCAGCAGTGTTCGAGCGTGGCCCCACTGCAAGTTAATACTGCATAAATAAGCCAACAAATAGAGGTTTGTTGCAGCAGGTAGACTGTAATCGAGTATTTTTACATTATAGCAGCAGCTGGTGATGGACGCACCTGTTTGAATTTCTCACTGCCATTCATTTGCAACGACAAATATACAAGGTGAATAAATGAAGCATTTACATTAAAAAGTTGTCTGGAATTCAAAAAATGAGAAGTGAGGTCACTGAATTGTATAAAATTCTAACAGGGCTTAACAGGATAGATGTCGAGAGACTATTTCCACTGGCTGGAGGGTCTAGAACCAGATGTCATAGTATCAAAATGAAAGGTTAGTTATTTAGGATTGAGATATGGAAATATTTCTTCAATCAAAGGTCTGTGAATCTTTGCAATTTTCTACTCCCACGGGTTGTCGATGCTCAATCGATGAGAAAATTGAAGACATGTATCAATAGATTTTTGAACATGAAGAATCAAGAGATATGGGGTTAGAGCAGAAGACTGGAATTGAGATAGACAATCAGCCATGATCTTACTGAATGGAGGAACAAGCTTGAGAGGCCACACAACCTACTCCTGCCTCTATTTTGTATGTTCATATCTAAAACAAACCCTGCTCTGATTTGTTTCTAACAGGTTGAGCAAAGTGAGAGGAGTATTTTGAAATTCCAGTATTTAGCAGTTGTAGTTTTCCCTCTCTCACTCCTCTTTATACTCATCAATTTTTTCACACTTTAGGAGAGAGTAGAGTTGAAATAAAGAGTACAAAAGAAAGAAGCAAGAAACAGCAAAGAAGCAAGAAACAGAAATGCAAAGAATGAAAGAGGGTAAAATAAAAAGGAAAGAGAAAAGAAAGTGCTTGCAAGAAATTATTAGTGCAACCTAAAGCTAGGTACGAGAGAGTGAAGATAAAAATGGTGAGACAATTAAGACATACATCCAAACACAGAATCAGAGGGGGAGAGAGAGAGAGAGAGAGAGAGACAAAGACACACACGCATCCAAATAGAGAAAGAATCAGGGAGAGAGAGACCGGGAGAGAGACTACACACACATCCAAACAGAGAAAGAATCAGAGAAAGAGAGAGAGAGAAGGATACAAATTAATTATGGCTAGAAAGCAAGACAGAAAAAGCACACAGAGAGTAAAAAAACCAGAGAAGAAGAAAAATGTCTATAATTCCCTGTCACAACCTTTGGACAGCTGCAGAAAACGCCTAAACTAGGCACCTGTCTCTTACAAATAGATCTGTTGCCTCTTGCCCTTCTTAGCAAGTCTGACATTAAACCACTTCCACAACCTGCCAGTCAAATGAAGAATGATCACCAGTTAAAAGAGAAATTAAACTACTAGACAAAGCTAATCTTTTGTTGCCTCCTCATGAGATAAACTCAAACCTTGTCTATCCGTGTTGCTAATCCTGGTTAATACAGCTTTGTTATTCAGACAGACTCAGGCTCCCCAGCTGCATTGTGCTATCCATCCAACAGAGTGAAGACTGGCCTATACATTTCCTTTGGCTTATAGTCAGTCCATGAGTAGACAGCTGCTCCCACCTTCAGAATGTTGCCTTACCTCATATGGATAGCCAACAACCTTCTGGCATCTTCCATTGAAATAGTTACAGAACAACCCTCTCTATCTACATCCTCCAACTCTTGTCTCTTCACTTTAGTCAATGCTGCTATGCTTAATGACGCCAGAGGTTTCAATTCTTTTCCCTCCGAAGCTCCCTGCATGTTCTTCTTCCTGAAACCACTGTAACATCTGTTGCAAGTCAATCTTGCCCACTTTCTCAATATTGTGACTTTCCTCATCTTTCCCAGTCTTTCCTGAAGTTGGCAGCTTTGGCTGAGTAGGCAGTAGTTTTGCCTGCAACAGAAGTCTCAAGTTCAATTCCCACTCCAGGCACTTGTGCACAAAATCTAGACTGGTTTTCTGATACAGTGCTGAAGGAGTGCTGCAAATTGCTAAAAACTGATTATCTGTTCATTGTCACAGTGCCGTTTGTGGGAGTTTGCTGAGTACAAATTGGGTGCCACATTAACTTTTGCAACAGTTAAAAGTAACTAAATAGTTGTAAAGTGCTTTAGAACATCTGGAGGTTGTGAAAGGCACTACAAAGCTTCAAATTCTTGCATTTCTGAAATGAAAAGGTCTCAATGTCCAACATTTCCCATCGTCTGTGACATTGGATTCTTTAGAACATGGAACACAGAACCCTACAGTAGTTCCTTACCTTTGAAGGTCCCAGATCCGTAAGGGTGAGGGATGCCCACAGCAAGCAGTCCCTGTCATGACGGAACTGGAAATGAAAAAACACAAACATTTTTAAAAGAACAGAAGTGCTGTTGGATCAAACAAGGCACGTTTCTTCACTTTCTTTGTTCTTGTTAGGGAGTAGTGGAGAAACCTCAACATTCCCATCTTTCCTTTAATTTTTGGCATCAAATACCGTTCTACATAACCCCTCGGACCTGCTCCAGCATTCACTTAGATCATGGTTGGTCTGTACCTCAACCCCACTTGCCAGTTTTGCTCCATATCTTGGACAATGTTTTGCTGGGGAAGGATATCAATCTGTCTTGAAAGTTTCAACTGACCCTTGGCTTTATAGGGAGTCAGTTTCAGATTTTCAGTGCTTTAACGTGCCTTTAATCAGAACATAAAGTATATACTCTCACATTTGCACATTTATACACAGACATACACCTTTCTGCAAAGGCCTGTGGACGACAATCAGGAGCAGAAGGTAAATTTCTCATTTTCTAACTCCAGGTGCCGAGGCTAATTGTGACCCCTTCAATGACACAGCTGTGCTCATCAAATTCAACACAAATAAGGCACAGCGCCCAAGCCAGCTGGGTTACCTGCGGCTATGGGTGTGCACAAGAAGAAATAGCGATCCAGAAAATACACAACAAATTGCACTTGAAATAAGCTGTACATCTCAGAGCTCAAACAATAGGGAGAAGAAAGAAACTGAAACAAGTCAATGCAGATCAAGCACATAGATTCAACGAAGGAATGGGTTAACCCTAATCAAATAAGTGGATTCATGGTTAAGGGCAGAGCCGAGGATGGGGGTGGGGGAATTGGAATTAACTGTTCTCCAGTTGGTACACTGTGTTCATCAGTAGGACTCTGGAGTCCAGAATCATTTATTACACAACACAATGCAGGGGTGGAGCAGTTTGCACAATCCCACACAGGCTGTGGATCACCTGAAAGGACCCCCTCCCCTGTCTCAGCTACTACCTGCTGTGTTCCCACCACCTAGCTCTTTTCACTCTGCCCCTGGGGGACCATTACACTCACGTACACATTAATAGCTTTTAGTTTCCATTCACACAAAACCTGCCACGCTAAAATTGGACTGCAGACCACCAACACTGAGCCCTCCCCAACCCCAACCTTTCAGTGCAAAGGTTTATGCCTCTCTCTCCATTTCTTTCCCTCACCTCGAGGCTTAGATAAAGGCTATTTTTCAATCTTAAAACCTTATTTCAGTTTAAAAGAAAAGGACTGAAATGTTCACATTTCTATTCAATTTCCAATCAAAGAAGAACACTCCCTTTGATTGTGGACAGAGATGTCTGTGGTCCAGTTTATTAGCTTCATTTCTGATTGCTATACAGTAGATTTCACAATGCGAACTCAAAAATAGTGGCCTATCAGTGAGTACCTGAAGTATGTCATCAGCTTTTGAAATAGCAAATAAAAGGATGTGCTTCATATATCATGGAATCTCGGACAGCTTCTCGTATATTGGCTGGCTAAAATTAGGTTTATGTTTAGGCTGACTTTGCACAAGTATACAGAGTTTTTTTAAAAAATCATTTATATGATATGGGCGACACTGGCTGGGCCAGTATTTATTGCCCATCCCTAATTATCCTTCAGAAAATGATGGTGAATTGCCTTTTGGAACTACTGCAGTCCATACAGTGCAGGCAAGTCCACAGTGCTGTGAGAGAGGAGGTTCCAGGATTTTGATCTATATGTACACAATACTGGTGATATATTTCCAAGATAGGTTAGTGAGTGACCAGAAGAAGGACTTCCAAGTGGTGTTCTGATGTGTCTTCTACCCTTGTCTTTCCAGATGGTAGTGGCTGTGGGTTTGAAAGGTGCTGCTGTAAGAGGCTTGGTGAGTTTCTGCAATTTATCATGTAGATTGTACACACTGCTGCCACAGTTCATCAGAATGAATATTTGTGGAAGAGGAAGCAATCAAATGGGCAGTTTTGTTCTGGATACCTGTTTATTCCAGGTAAATGTTGTTCACAAGTAATGTCCAGTTACTGTTTAAAAGGATATGACTTACTCAACGTGTGATGTCCAGAGTCACTGTTTATCAGGTTCTCTGCATCATCATGATGAATCATTGTTTCTTCAGCATGTCCGGTTGGATTACGTGATAGCAACCTAATCAGATCTCACTCTCCTCTTCCAAAACCATCATTGTGAATTAAACAGATCGCCCTGATTTTTTTGTAGCCAGATGTCTTCATTAATCCTTACCTCCATACACCTTCAACATTTTTCTTTTTCCCCAAGACTAAGACATCATTCTCAACTGTTGACCAGTATGTTTTCAATCTGGGACACAGTGGGAAAAACATTGTGACTGTTTCCTTCTCCTCATCTACTGATACCCCCATTACAAATCTACCCTCATGATGAAAAAAACACCCATGGCACAGAAATAATTACCCTAAACTTATTTTCCTTTCCAAACTCCTCGAATGTATTGTCACCTTCCAAATCTATGCCAATCTTTCCTGCAACTCCTGCTTGAGTCCTGTGGCACAATGGGTAGTGTTCTTGTCTTTGAGCCAGGAGCTCTGAGGTTCAAGTCACATTGCAGGACGTGATGGTCAAGGAAGATGCATTCATAATGTGGCCAAACAGCTATCAATTTATAAAGTCTCTAACAGTTGCCAATGGCAGACGGTACGAGTGGGAGAGATTCCTGGTCAGCCATGTGGTGGAAATAAATTGCAGCTTATACTTCATTATCCACAGCTCCAGATTACAAAATGCATATAAAAGAGTATGTTATCACCTCAACTTGGACTCCTTTGAGGGCTGGTCAACTTAGTTGGCTGGATGGCTGCTATGCATCAGTTTGGTGAGAACTATTCCAGTTGAAGTTAATTTAGGACCCACCATGATGGAGAACATGGTGCTGTGGATCAGACCTGCCTTTGTGTAGAGAACTCAAGATATGATTTGGAATCGGGTTCACAGCACTGGAAAAGCCTAAAGTCACAAATGGCATCCTGTTACTATGATGACGTAGAGATGCCGGTGTTGGACTGCGTAAACTCAGTAAGAGGTCTGACGACACCAATTTTAAATCCAACCGATTTATTTGACAATAAACTTGCAAGCTTTCGGCCTTTATAGCCTTCCTCAGGCGAATGAGGTGTTCTGGTCTGCCAGAACACCTCATTCGCCTGAGGAAGGCTGCAAAAGCCGAAAGCTTGCAAGTTTATTGTCAAATAAATCGGTTGGATTTAAAATTAGTGTTGTCAGACCTCTTACTGAGTTTATCCTGTTACTATGATGACAGTGCATTATTTTTCCACTTCCTCCTTTAACTGTCTGAATCTTTTGACATTGTTGACCATTATTCTCAATATTTTAGTTGCCTACCTGAATGGGACTGCCATCACTTGGCTCCATCCTTACCTCCTGAATTTCAGCAAGAGGGTCTGCAGTATTTACTTCTTCTGCCCCTGCACTGTTACAACTGGAGATGCCCTAGGATCCACCTGGAAACACCATCTTCCTCACTTACACACTGCCTCTTGGTGACATTACAAAGACACGAGATTAGATTCCACATGCACGTGAGTTTTACCTCTCCACTACCTCCGTGTTGTCAGACTGCTCATCACTCACAGTCCTGGATGAACTGCAAACACTAAATGTGCTATATAAATGCAAGTTATTGGTTCACGCTCCGTTTTACTGCATTGAGTTTGTGGTTATATATCAGGGTTCATGGCCATGACCCACATCACAGTGAGACCATAAATGAATGATGTCAATGTGAAACACCAAGATCTGTCAGCTATCCCCTTTATACAAGGAGAGTGCCTTCAGGCTTCTGACATTTTCAATACAATTTTCTCCTGTACTTGTTAAACTAAATTTTTGTAGTCACTCTTTACTGAAAAGTGCCAAACGCTACTGTGAGCTGTTACAGACTCTTGCGGTGTCTTCATACTCACCATGGCGATTTTATTTTACTTTAGACTGAATGTGAGCTCTGAAGTTCATTAACCATGATATAGTAGTCAGACTTGAAGAGGTGGTCACTACAGGAGTGAGATACTGTTAAGGCAGTGAGCTGAACCAACAAGTAGTGTGATGGAATGAATTTCAGCCCTGTGAAGCAGGCTTGGGAATACAAGATGATGGTTTGCCAATAACTCTGCCGATCAACGAACATCTCAATCGCCGTCATTACAGGAAAACAAAATAAATTCCATTAAGCCAGCTGATTTGATGCATTTTAAGCTAATCACATTCTCCCTGGTTACACAAGAGGGCCCGATATCTCAACAGAGTTCCGGGAGACCAGGACAACCTGGAGTGTGTGGATCAGCTACCCTCTGCCTCAGTAACTGTGCCATCAGAGGAGGTAGAAATTGTAATTGTACAATGAAGGTAAATATTAAAACTCTGGTCTTTGCTCTCTCTCAGAATGATTATAACTCTCTCTTTCCCTCACTTATCCTTTATCCAGCAATCTATGGCTTTAAAACATCCTAATTTGGTATTATTTAAAATGACTATCTCATTGATAACTGTCAGCCTTAGAGTTGAATGACAGAACTAGGTTGAGTTAAAAGGTTGTGTGTGATGCTTTAAAATTTATTTGTTCATGGGAAGTGGATGTCACTGGCCAGGCCAGCGTTGATTGCCATACTTAATTGTCCTGGAGAAGATGATGACGAGCTGCCTTCTGAAACCGCTGCAATCCATGTGATATAGGTACATCCACAGGGCTCTTAGGAAAGGAGCTCCAGTCACAGTGAAAGAACCGCAATATAGTTCCAAGTCAGAATGGTAAGCGACTTGGAGGTGAACTTGCAGATTTGAGTTCCACTCCACAGACTTGTGCCCAAAATCAGCACTATCAGAGGAAGACCTTTCAGATGAGGCGTTGAGCTGAGATCCCATCGCCCCCCACATATGAATGCAAACAATCCCAATTCAATGAGGAGCAGGAGCATTCTCCTAATATCTGTCCAACTTTTATCCCTGAACCAACATTACTCAAACAGATTCTCTCTGATCATCATGTTGCTGTTTGTGGCAGCTTGCTGTGCACAGCTTGGCTGCTGAGTTTTGCTACATAACAGCAGTGACTACGCTTCAAAAATACTCCATTCACTGTGAAAACACTTTCAGGCATTTTGAGGTCATCAAAGATGATACGTCTTTTTGGTAACATCTGTCCTACAGTTTGTGACCCTGATTGTATTTTTACTATGATAAGTGAATCAGTAACATTACACATGAAGCTATTATATTTATGGATGGCAATGGGCACAGGCAGAATTAAGCATAGGATCAGGTGTAATTTGTAGAAGAATGTTGCATCACTTGGCATTAGTTGCTTGAACTCTGGGCCTCGACACTTAAGCATGCAGAAAGGACAATTAAAATTCAGGTGGGAGGGGATGAGCGGCACAAAAAAGAGGAAGAGAAAAAGAAAATCTGTACCACTGAGAACCTACAGGATAACTGATTGATGTCAACCCACCCAGTTTATTTTATTTTAAAATATCTTCATAAAGCAGCAGCAATTTGACAAGCAGAGGCTCAGAGGCCTGTCACATCGTTCACGGCGGAGCTTGTCAAACACATTCAACCTTTCTGAGCTTCACTGGCATTTTAATCACTGTTGGGTAAACTCATTTGTTCCAATGATTACGACTCGACCTAATAGAATATGCAAGCCGCCTGACCTTTGACCCTCGCTGACACAGGATACAAAAGAGGAAAAGTTCTTCTCCCCCCCCTCCTCCCCAAACCTACTCTTTCCTCCTCCCCCTCAACCCTATTACTCTCGATTACTCAAATTATTTATAGCCCACTGATCTCTGTACAGAGAGGGAAAAAAAATTTAAACCGTAATTAAGTCAGCTTTTGACAAACAGGAAAGGGTTTTTTTGTGCAGTAGCGCTTTGTGAACCAGCGCTATTATAGTGGCAAAGGTTATATCAGCAGCAGGTACGAGGACCCTGCCAGTCTCTCTGGCAGTCATTAGAACATGTCACGTCCTATTGCCGCTGTTCACATTTTCGGTAACCTAATCATTTGACATCATTATTTGAGGTACCTCAGTGGCATGGAATTACTGCCAGAGGTCACACAAACACAAAGCAATCCCTAGCGGGACAGCATCTGCCACAGTACCAACATTGTTAGGCCCAAACCCAGCCCGCCATTTGGAAGTTAACGGATTTCCTTCACTCTTCAATCAAAGATCCTCCGTCTATCCGCACCCACCCCTCCCCCTCTTCCTCTTCCACTGTCTGTTTGTCTCTCTCTCTCTGCATTTTACTCAAGTCCATCTTCCCACACTCAAGAGCAAAACCAGTAAAGGAGATATTTGTTGCCCCAAAATCAGTGCAGAAAAGGGTCTGGGCCCAGACTGCAGCTCCTTACCCAGGGTCTCGGCCCAAAGTGCAGCCTGTTACCCAGGTCTGATCCCAGACTGCGGCCCGTAATCCAGAGTCTGGTTCCAGACTGCAGCCCGTTACCCAGGGTCTAGGATGCAGCAAGTTTCTCAGGATTCACACTCAAGCACATTGCCCAGTTAATGTCACTTTCTCTTTTTTACTGCTCTGCCTCAAAACTCTTCCTGCGGATCGGACTTATCACACTTTCAGTACAAGATTATGCAACACTTACCCATGTCCAACTGTACTGGCCTGTGTATTATAATGAGATGTATACATCTCATTATTAACTTTACATGGTTCGATGTAAATCTTACGTATTTTGGTTGTACTGAACCAGTTAACCAGATGGAAACTGCTAATTTAATTCAATTCTACTGCTCTGGCTATGGGTTCAGGAGAAACGCAGTCTTGTCCTGTACTTACTGAACAAAGCTACCCCTATGAAGAGGAACCCCACAGAAGGCAACCTGCAGGCAACAGCACAGAAACAAGACAGTGATCGGCAGGTGGTGCAGGTGAATGCCCTGTTCCAGACTTTAATCGACCAATCATACTCACAAACTGTAACTCGATCCCATTTACAATGCAATCTGCCTCTGCAACCTTTGCCAAAACTGCTCATTACAGACACTAGCTTTGCTATAAACCACCATCAATAGAAAATGATTATCTCTCCAGACTCTTTGTGTGGGCTCAGGCTAAAAGGTTTTGGCAACAGATGCAAAAAAAAAAGCAGAAAATTGAGAAATAAAAAGCAGGAAAGGAACAGACTATCCTTTGGTATGGGCCTCTACAACACAGACAAAACAGATCAGAAGAGCATGAGAAATACGAATAGCAGTAGGCCATTCAGCCCATCAAGCCTACTCGGCTATTCAATAGGATCATGGCTGTTCTGCCCTTAACTCAACTTTCTTGCCTGTCCCTCATAACCCTTCAACTCACCTGTCGTCAAAAATCTGTCTAACACAATCTTGAATACATTCAATGGCACAATGCACTGTGGGAAGAAATTCCTTCTCACCCTTAATGATAGGACCCTTACATTTAAACTATGTCCCCTTGTTTCAAATTCCGAAGAGGAAAAATCCTCTGAGCAACTACTTTGTCAAGCCTCCTCAGTATCTAATGTTTTAATAAAATCATCTCTCATTCTTCTAAATCCCAGTGAGTATAGGCACAATCTGCTCAACCTATCTTCATAAGGCAACCCTTCATCCCAGGTATCGGCCTAGTGGATCTTCTCTGTTAACTATGAAGACAAAAAATGTAAAGTTGTAGTAAAGCATGGTGGCACAGTGGTTAGCATGACTGCCTCACTGTGAGGTACCTGTGTGGAGTTTGCATGCTCTTCCCAAATCTGCATGGATTTCTTCTGAGTGCTCTGTTTTCCTCCCACAGTCCAAAAATGTGCGAGTTAGGTTGATTGGCCATAGTAAATTGACCCTAATATCAGGGGATTAGCAGGGTAAAAATGTGTGGTTACAGAAATAGGGCCTGGATGAGATTGTGATCGGTGCAGACTCAATGGGCCAAATGGCTTCTTTCTGTACTGCAGGGATTCGATGATTCTAAGATTTCACTTCATTCCCTTGCAATAAAATCCAATATTCCATTTACCTTCCTATTTACTTGCTATCCCAACATTATAACTTTTTGTGATTCCATAGAACAATAGAATCTCTACAATAATGTAGAAAAAGGCCATTGAGCCCATCAAGTCGACACCGACACTCCCAAACAGCATCTCACCCAGGCCCTCCACTCCGCCCTATCCCTATGCATGATCCACCTAACCTACACATTTTTGGACACTAATGGGCAATTTAGCACAACCAATCCATCTAGCCTGCACATCTTTGGATTAATACATGAGAGCATCCAGAACCCTCTGCACTGCAACATTCTGCTCATTGTAATAATATTATGCTTTTCTAATCTTCCTTTTAAACATCCTTAACTTCCTTAGTTAGCCACAGATAGTGCATCCTTCCCATGGAGTATTTCTTCCTCAATGAAATACACCTTTGTTGAAAGTACGAAATAGCTCCTTTTCTGAATGCATGCAGCATTCATTACATTGAATTGATAGGACAAATAGAAATAAATGGGTATGGTATGACAGCCATTACAGAGATCTGGTTTTAAAATGGCCAAGCTTCTTTACCATTTTACATGTAATCTATTTTTTTATTCTACTAAAGCCAACTCTGTCATTGTACCTTTGTAATTTTTTATTTAAAATTTTTTTTAAATAAATAAAAATGTGTTTTATTTAAAACATTAGTTTCAGACCCAAATTTCTCACCCTCAAATTGAATGTGAAATTCTACCATATTATGATTGTTCTTACTTCGAACTCATTTACTATGAGTAAATTAATAATTAATCCTTTCTCATTAAAAATTACCAGGCTAAAATAGCTTGTTCCCTGGTTGGTTCAACAACGTACTACGCTAAGAAACAGCTCCAGTTAGAATCTATGAACTTATTTCCAATTTTAGCCACTTTGATTTAACATGTCTCAGGATTATTGCTGTAATTATCCTCATTATTTTTTGATTTATACTCTGTCCTATAGTGTAACTGCCTTCGCAGTGTCTATCAATCACTTCCACCAGTGACTTCTTCCTTTTGTAATTTCTTATGTCCATCTAAACTAATTTGATCCTGCAAACCATGATAATGTTTCACTTCTACACTGATCTGAGCCATTCAGCCATCTTGTTATGAATGTTACGTGCACTCAGATAGAAAACTTTCATTCTGTATTTTTACCATTTTTCTCACTCTGACCTTATTTGCTGTTGCAGTCTTATTTGTATCTTTTTCCCTTTCTGTCACAGTCTGTCATTACTATTTGTATTGTATCCTGCATCATGTCCTTTTTCGGTGAACTCATTCCCTCCATTATTGTTTAAGACTCTTGCTACACCTAGTCATATAATTCACCAGGACGCTGGTCCTAATGTAGTTCAGGTGAAAGCCATCCCACCAGAACAATATCCCTCTTCTCCGAATGCTGTTGCCAGTGCCCCATGAATCAAATCAATTTACAGTCATAGACATAGTCATAGAGGTTTACAGCATGGAAATAGGCCCTTCAACCCAACTTATCCATTATGTTCTTTTTTTTAAACCTCTGAGCTAGTCCCTACTGCCTGCATTTGGCCTATATCCCTCTCACCTTAAACCTATGCCCTCTAGTTTTAGACTCCCCTACTTTTGGAAAAAGATATTGACTATCTGACTTATCTATTATTTTATAGATTTCTATAAGATCATCCCTCAGCCTCTTATGCTCCAGAGAAAAAATCCCAGTTTATTCAGCCTCTCCTTATAACTCAAACCATCAAGTCTCTGTAGCATCCTAGTAAATCTTTTCTGCACTCTTTCTAGATTAATAATATCTTTTCTATAATAGGGTGACCAGAGAACTGTACACAGTATTCCAAACATGGCCTTGCCAATGTCTCGTACAACTTCAACAAAATGTCCCAACTCCAATACTCAGTGTTGTGACCAGTGAAACCAAGCATGCTGAATGCCTTAGTCATCACTCTGTCCACCTGTGACTCTACTTTCAAGGAGCTATGAACCCTTAGATCTCTTTGCTCTGTAACTCTCCCCAGCGCCCTACCATTAGCTGATAAGTCCTGCCCTAGTTCAATCTACCAAATGCATCACCACGCATTTATTTAAATTAAACTCCATCTACCATTTGTCAACCCATTGGCCCATTGCAATCCGAAATAATCTTCTTCACTGTCTACTGTGCCACCAATTTTTGTATCATCTGTAAATCAGAGTTTACAGGACAGAAAGAGGCCCTTCAGACCATCATATTTGCTTTGGCCATCAAGCACCATTTTCTGTCATCTGGTCCATAGTATTATATGCTGTGTGGTGTTTCAAATGCTCATCTAAATACTTAAATGTTGCAGTAAGTAGTCTCACAACACCAGGTTAAAGTCCAGCAGGTTAACTTGGTAGCAAATAAATCTGTTGGACTTTAATCTGGTGTTGTGAGACTGCTTACTGTGTGTACTTCATTGCAAAGCTGGCAACTGCACATCATTCTTAAATGTTGTGAGAATTCCCACCTCTACTATCCTTTCAGGTAGTGGGTTCCAGGTTCCCAACATCCTCTGGGTGAAAATTATTTTCCTCAAATCCTCTCTAAATTTCCGGTCCCTTACCTTAAAACTATGCTCCTGGTTATTGACCCCTCTTTTAAGGGGAAATGTTTCTTTCTATCCACCTGATCTATAACCCTCATAATTTTGTGCATCTCTATCAAGTCCCCCCTCAGTCTTCTTTGCTCCAAGGAAAACAACCCAGCTTATCTAGCTTCTCTTCACAATTGAAATACTCCAGTCCAGGCAACATCCTGGTGAATCTCCTCTGCACGCTTTCTAATTCAATCACATTGTTCCTATAATGTAGCCACCGGACCTCCAGGCCACTTGTATCTTCTGCAGCCTCGAAGAGTCCCTTCCATGTTTATCTAGGTTAGATGAGGTTGCAATCATTTTTGATTGTATACTTTTCAAAATCTGGTTGCACATCAGTCCCACACGCCTGATCTTTGGCCTTTCAGTGTGGAAAGGAGGCATGGAGGAGAAACTCCTTGCCAGCCTGCTTCTGAGCCTAGTTAAAGTGGCCATTCACAACAGCAAACAAATCAAAAGGGCCAGCCTGCCCTCTTCCAAGAACCAGGCAGCTGACAATTAACTGTCAAGAATTTTTTGAAATTTAAACAAGGCAACTTAACCTTGATTGGTCAAGATATTTCCCTGAGAAATGAATCACTTATTTTGTTTAGCTGAAACAGGTGCAGTGCGTATACATGTTCTTTCTGTCTGTAAAGAATAGGGAGAATAGGACCCTGTTTATCAGTACGGCAAGGCTGACAGAACAGTATTCCCCATTGGCCTTGGGTGCAATCTTAAGCGCTTCGGGCAACCATGCCAGTAAAATCAGGGCTTATGTTTAAAGTTTTGTATATCCCCTGGTCAGATTATTTCACACTGAATATCAAGAATACCTTCACTCTTGTGCCTGAAAAGTGCCCAGTCTATCTCGGGCTACCCTGGAAGGCAAGCTATCTAAAAACTTTAGAGTGACAGACGAAGGTAGCAGTTTCAGTACGATAAAAGTGTTCGTACTAGCAGGATGCTGCCACCAAGCCAAAAAAAAATTCTGCATTTCAACAAATGAGGATTGTAGTATATAGATTTCAGTACCAGTGTGATGCTTGGTTTGTAGGCTGTATGTTCCAATATCTCGCAAATCATAACCCCACATCAATTCTGAAACCATTCGTTCACGTCTCTAATCTTAGTTAGTCCATGCCAATTTGCTTGTGGCTCAGCTAGCAATCCATAGATTATTATGTTTTGTTTCTCTATTTCATTTTAGTCCTTAGGTGCTTATGTTTCCTCAGCAGAACATTTTTTTTCAATCCTACCTATGTTGTTGATAACCACAAGGATCACTCCATGTTCCTCTCCAATCTGAGCACATGATCTTAATGTTGGCACTGGGCAGGCACAATGTAGAGATGCCAGTGCTGGACTGGGATAAACACAGTAAGAAGTCTGACAACATCAGGTTTAAGTCCAACCAATTTATTTGATAGTAAACTCATGTGAGTTTGCTATCAAATAAATCGGTTGGACTTAAACCTGGTGTTGTCAGACTTCTTACTGGGCAGGCACCACAGCCTTCAGGATGTATAATCTCAGTTGTAATGAACAATATTCACCTCTCTAATTATACATTCCTTTTTAGTTCCTCCCACTTGAATTGGTTCAATTTAATTAACTAGGTTTCAAACTTTGAAGTATTACTCATCTGTTGCCCGTAGTTATAGTAAGTTATACCAAGTAGCACCACACTAATAAGAAGGATGTGAATTTATTGAAGAAGTTCACAAGAATGGTTCTAGGAATGAGAATCTTCAGTTGAGGGGATAAATAAGGTTAGGACTGTTCTCCTTGGAGAGAAGAATGTTAAGAGGAGATTTGATAGGGAAGTTCAAAATCACAAAGTGGGAGCTGGACAGAGTAGATAGGAAGAAACTATTCCTGCTTATAAGAAGATCAAGAATGAGAGGTCATAAATTTAAGCTAATTTACAAAAGAAGCAAATATGAGAAGTAACATTTTCACATAATAGAACATTACAGCGCAGTACAGGCCCTTCGGCCCTTGATGTTTCGCCAGCCAGTGGACCCTCTAACCTAAACTATTCCAATATCATCCATATGCCTATCCACCAAACATTTGAATGCCCCCAAAGTAGGCGAGTCCACAACTGCTGCAGGCAGGGCATTCCACGCTCTCACCACCCTCTGTGTAAAGAACCTGCCTCTGACATCCGTCCTATAACTACCACCTCTTAATTTAAAGTTATGTCCCCTCGTGTTGGTCATCACCATCCGAGGAAAAAGGCTCTCACTATCCACCCTATCTAATCCCTTGATCATCTTATACGCCTCAATTAGGTCACCGCGTAACCTTCTTCTCTCTAATGAAAATAACCTCAGGTCCCTCAGCCTTTCCTCATAAGGCCTTCCCACCATACCAGGCAATATCCTGGTAAACCTCCTCTGCACCCTTTCCAATGCTTCCACATCTTTCTTATAATGCGGCGACCAGAACTGTACGCAATACTCCAAGTGCGGCCGCACCAGAGTTTTGTACAGTTGTAACATAACCTCACGGCTCCTAAATTCAATCCCTCTACCAATAAAAGCTAACACACCGTACGCCTTCTTAACAACTTTATCAACCTGGGTGCCAACTTTCAAAGAGCTATGTACTTGTACCCCAAGATCCCTCTGCTCGACAACACTATTAAGGGTCCTTCCATTAGCCCTATATTTCATATGCCTGTTATTCCTACCAAAGTGAATCACCTCACACTTATCCATATTGAATTCCATTTGCCACCTCACGGCCCAGCTCTGCAACCTATCTATGTCCCTCTGCAAACTGTAACATCCATCCTCGCTGTCTACAACTCCCCCCACTTTGGTATCGCCAGCAAATTTACTAATCCAACCCTCTACACCCTCATCTAGGTCATTTATTAAAAAAAAACACAGTGGCCCCAAAACAGATCCTTGAGGTACACCACTTGTAACTGCACTCCAGGTTGAATATTTCCCATCAACCACCACCCTCTGTCTTCTATCAGCTAGCCAATCCCTAATCCAAACTGCTAAATCACCTTCAATCCCATGCATCTGCACTTTCTGCAGTAGCCTACCATGGGGAACCTTATCAAACGCTTTGCTAAAATCCATATACACTACATCAACTGCCTTACCCTTATCTACCTCTTTGGTCACCTCCTCAAAAAACTCAATAAGGTTTGTGAGGCACGACCTACCCTTCACAAAACCGTGCTGACTATCCCTAATCAATTTATTCCTCTCTAGATGCTTATAAATCCTACCCCTTATAATTCTTTCCAAGACCTTGCCCACAACAGAAGTCAGGCTCACCGGTCTATAATTTCCAGGATGGTCCCTACTCCCCTTTTTGAACAAAGGGACAACATTTGCCATCCTCCAGTCTTCCGGCACTATACCTGTAGCTAACGACGACATGAAGATCAAAGCCAAAGGCTCTGCAATCTCCTCTCTAGCCTCCCAGAGAATCCTAGGGTAAATCCCATCTAGCCCAGGGGACTTATCAATTTTCATACCCTCAAGATTCGCTAACACCTCCTCCTTATGAACCTCAATCCTACCCAGTTTACAACCTGGTATCGTAGTATTCTCCCCAACAACACTGTCTTTCTCCTGCATGAATACTGACAAAAAATACTCATTCAGTGTCTCTCCTATCTTCTCAGGCTCCACGCACAACTTCCCACTGCTATCTCTGACTGGCCCTAATCTTGCCCTAACCAATATTTTATTATTTATATACCTAAAGGAGTGGTTTGGGTCTAGAGGCAAATTCAGTCAAAGCATTCAAGTAGACATTAGATGATTATTTAAACAAAAAGAAATAACGTGCTCGTTTAAAGAGTCAGTGCAGACATGATTGGCTAAATGGCCTCCTTCTGCACCATAACAATTCTGAGATTCTAAAGTTTGACTAGTTAAGCTATAAATTTAATACCATAGTATATCTGGTCGGTACTGGTTTATATTACTGCCAGTGTTTAGAGGAATAACGTTAAAAACTCATTGACAATTTATTTGCATACCTAATTAAAGACTCGAACACTCACCCGCTTCTGGTGGTTAAAAATATATAAAATAAAGCACCTCTGTTACGATGGCTCTAGGGAATTGTCATTAGTCCTCCCTTTGGACCTCAAAGAATACAAGCCCACCCTGTTAGGCAAATGGAGGTTTGCCAATATGGAAGGAGCAGCACAGGGTTTAGAACCAGCTGGCTCCACTCAGGCCTGATGTGGAGATGCCAGAGTTGGACTGAGAGAAAACCATGGTAAGACGTCTTTTAGCCTGGTGTTTTGAGACTCCTTACTCCACTCAGGCCAGCAATTGAAGGACTCGGGGCTGACCTGCATTCTGTACCCACTGAACAACACATTGAACACACTGTAAATGAAGGGTGATTGGTGACAGAAGACTGGCTTTAGTAAGATTATTACATTGGCAATGAGGAGTAAAGTGAATTTTTTTATTCCCTCCAGACCATCTTTACCGTTGAGACAAGTAACCCACTGTTAATAAAAATGCTTCTTTTGGGGGCGGTATGGTTCCACAATGGTAAGCACTACTGCCTCACAGCTCCAGGGATCTGGGTTTAATTCCAGCATTGAGTGTCTGTGTGGAGTTTGCACTTTCTCCTTGCAACAGTGTGGATTTCCCTTGGATGCTCTGGTTTCCTCCCACACTCCAAAGATGTGCAGGTGGATTCATCATGATAAATTGTCCCTTAGTGTCCTGAGGTATGTACGTCAGAGTAATTAGCTCAAGTAAAATACTCTGTCAAAGAGTCAGTGTGGACTCAATGGGCTGAATGGCCTCCTCCTGCACTGTAGAGATTTTATTCTATGAAGTCTATGATGCAAGCATGGACAACTGAACCCAATATGCAGAGCCCTTGATGGGCCAATAACACTAAGGGGGACAAGAAATAGAAACTAATCCTGTTGACAGCATGCAGGGCTCCAACTTCAGTGTCATTAAAAGTTTGATCCACCCAGAAGCCCCGACTCCAAACCCTTTAATAAATTGGTGGACTCGGTTAAAGGCTTATTTGACCCAATGGCTTCCAGAATACTCCAGCAATACCACTTTAGCAAGACAGGTGAACCCCTAATGAATCTGTCACTTAATTTCTGATCATGTTGTGAAAGTCAGCAAAACCCTGTGAATTCAGGCCATCCCTGAATGACATGTATTGAGACAGACCGCTCTGTGGAATTAACAATGTGACAGTCCAAAAAAAAGTAGTGGCAGAACCCAACTTGAATCTAAAGAAGGCTATTGAGATAGTTCTATCATTGGAGGATGCAGAGAAAGGAGCTCAGAAACTATTGAAAATCAGATAGCAGTATCCTCCGACTGGGGAGAGGCACCTCATGCAACATTCATTCTTAACTGACAGTAAAGCACACATTGCCAATTTGGTCAGATAGTGCGAGTTGTGTCAACGGTGACAATTTTAACGAGGCTCATGAGGTGGAACTTTTAGAATATGAGCTCCCTGTTTAAGGCACTAATGGGTTGGCCTATCAAAGTGCCCTGCCTGTATATATAATACGGAGTGTTAGGATTACTGATGCACTGAATTTATAATCTGATGAGGAAGTTCCTGTCGGAGTGTTATTGACCATGTAAATAAATCTAAGTTTAATAAAGGGAAATGACTCTGAGGAATCATTTCACTAAAAGAATCAAAAGCTTGCTCCCCCCCGCATATCTATGGAGTGCCCGCGACCATAATTAAGAACATGAAGGCTTTATCAGGCCTTTTTTGGCCTCCATGTTCTTAATTATGGTCATGGGCACTCCAAATGGTTGGAGATACACATGAGTTCCACCACTTTCCATGCTACCATTGAGAAACTACAACAACATTTCTGTACATGAGATACTTAAAGATCTGACACTGACACTGCCTTCATGCTTTCCAATGCACATTAGGACAGAACCCTATCACCCTTCATCAATTGGGTTGGTTGAATGGGCAATGCAGACTTTTAAACTCAGCATAAAGAAGTATCATGCAGGATCCAAAGAGATCAAACTAGCAGGATTTTTATTTAATTACGAGACTACCCTCACACAACGACAGGAATCGCCCCAGTAGAATTGTTAATGGGACAGTGGGCTTTGGACAGGATTAAGCTGACAGTTCTCAAACTTTATAGCAAGGGTGGAGTCCCAACAAGAGGACCAGAAGAAGGAGTACGATTCTGTCAGATCAGAATAAATGTTCAAAACCGGTGACCAAGACCAGGTGAGGAACTTCTGGGATGACCTCAGTTGGATCCCCAGGATCTTATGGAGAAAACTGAGCCAAAGTCTTCTTATGTCATAGTGCAGGGCAACATTGTTAGGGAACACCTGGATCATCTCAAGAATAGGGAGCCCGTGCCAGTGCAAGTCTCATTACCAGCCATGGGGATGACCACCACCAGCTTTGAGTCACGACAGAAAGTCGATCCGATACCTGCCTCTCCAGGTAAGGAGGACACGGATTCCAAGATGGAAGCATACAAGACAGGCACCCCAACTGAAGCAAGACTTCAGGAAGAACTAGCACCAGTGGTTTTATAGTTCTTCCTTTAGAAATGAAGGTCTCCAATCCATTTCACACCCTCTGATCCAGTCCTGCCACCAAATGACTCCAGGTTGATCGCTAAGTGGTGGAAAAGATGCTCATGACCACACCCACCTGATGGGAATGCAGGGGAAGCAATGGATTTGAGGAGGGAGGAATGTTTTGATGGCCTTGGGGATTGTCAATCGATCTCCTCGTGGGCCTAACAGAATAGGAATCCCCTGTGAGGCAAGTGGAGGCTTGTGCAGGAAGGAAAGAGCCAGCTGTCTCCACTCAGTCGACAGACATGAGACTGACCTGCATTTTGTAGCTGCTGGACGGCATTTTAAAGACATTGTAAATAAAGGGTGATTCTTGACGGAAGACTGACCTTAGTAAGATTATTACAATCTCCTTCCCCCTCTGCAACAAATTTCCAAATTAGTACTTGTACCACATTGCACTCAGATCTGGTCATCCTCTCTACTCCCATACTCTATACAATAGCAAAGCCCATCTGATAACTCTCCCACAATAACAGAAGGGATGAAAGCTGCGTACCTCCACATAGTGCAATGATCAGACTCACAAAACAAACATTAATTCTTCTTGTATTAAATAGCTTAATACAGATATTCTTGAATATGGAATTCCCTCCACAAACCTCCCCACTTCTCCGTCCTCATTAAAGCTCTACCTTTTTCCCAAGAAAAATCCACCCTCTTCCCAAGATTTTGATCATTTGTTCTAACAATTCCTCATGTGGCTTAATTTCAACTTATTTGGGACATTTGCTCTCTGAGGTACACTAAAAGCCACAAATAGATGCAATTAGTTGCTATTGAAGAAACTTTATCGATGGAATACCTACAGTGCAGAAGGAGGCCATAACCTACAGAGTTCTGGACCAAAAGCTACAAAATGGGATTAGGCTTGATAGTTCTTATTGGCTAGCACAGGCATGATGTGTGAGGAAATGGCCTTTTTCTGTGATGTTAATTTCTTTCATTTTATTTTCTACAGGCAGGTACAGAGATAGGGAGGGCACGATGGTTTTGAACACAATGATCAGAATTTTAAAACAGCATTTTAACCGCAAGGAACAAGAGAGGAATCTGGAGTGCCTTTTTCATCCAAAGGATTATCAAGTTGTAAATTAAGTTCCCAAGGAAGGATAGTGAAACAGACAGGCTATAAGTGTAAATGGGTTAATTAGTTAATCATATATTTCTGGGGGAGAGAGAAACGGGCTTTTTAAAAAATGTTACAAATAAATGTTAACCTGGAGGTGCTCCAAATTGTTAAATACCTGCATCCAAACCAATAGAACCTTCAAAAAAAAAACTCTCAACTGTCCTGAGGGCACAATTTAAACTGATACTGTAACCTCCCTGCCTTTTAAACTTTATGGGTGAAGACATTTGAAGTGCCTAAAAGGCAAACCCTCATAACAAAGTCATGTGAGGGCAGCATTCACAGTGTTGAATTGCTCTTTTACTGGTTACATTACAAATAACACTTGATACCGATCTCTCATGTCCGTGAAGATGAAAACACAAGGCTGATACCACAATGCCCAATGAGGGTACTCTGCCCCTTTGATATATTCCAGTGCTTAACTCAGTGACGCAAGAAGACCAGATGAGAGATGCTGGATGGAGTACTGATGGGACATTCATTCTCCACAAGCTTGTCATTTTTTTTGTGCAATAACAGTACCAGGCATCAAACCGTCTGCTGGATAGACAGCAACAAATTATTGCTTAATTTAAAACTCCAGTAATGGTCAACTTTCAATCTACATCATGAGTACACAATTTGCAATTTTCTTGATTAGATTCCAGCTTGTAACTAACTTCTGGATTTCTGTTATTCTACATATAACATTCCCCCTCCCTCCCAATCAGATTTCATTTTGTTACTCATCCCCGGGTATCTGTTATGCTACATATAAAGCACCTGAGCCCCTCAATTTGATTGGAGCAACAAGTCTCTTGAATAGCTCCTTGGATGTAATGTCTGTAACTATAACTGATTCCAAATGGATAGTTATTTTGCTCTAATTTTTCCAAGAAAATCCTTTTTCTTGCTTCTTTGTTCCTCCCCTTCTTCATTCACGGTTCACTTGTGGTTGTCAATCCAATGATCCCAGTTATCATCTTGTCTTTAGTTCTCCCAAGTGCCATACCAAGGGCCACAGAATAGTTGGGATAGATGGTGGAGAAAAATGATTTCCCTACCACTCACCGAAGAGCTTGCTCATACCAACTGTTAAGATCTGTACGCGAAGAACATTCAGTTGGGCACAATGAAGGGAGTTTGGTACTTGAGACGATAGAGTGTCAAAGGGAGAGAGAGGTAAAGAAAACTAGGAATAAGACACATAAATATATACAGACCTCACGAACAGTAAGTACTACGCAAGATGATGCAATTGACTGTCACCCATCATCACTTGCTTTAAGTCAGTAACCTAGAACCTGAGCTGTGAGCTACTGCGCTGTAATGCACCGCAGAACATCACAGGCCCCAATCCACTCAACCACCCCCTCCCCTTGGCTTTCCTAATTGCTTCCTATGTGTCTTTCTAAATGGAAACAGGGTGTCAGGACACAGAGGTTCCTTTGCTTCCATAAATCTTCAGGGCAATTTGTCAACCCCGGCAGGCTCACCGCGTCAGAGGAAATAAGTTCCTCTCTCCATTAGCCGCCTGTGTCTGCAGACACCGCCAGTTCTACTGTAATGTAATATAGGAGGAGGAGTTATCATCGTTGGTTAGTTAACCCTTTTAAGACTGGGGTCAAACATGTCAATATTTTATGTGTACCTTTATAAGATGCTGTTCACAGAACATTTAAAACAAAAGGTAAACTGGTTTACAACTTCATCTTCTCATTTTTACTTTGAGAATTATACAGGAATCAGAAGCTACACAACAAATGGCCTACACCCAAAACAGTGGAACACAACCAGTCTCCATCTCGCAGATTCTAACAAAAATTTCCTTTTGGCTTTCCTCTGGAAGACCTGTCCCCCGCTGTCTCCGCTCCACCATGATCAAATGTTAGCAGAGGGAAATAACAATGACCATCTGAAGTTCTTCTCAAGTTTGTCTACTGTCGATCATTCATAGGGAAGGACTGATTATGGCAATGATTGAAATCAGTGCCAAATGAACCAAACCCTCAATGCACAACTAAAGTGCTTACTAACAAAAGTTTCATCCCAAAATGATATTGATAAGTGCCAGTGCTCACCAGTGGAAAGCTCCAGCTTAACAGTCCAAGTTAAGGGGACATGGCCTCATAATAAGGGGAAGCAGATTCACGACTGAGTTGAGGAAGAACTTCTCCACCCAAAAGGGTTATGAATCTGTAGAATTTCCTGCCCAATGAAGCAGTTGAGGCTACCTCATTGAATATTTTTAAGGTAAGCATGGATAAATTTTTGAACAGTAAAGGAATCAAGGGTTATGGTGAGTAGGTGAATAAGTGGAGCTGACTCTACAAAAAGATCAGCCATGATCTTATTGAACAGTGGAGCAGGCTCAAGGGGCCAAATGGCTTACCTCTGCTCCTAGTTCTTATGTTCTTAAGTTGATATTGATCTTTTCCAAACTACTTTGAACTACTTAAAAAGGAAGAATCAGCCTAGAGATTTTAACCGGTGTTACTTTAACAATTTAGTATCGCCATATGTCACATAAGCATTAACAAAACACTGACAGAAAATTAATTCTATCACTTCTGAGCTGGCTCAACATTCTGAAGTTTTAGTAAAATGTCATGACTAAATTTAATAATGGTTCATTGAATTTGATGGTACAAGACACATTTGTAATTGGTTAAACTCCATCTAAAGGAAAGTCTTTCTGTCTTTGATGAAAAATCTAGATGATTAAACAAAAATATTCTGGCTTTTTTATAGTGCCTTTCAGGTCCTCAGTGCATCCAAAAGCATTCTACAGCCAATGGAGTAGTTTTTGAGGTGTAGTTACTGCTGAAATATGGGACAGACAGTTTACACAGCGAGCAAACCGCAATATTATAATGACCATATGGTTTGGTTTTCTTAAAATGGTCCAGGAATAGACACAGACCTTAAAACCAGGGAGAACTCCCCTATCTATCATTGAAACAGAGCTGTGGGATCTTATACATTCACCTGAGAGAGAAAACAGGGCCTCGGCTTAACATCTGTCCTGAAAGATATCGGAGGGAATTCTCCCGTCCTGCCCACCATGGGAATCATAGCAGGGACAGACTACGCAAAGATCCATGAACCTCAGATGGGATTCTTCGGTTTTGTGATGAGTGCAGCCAGAGAATTCCACCATCACTTCAGACTGTACAGCTCTGGCATTGAAGCTATCAACTGAAATTTTGTGCTCATATTAGATGTGAATTGGAGTTAGATGCAGTTGCATTGCTATCTAGAGTGAATGTGTTTAAATTGAGGAAATTCTCACCCTGCCACCTTACTAAGGTTACTTTTTGTAACTCAATTTGGAAAGTTTGCGTCAATCTATTGCTCAGGCAATGCTCATCCCAAGTCTGACCACATCAAGTCCTAGCAACATGCCCTTGGCAACATTAATACAACGTTTTATATTTAAACAAAAAAAATTAGTATCATCAGGTCTTTAATAAAAATGACATAGAAAGGTCACGGCAGTATTCCTTTTTTAAAAAGAAAAAAGTGGATGGTGGGGGTGGGGGGATGGGAGAATAGAAGCCACTGCTCGCCCATGCGGAACAAGCTCACCGACCGTGGAAACATTTACAAAGACTTTAAAAAACTATTTGCTAATGAAACCCCACGAAAGTGAGGCTAAGGAATCTCCGTCTCTCGCCTGCTTGATGGCCGCCGCACCCCACCCCCAACTCGTCTCTAACTGGAGCTGCACAACCCCAGCCACCTGTTTCAAAGTTATTCGCACTGTTCTTCCAAAGATATGTAAATGATGGGAATATGTGGGGCAACCATTATTGATGGACGTTGTACACCAGAGAGCAAGAACGAGAGGATTCCGAATAGGCGGACGTATAATTCCAACTGTTCTAATTACAGACCTCTGCCTCAGTGACAGTGAGAGTGAGTGTGTGAATTAGAGAGATGCTTTGCAAAGCATTCCCAGAGAGGGGAGAAGGACAGCGAGCGATGGGTTTGAGCAATTTGGGAGATGGTTGTGGGGAATTTTTTTTAAATGCACAAAGTGATACAAGGTCAAAGGTTACGTCCCCTCACTTGTGAGAAAGCAGCGAGTTGGAGCGGGTTTTATCAAACGATCAGTTGCCTTTGAAAACTTGGCTGTAGTGATTCTGTGGATGTGCTTGACAGGGTCTGCACAAGAAAATAGGTTTCTTCTCTTCTGTTTTATCTCTTTTCCCCATCATCCACCCCCTCCCTACGCATTGGGATGCTTCTCTCTCCAATGCTTTCTGGACCCTCCCATCACAGTAGTGACCAAGGGAGATCCCCACCCACTGCTAAGCCTTTTGTATTTCATAGCCCTTTCTACACACAACTTAGCACTGCTGGGCAGTGCTTTCGGACTCCCTCAATCAAGTCGCACACCGTCGCAGGAGCTGCAAACAGACTCAGCACCCTTCAAATCATTTCCATTAAACTAAAAGTGCATCAAAAACATCAGGACACAAAAGGAAGGAATTGTACAAAGGCCAGCTTGCTTTGCACAACTATTATCCCTGCTGGATCTAGTCTGAAAGACTGCCCAATGTAAGCTCTTTGCAAACTTTGCTGCTACGACTTTTCTGACCAGCAAATCTTTTGGAAAGTTTTCCAGATCTAGAAAGATGCAAACTACACAACAATTCAAACAAATGAAGCAGTAGCACCAGGATTCAGTGTGAAACTCCCTAACTCATGAGTCAGGGGTTGTGGGTTCAAGCACCATACCAAAGACTTGGATTCACAAGTTAGGCTGACATTCCCTGCATAGTACTGACAGCATGCTGCACAATCAGAGGTACCACCTTTCAGATGAGCTGTTAAACCAAGGTCTTGCTTGACTTCTCGGATGGGTTTAAAATATCTCATTGGCTGTTTCAAGAGCAAAGAAATGTTCCCCCGAGTCCTGGACTAATATTTCTTACTCAACGTCACTATTAAAAAAAGAAAGATTTTTCTGTCATTATGACACTAGTATTTGTTGGAGCTTACTATGCAAATTTGCTGCTGCCTTTCCTTGATTATAACAGTGACTACACTTCATAAAAAAGTACGTAATCAGCTATGGATTGCTATGGGATGCTCTCAAGTTGTTTTTGTGGGCAGCACAGTGGCACAGGGGGTACAGTGGTTAGCACTGCTGCCTCACAATGCCAGGGACATTGATTTAATTCCTGGCTTGGGTCACTGTGCGGAGTCTGCACATTCTTCCTGTGTCTGTGTGGGTTTCCTCTGATGCTTCATTTTCCTCTCACAGTCCAAAGACATGGTTGTGTACATTGGCCATGCTAAATTCTCCCTCAGTATACCCAAACAGACACTGGAATGTGATGACTAGTAGATTCTCACAGTAATTTCATTGCGGTGTTAATGTAAACCTACTTATGACACTAAAAAATTAAATATTAACTTCTACATTCCTTCACAGGCTCTCCTTGTTGCTGGCTGGCCAGCTTGGTAAGCCATTTCAGAGGGCAGTTAAGTTCAATCCCACTGCTGTAGGCCAGACCAGATAAGGGTGGTAGATTTCCTTATCTAAAGGACACTGGTGAACCTGATGGGTTTTTAGGATAATCATTTTAAAAACAGCTGTGGTTTTCAAATTGATCAGGCAAATAAATGTTTACATTTTACATGGTAAGTTGTTTCTTTTTTTTTAATTGGCACATTAGGGATATCCATGCAAAAAAATCCATGAAGAACTGAGAATTTACAAAGCAAGCGGAAGCTCTCCCTCAGTCAGACACAAATGGACACTTCAACAGTCATCATTAGACTTTTAATTCCAATAGGCTTGAGAGACACTACATAATTTCAAATCTATTCTTTTTTTTGTTGAGTAAGGGAAGAGCAGGTCATGTTGCAACTGTACAAAACTCTGGTGCGGCCGCACTTGGAGTATTGTGTACAGTTCTGGTCACCGTATTACAAGAAAGATGTTGAGGCATTGGAAAGGGTGCAGAGGAGGTTTACCAGGATGTTTACCAGGATGAGGAAAGGCTGAGGGACTTGAGGTTATTTTCGTTAGAGAGTAGAAGTTTAAGAGGTGACCTAATTGAGGCATATGAGATGATCAGAGGGTTAGATAGGGTGGACAGCGAGAGCCTTTTTCCTCAGATGGTGATGGTTAGCATGAGGGGACATAGCTTTAAATTAAGGGTGGTAGCTATAGGACGGATATCAGAGGTAGGTTTTTTACTTCTTTACCAGCAGTGGTGGTCTCGCCAACTTTAAGGGCATTCAAATGATCAGTAGATAGGCATATGGATAACATAGAAATAGTTTAGGTTCGAAGGTCATTAGATTGGTTCCACTGGTCGGTGCAACATTGAGGGCCGAAGGGCCTGTACTACACTGTAACGTTCTATGTTTTATGTTCTTTATGCCGAAATGTATCATTGCAGTCCGAGATATGTAAGAATATGAGGAACTTGACAATTATCTAGTGTGTGTTTGGACTTGGCAAAAGAAGCTGGAAAAGCTTTTTTCATGCAAATAATTACAATTTGTAATGTGCAGCTTGAGGATATTGTAGAACTTGGTTCAATTGAGGGAACTAGGTAATTGTCTGAAAAGGAAGAATGTGCAGGGGGATGGGACTCCCTCGGAGAGCCACAGCAGACACGACGGGCTAAATAATCACCTTCTGTGCTACAACATAACCACTGCTTTATCCAGAGGATGTTTAGAATGTGAAACTTGCTATCACACATTGAATACTCGATTGAATAACATAGATGTATTTCAGAGGAAGCTAAATAAACAGAGGCGAGAAAGGAGAAGGGCTTGTCGATAGGGTGAGATGAAGAGAAGTGGAAGGAGGCACGTGTGAAGCACAAACATCTGCTGAAGAAGTTACAGTAGGATCCCATCAATTTTGCTGACAGTGTTCATTTCTGCAAGGACAACCAGTGAAGGATGATACTGGGGCAGTCTTACATTTATCAACAAAGTGAAACAATGCAAGCATGTACGTCCTAACTCAACCGCATGACCATTTCAGTAAATGTCTCTTCATATGTGCTCAAGTGAAACTTGCCCTCCACCTATATAATTAGATATAACTGATATACAATTAACAGTGAGTCCTAATTATAATGCAGTTGGCAAGCTACCAATATTAAATACAAGTCCGAGGAGGGTGCTGGCTAATCTCAGGGCATGAAATCAGATTGCGCACTTATTTGAAAGGCTTCCAGTTGAAGGGTCTCCAGCAGGAGCATAAAGGGGAAGTATGTCAGCACTGGGAATAAAAAAAGCAGCCAATCTGTATGCAGAGCTTAAAAAACTATATTAAATTTGAGAGCCTTTAAAAAAGATCCAGAACCACAAGTAGTTGCCATATAGGTACTTTCCAGTGTCTCCTGCTTATCTAACTGCAGCTGAAAATCCTGTTAACTAGTTAGTTTTAGAAAAGGACAAAGGGCAGTCTAAAGTAAAAACATTTAATTGTAGGAGGCCAACCTCAAAAGGGTGAAAGCAGATCTATCCCAGAAAAACTGGAATCAAAGATTGGAAGGCAAAACTGTAATGGAACAATGGGATGCATTAAATATGGTTCAGGTACATCTAATGAGGGAAAAGGCAAGGCAAACAAAGCAAGGACTTCCTGGATGCTGAAAGGGATACGGAGTAAGATGAAGCAGAAAAACAAGGTATCAGACAGATGTCAATATGAGTAGTGGAAAAGCTTTTGAAACAATAATCTAGATAAAATTAATCCCTTGGACAAGTTGAATTAGTTAAGGAAAACTAGCACAAATTTGTGAAAGGCAAATCAGATTTATTAACTTGATTAAGTTATCTAATGAGGGAACAGAGAGGTTTGAGATAGAAAATGTGGCATTCTTGGACTCACAAAAGGCATTTAATAAACTGCCAGATAATGGCCTATGAGTCAAGTTGGTAACATGGCTATGAAGTTAGTTGAGTGATATGAAACAAAAAGTAGTAGTGGACAGTTGTTTTTCTGACTAGAGGAAGGTACACAGTGCTGCCTGGATTGGGAGGCAGGCCTTATGAAGATAGGTTGAAGGAGCTGGGACTCTTCTCACTGGAGAGACGTAGGTTGACAGGCGACCTGATAGAGGTTTATAAAATGTTGAGAAGAATAGATAGGGTGGATTCTCATAGATTATTTCCCCGAGCTGAAATGGTCACTATGAGAGGACACAGATTTAAGGTGCAGGGAAGCAAATACAGAGGGGATGTTAGGGGTAAGTTTTTCACTTAGAGGGTGGTGAGTGAATGGAATCAGCTGCCGTCGGAGGTGGTAGAGGCGAACTTGCTGGGGTCTTTTAAAAGACTTCTGGATGAGTATATGGGAACAAATGGGATAGGGGGTTATAGATAGGTCTGTGGCTTGGTAGATATAGATGTGATCGGTGCAACTCGTGGGCCAAAGGGCCTGTTTATGCTGTAGTGTTCTATGTTCTATGTTCCCCAGGGGTCAGTGCTAAAATCATTATTTTTCTAGAGAAATATTAATGATCTAGATATGAGTGCACAGGGCAAAATTTCAAATTTTCAGCTGACACAAAACTTGCAAATAATGTGAAGTGTGAGGATAGTGGCATTTTAGGAGATGTTTAATTGTTCGTGGTATAGAATGTTAGTTATCTTGGAGATGCATTCTAGCTGGATAGAATAGACATCATGGAAACATTGCAGCTCCCATTATAATAGAGAAGCTATGCCTAGTTTTTGCAAGTCATGATTTACCATATCCTCTTGTTTCTGGTAATAGTATAATGTTTTATGAATGATTTGCTCCAAGAGTTTATGCAAAGGAATGGAATACACCATGTGCACACAGTGCCTTTCGATCCAGATGCAAACAGTTTAACAGAGTGAGCTGTTCAGACACTGAAAGAAAGATTCAGGAGAAAGGCAGCTGATACTTTGGGAACCAAGCTCTCATGGTTCTCGTTCCACTATCACGTCTCATCTCAAACAACAACGGGACTTTCATCAATTGAATTACTAATGGGAATGAAACCAAAGTTTCACTTGGATCTGTTATATCCAGATGTCAAAGTAAAAATGAGAAGGAGAGAAGAAAAGCAGGAGATATGACTACCATGCCAAAGAGAGACATCTCAACTTGAATGATTGTCTCTGAGTAAAGATATTTGGCCATAATCAAGATACGTTGCTTGGAGTTATTCGCAACTGAAGTGGTCCAGTATCTTTGGTAGTGAAACTGACCGATGGAAGAGTTGTTCACAGACATCAGGATCACATTGATCTACGCCATGACTTAGATAGCAAAAGTTCCAGATAACATGGCAGAAAGAAATGCTGCTCTGGACATTCAACAGAAATTGGTTCCTCTTGTACAAGGATTTCCAATGGGCTCTGTCCAGGAGAGAATGAGGGACATTCATTCACAGAAACTCAATCTAGTCCTGCACCTACAAGTCCAGCTCCACGAAAACCAGCCTCACCAGTGTCTATGGAATCACCATTGCTACAGTGCAGTTGCAAAGCTCCTGTAAGATTGACATATAGTTGAGACATGAATTTCATTATGATTCCTTCTTTAAGGACGATTGAAATTAAAGGGGAGCAGTGAGTGCTATAATAAGGGGATTTTCACAGTAACTTCACTGCAGTGTTAATGTAAGCCTACTTGTGGCACTAATAAATGAACTTAAACTAAGTATCTTCCTACTGGAATATGTATACCGATGACTTTAACAGGTATGCGCAAGTGGCGTCATCGGTAATCAGGCTTTCATGGATTTAGTCTTATGAGGAACCTGTTGCCTCCAGTTCAGGGTCCATGCTGTACTGTATTTCAATAGTTCTATAAGTAAAGAAGATTGAATATCACAACACATTCAGCTATGTTTTGTGGCCAAGTCCCAAAAGTTTGGTATGCCTCTCTTTGATTGCAGTTAACAGAATTTGGTTGGTAGGTATACTGCAATGCTGATTAGCTCAGGCAAATTATTCCACATGTTCTTGGGTCAGTTCACTATCAGGAGTTGACCAGTTCCTCAAAATGTTGTTTCTGGCTACACCTTTACCATTACATAGATGACATGATCTTTGAAGCTTAGGGTGCAATGTAATGTTACTCCATACAGCTTATACAGCTTAAAGTTGTGTGCCCATGTTCTCCCATTCCAATGTATATTAAGTCCTCCCTTTGCATTCTATTCCCATGATGAAAAGAACTGATCTGTCTCTTTTAAGGTTTAGCTCACAGGTGATTAATCGCATTGTAGTTGGTTACGTCAGCTGGTGCATTGCCAAGGAACTTCTATACCATATCAAAGGATTGATTTAGGGATGCTATGCATGGTTATCAGCCCTGAGCAAATTTCTGACAGGTGGCTGAATGAGCTGGCCGTTGGTGTAAATATTGAACAGTAAGGGTGCAGAAACACTAACTTGGGGGAAGAAATTTTTCTGTCTGAACCATCAGTTTTGCTTAACATTTGGCTCATCAACAAAGTATCTGTTGCTCTGCATGTTGCTGATCAGCTCAGTCGGTCTGGTATCTTTGGTTTGATGGAGTAAGTTCCATGAAGAACTGATTGATTGACCAGGTCATATGCAGCAGCTAAATCTATGAACATTGGCTCTGAAGTAGGAGCATTCTCAATAAATGGGGGAGATTCAGCAGTTGGCTTGTGCAGTATTCTTCTGATTTGAATCCTGCTTATTCTGGTGCATATTAAGTAATTACAATACAGCACAGGTCCACAGTACTTGATTTGTTCAAGTGAAATATCATTCAATCCACTTGCTACGTTGTTTATCACTTTGATGTTGAGTAACAGCTGATTTATGGTAAAGAGTTTTGTAAAGGCAGAACTTTCTGTAGATCTTGGGTGTTTTGTCCTGTTGAGATGGCAATTTAGGTTTCCTTACTGTTCAGGAGAAGCTGGTGAGTAAACTGATCTGTTACAACCTCGTGCTGAGATTGTACTTCAGTGAAATTATATCCTAACATCCCAATGGTTTTTCTGCTTTGTAACATATCTGAGAATACCATCACTTCCTGTCACCTCCTTTGTCTCATTTGACACAACATCTACAAGTTTTTCTCCACCTTCCAGACTGTCATTTCTTTTTATTCATGTAAGGATCTTGGGCATTGCAGGTTATGCCAGTATTTGTTGTCTCTCCCTAATTGCCCTTGAGAAGATGGTGGTGAGCTGCCTTTTTGAACCACTGCAGTCCATGTGGATTTCCAGGATTTTGATCCAGCAACAGTGAAAGGACATCGATATATTTCCACATCAGGTTAGTGAGTGGCTTGGATGGAACTTTCAAGTGATGGTGTTCCCAAGTATCTGCTGCCCTTGTCTTTCTAGATGATAGAAGTCACTGTTCTGGAAGGAGGCTTGATGAGTGTTCCATCATGCTCCTGGCTTGTAGATGGTGGATAGAATTCGGGAATCAAGAGGTGAGTTACTTGCTAAAAGATTCTAGGCCTCCAACCTGCTCTTGTAGCCACAGTATTTATATGACTAGTCCAATTCAGTTTCTGGTCAATATCAACCCCCAGGATGTCATTTTCAAATGGATCTGACTGAAAATAATTCACATAGGTCTTACTGCATCTTCTGATAGATTTGGGATATACTCTGTTTGGTATCCTCGGTAAATGTTATCCCGCCAGCCCGACCAACACATTAACTGCAGAAAGAGGGACGTTAGAGTGTAGTGTTCAGGAGTGTGGGAATTTTCTGTCAGTTTGCTCTTTGAACCTGAAATGTTACTGAAGGGCTACTGAGTGAGTAATGACAGTTGTTTGATTTTGTTTCTAAATGAGCAATGTTGGGAATAGGAATGAGTTGGGAATAGGACGCAGGACAATCTTTTCATACTAGCTAGCTACAGGGCTACAACAAAACGTTAAGTCTGAGTTGTATCAATGTCTCAAACAGTTGCCACTTTTGGATCTTGGTAGTTTTGTATCAGAGGAAATAGTTGGCTGGAGAAAGCTAATGAGGAAGCAGGCCAAAGCGGAACTGATGGTTGCAGGGTGCAGAAGGAGGCAGAATGGTTTAGGAAGAGAATTTCAGCATGAGGGTTCAGGGTTAATCTTTCAAGAGAAAACTAAAGTTTTTGCAGGATAGACACGTGCTGGTAAGGAGAAAGGATGGGAAGGGTAGGATTAGAGAACCGTGGGTTACTAGGGATGTTGAGGACTAGGTCAGGAAGAAGCGGGAAGCGTACGTTAGATCCAGGCAATTGGGGACAGAGGCAGCGCTGGAAAAATATAAAATATAGAGAGTGTAGACAGGATCTTAAAAGGGGTATCAGAAAGGCAAAAAGGGGCCACGAAATGGCTTTGGCAGGCAGGATTAAGGAAAATCCTAAGGCATTTTACTCCTATGTAAGGAGCAAAAGGATGGTTAGAGGGAAGATTGGACCTCTCAGGGACAGAGGAGGGGATCTATGCTTAGAGCCTGAGGGGATGGGGGAGATCCTGAATGAATACTTTGCATTCATTCAAATGCGGGAGAGGGGCCTGATGTCTGATGCTGGCTTTGAGGATTTTGAGGACCCGTTAAAGGAAATAATCATTACGAGGGACAAAGTGTTGGGGCTTTTAGGTAGCATAAAGACTTATAAAGATCCGGGGCCTGATGGTATTTATCCCAGGCTGCTAAGGGAGGTGACAGATGACATTGCTGGGCATCTGACGCAAATCTTTGTCTCCTCTTTGGACACAGGTGAGGTCCCAGAGGACTGGAGGATCGCAAATGTAGTACCGTTGTTTAAAAAGGGTCAGAGGGATAACCCAGGGAACTATAGGCCAATGAGCTTGACTTCAGTTATAGGTAAGCTAATGGAGAGGATCCTCAGGGACAAGATGTATGAGCATCTGGAGTGCTGCGATCTGATCAGGGATACGCAGCACGGCTTCATTAAGGGGAGGTCGTGCCTTACGAACCTAGTGGAATTTTTTGAAGAGGCGACAAAAACGGTTGATGAAGGACAAGCCGTTGATGTCGTCTACATGGATCTCAGTAAGGCGTTTGACAAGGTTCCCCATGGTAGGCTGATAAAAAAGGTGAAGGCGCATGGGATACAGGGCCAGGTACGTAGATGGGTTGAGAACTGGCTTGGGAGGAGAAGACAGCGGGTAGTAGTGGAAGGCTCTTTTTCCAACTGGAGGTCAGTCACTAGTGGTGTGCCACAGGGCTCAGTACTAGGACCTCTTCTATTTGAGATTTATATAAATGACTTGGAAGAGGGGGTAGGTGGTGTGATCAGCAAATTTGCTGATGACACTAAGATACTTGGATTGGCGGGAATTGAGGAGCAGTGCCAGGCAATACAACAGGACATAGATAGGCTGGTAGATTGGGCAGATAGATAGCAAATGGAATTTATTCCGGATAAATGCGAGGTGATGCATTTTGGCCGGAATAACGTAGAGGGGAGTTATAGGATAAAAGGTAAAACTATCCGGAGTATAGAGACACAGAGAGACCTGGGGGTGCAGGTTCACAAGTCTCTGAAGGTGTCAGTACAGGTGGAGAATGTGATAAAGAAAGTGTATGGTATGTTAGCCTTCATAGAAAGGGGTATAGAATACAAGAGTAGGAGTCTGATGTTGCAAGTGTATAGAACGTTGGTTAGGCCTCACTTGGAGTACTGCGTCCAGTTCTGGTCACCGTACTACCGGAAGGATGTGGAAGCCCTGGAGAGAGTGCAGAGGAGATCTACCAGGATGCTACCTGGTATGGAAAGGCTGTCTTACGAGGAAAGGTTGAACGCACTGGGGTTGTTTTCCCTTGAAAGACGTCGGCTGAGAGGGGATCTATTAGGGGTATATAAGATTATGAGGGGTATAGATAGAGTAAATGGTGGTAAGCTTTTTCCACCATTAGATTCGGATAGAACGAGGGGTCACAGCCTTAGGGTGAGGGGGGCTATGTATAAGACTAATATTAGAGGGCATTTTTTCACACAAAGGATAGTGGGGGTGTGGAATGCACTACCGAGTAAGGTGGTGGGAGCAGGCACGCTAGGGTTGTTTAAGAGTCTCTTGGACAGCCACATGAGCGGTCTGCAGATAGAGGGATATAGGAGGACTGTTAAAATACTTTAATTGTTTCCACAGGCTGTTCAGTCCACCTTGTTGACCAACAAGGTGCATACATTTGGCAGGTCGTGCGAGGGCTGCTCCTGGAGGTTACTTCAGGAGTGGCCTAGTGCTTCACGTCGTTAGTGTATGCTTAAACTGGACCATCAGATGGGCAAAATGACAGCTCAGAGACTATCGCTGTTGCTGTGCAGACACATGGATTTGGGCCTGTGTCTGCAGGAGTTTGCGCGTTCTCCCCGTGGTTGCGTGGGTTTTCTCCGGGTGCTCCGGTTTCCACCCACATCCCAAAAATGTGCTCTTAGGCTGATTGGGTAACAAATTGTCCCTATATTGGTCTCTATATGTCATTAAGATGTTAGGATGGTGGCACGGGCTCGTTGGGCCGAAGGGCCTGTTTCCCGTGCTGTGTTGTTCTTTGTTAATTAAAGACTCAGCTACTGACATTGAAGAGGAGAAAAGAAACGGACCACTGATGAATACACAATACTCTGTTCCATTCACAACTCTTCAGATAATGAGAGAGTAAATGCCAAATGCAAGACCCACACAACATTTTAGCTTGGGCTGATAAGTGCAAGTAAAATCCATGCTCCATTAGTGATAGAACATAGAACATTACAGCGCAGAACAGGCCCTTCAGCCTTCGATGTTGCGCCGAACAATTAAGAAAAAGCAATGACCCTCTAACCTAAACCATTCCCTTTTCATCCATAAACTTATCCACTAACCTCTTAAACGCCGCCAAACTTGGCGCATCTATAACTGCAGCAGGCAGGGCATTCCAAACCCTTACCACCCTCTGGGTAAAGAACCTACCTCTGACATCCGTCCTATAACTACCACCCCTTAATTTAAAGCTATGTCCCCTCGTGCTAGCTTTCTCCATCCTAGGAAAAAGGCTATCACTGTCCACCCTATCTAAACCTCTAATCATCTTATATGTTTCAATAAGGTCTCCTCTTAGCCGCCTTCTTTCTAACGAAAACAACCTCAAATCCCTCAGCCTCTCTTCATAAGACCTGCCTCCATACCAGGCAACATCCTGGTAAACCTCCTCTGTACCCTCTCCAATGCCTCCACATCTTTCTTATAATGCGGGGACCAGAACTGCACACAATACTCCAAGTGCGGCCGCACTAGAGTTTTGTACAGTTGCAACATGACGTTGCGGCTCCGAAATTCAATCCCCCTACCAATAAAAGCTAAGACTCCATATGCCTTCTTAACAACCTTCTCGACTTGACTGCCTACTTTCAGGGATCTATGCACATACACACCAAGATCCCTCTGTTCATCAACACTATTAAGAATCCTACCATTAGCCCTATACTCTACACATTTATTATTCCTGCCAAAGTGCATTACCTCACACTTTTCCACATTAAACTCCATTTGCCACCTCTCGGCCCAGCTCTGCAACTTGTCCAAGTCTCTCTGCAAACTATAACACCCCTCTTCACTATCTACCACTCCTCCGACTTTGGTGTCATCCGCAAATTTACTAATCCATCCTTCAATACCCTCATCCAGATCATTTATAAAAATTACAAACAGCAGGGGCCCCAAAACAGATCCCTGAGGTACACCACTTGTAACCGAACTCCATGATGAATAATTTCCATCAACCACTACCCTCTGTCTTCTATCAGATAGCCAATTCCTAATCCAATTAGCTAAATCTCCCTGAATCCCATACATCTGCATTTTCTGCAGAAGCCTTCCACGGGGAACCTTATTGAACGCCTTACTAAAGTCCATATATACCACATCAACTGCCTTACCCCCATCCACCTCTTTGGTCACTTTTTCAAAAAACTCAATAAGATTAGTAAGGCACGACCTATCCTTCACAGTGATGGCAATGATCATATCCAGCAAGAAAGTCTAACCATCTTCCCTTGACATTCAATGACATTACCATCATCGGACCAACTATCAACACACTTGGGTGTCACCATAACTAACCATATAAATAATGTGCCTACAAGCGCAGGTCAGAGGTTGGATGTTTTGTATTGAATTACTTAACTCCCACCTCCCCAAATCCTTTTCACCATTGACAAAGCACAAACCAGAAGTTATTTGGGAACCACTTCACTTGCCTAGAGGCATAGCTCCAGCTACACTCAAAAAGCTTAAATCATGCCGGACAAAGCAGCCCACTTGATCAGCGTCCCAATCACCACTCTAATCATTCACTCTCTCCAACACGTACGCACAGTGGCAGTAGTGCATTCTGTCTACAAAATGTACCAGAATCTTACCAAGACACTTTCCAGAGCCTTGACCTCCATCACAAGGACAAGGACAGGAGGAGCATGAAAACACCAATACCCACGAATCATACAAAATTTTGAATAAAATATTGGAATTCCCTACTTGACACACCGAGACTGCAGTAGTTCAAGACGGCATAGCACCTTTTAAGGGCAATTAGCAATGGAAATAAATGCTGGCTTTGTCAGCGACATGGATCAAATCTTCCTCAAATAAATAAACAAAATAGTCCCAGAAAGGCAGGCTGTTATTCATAAAGGAATTCTGGAAGAGGCTGAACAGGGCAAGGAATCTGAACTCAAAGCTTCAGTAAACAGACAGTTAATGAAGGTAGGAGAGAGTGAGATTACGGATGATCAAGGAATGGGTCAAACTGTAGGACAGGATGCAGCAAAACAGCCCTAACATATGCTTGGCAGGAGGAATCAATTTACATAGTGCTGTTATGGAGACTTCATTATTCCCCAGGATCTGGCAACACTGAGGTCCACTGCCCACATGGCACATGACACTGCCTGGCTACTAGAAATCTGGGCATGTTTATGTAGTCATGCAAACAAATATCTCTGCTCAACAGTCTGACAACATAGCAAAGGACATTCAATCCAACTAATCAATTATAAGCCTCTGTCATCCCATTCCATCTCACACTATCACATATCTTTCTGTTCTTCTCTCCCTCATGTATCTATCTGACCTCCCCTTAAATACATCAATGCCATTTGCTTCAATCATTCCCTATGATAATGAAGTTCTCATTCTCACTACTCTTTGGGTATAGAAGTTTCTCTTGAATTCCTTATTGAGTTTATTAGTGACTATTTTACATTTATGGCCCCTACTTTCAGATTCCCTCTTAAAGCAAAAATAACCTCTTCAAATCTATCTTATATCACTTTATAATTTAAGACCCCTATCAGGTTATCCCTCAGCCTCTTTTTTCTGGGGAAAAGAACCCCAGCTCCTTCAATCTTTTCTGGTAGTTATAACTTGTCAGTTCTGGTAAATCCTTCTGATTTTTCCTGCATTTTCACAAGTTCCTCTAAAACCTTGATATAATTGTGGTGATTAGGACACTGCATAGTACATCAAGTGAGGCTGAATCAAGGCAGTTTATAGGACCAAAGGATCTCTATAGTGTAGAAAGAAACTGCACTGACTCTCTGAAAGCTAATCTACCCTGTCCCATCACCACAATCCTGTGCATTTACCATGGCTAATTCACTTGATCTACACATCTTAAGTTTATTTAATTAAGTTTATTTAATTATTAGTCACAAGTAGGCTTACACTAACATTGCAATGAAGCCACTGTGAAACTCCCTTAGTTGCCACACTCCAGTAGCTGTTTGAGGACACTGAGGGAGAATTTAGCATAGCCAAAGCACCTAACCAGCTCGTCTTTTGGACTGTGGGAGGAAACCGGAGCACCTAATGGAAACCCACACAGACACAGAGAGAACACGCAGACTCCAAAATGACAGTGACCCAAGCTGGGAATCGAACACATGTCCCTAGCTGCTGTGAGGCTAACCATTATGCCACCATGCCATCTTAGATCTTTGGACTAGGAGAGGAAGCTGCAGCACCGGAAGGAATCCATGCAGGTACGGAGAGAATTTACAAACTTCACGCCAACAGTCATCTGAGGCTGGAATTGAAGCTGTGAGGTAGCAGTACTAACCACTGTGCCACCCTAAGTTTAATATAACTCTCTGTTGTTCAGTGTTATCTCTGTACAAATGAAGGGTGAAGGTTTAATCACGTTGAGTGTGCCAACTTAGGACCATACGGAGAAAACATGCTGAAGTTGCAAGAAATGAGGCTAAGTTTCAGCGATTCATTTCTTCCACATGAAGCATTACCAAAAATGATGTATTTAGATTGTTATAAATTATAGCTTTCAGGAAAATTTGGGGAAGGAAGATCAAGGTGACTGTATTCTTTTGCTGCACTGCGATTGGTGAGAAGAAAAATGGAATACATCAAATTAGAATGCAGAAAAAAAGAGCTGACATATGATTCATTCATGTGGGAGCAGATTTTTAAATGTCCAGTACAGACAGATACGTACGAAACTTTATGTAACATACTCCTGTGAATCTGTTATTTCTATAAATAAATCGCCCCTGCTTCTTGATTAGATTCTAATCTGCAAGATATCCCCAAGATGGTATTCTTTATACAATCCCTGAACTTCTCAATTATATTCTAGTCTGTAACTCACTTTTGGGTATCTGTTATTCTATATTTGTAGAAAATCTGAACCCCTTGAGTAAATTCCAACCATCAACCACACGTTAGCCACTATTGTGTCGGTCAGCATGTCATGTAGTATGACACCAACACTGAATTAAATTTAACAGAACTTTCAGACGGCATGAGGGAGTGATATATATATATATACACAGCACTCAGCATAATATGGACCAAAACGCTCAGAAATTCCAATTATCCACACTTGACTTTCAAACTGATACATTGTTATCTAGTCCTCTTCCCACTAATTTTGCTTCTTCCAAGTATTCTTCCAAGGCACAGTTCTCTTTGTGCTGCAGTTTCTTCGGTTCCGAACACACTGGGGTATGTTACTCAGATTTGCTGTGTGAACCTAGGTGCAGAACAGGCGCTGGGCACAAAAAGCATCAGAGCAAAGGCCAATTTCGTGTTCAGTTGATGTCCATGAACTTCTTGCAAGAATCACTCGATGATTATTAACCGTGCCAGTCCTGGCTGAATTTCTGCTCTCTATCAGGAGTTATAAGACCAGTTTGTAGCAGCAACACCTTTCACACAGATCAGGACCTTCTTTTTCTGTATTACAATTTACTTTTTTAAAAAAATATTGAAAACATTGACGAGGGTTAAAAAAAGATCCCCATGCAATGTGCATTGTGCTTGGATGAGGAGGTGAGCTTTTTTCGGCCCATGTGTCTCACTCCACTCAGAATTAATCAGCTCCTGGGTGAAAATTTACAGCTAGTTCTAGCTCTGCTTTGTTGACCACTCAACCAGTGAAAAGAGAAGCTGTTTTACATTAATTCCACGCTTCCACTTTGGGAGATGCCATTGCCAAATTATCTATTGGAAGGACCATGATCAAAGCAGGACAAAAAACAAAGAGCCAATGCAACACAGAGAGAAAGTAACTACTAGGCAGGCCTCTGGATAAAAAAAAACCCAACTGCTTTCTCAGTGAAGAAACAATGAGACATTCAGACTGAAGTGTCACTGCCTTTATCCATCCACTCGATGAAAAGGTTCAACACTTGACTGCCACTATCCCACAACGTGAACCTTCCCTGGCATAATATCCCAGTAGGGTGTCTCCTTTTTGGTCATTTTTCATCAGATTCATCAGATTCACAACAAATCTCCACCCGCATCATTCAGAGAAGAGTTTGGGGTGGGAGGGTAGGGGTAATACCTGACTATTTGGCCTTCACAAGTTGGAAAGTTTCTTCCCTTCTCACTTTTGGGAGGCCCTTCCTCATCACACATTCTCTTTAAACCTCTCCCTGCTTCATACCCTCTCTCTTTTATTGATCCACGTCTAATGTTACCCTGTTAATGCCACAAACCTCTGCTTCTCAACCCTTTGCCATCCTTCAGGTATTGATAAACAAAGATTTTGCTTTTCTGAAGTACCTTTCATGATTCAAGATGTCCCACAGTATTTGACAGCCAATTAAGTGCTTTCAAAGTACAGCCACTATTATAATGCAGGAAAGCAGCAATTTGTATACAGCAACATTCCACAAAGCGCAGCATGATGATCAGATCATCTTTTTTCATGGTGTTACTCAAGTGAGAAACATTGGCCAGGAAATCTGGAGAAACTCCCTTGTACTTCAAATAGTGATAGGAACCTTGGGATGACATCCAGCCACAAGAGTAGGCAATATAATGTTTCAATGAAAAATTAGTTTTAATATTATACTTAAAGGTACTATTTTGTTTTGTGGACTTGAATCTTAGCCATTCCTGGTTATTTATATATTTTGTAACAGAATAAATCCACTTCTACCCATGCTAGTTGCTGCTCCTGATGCAGATGCACCTGGTTTCTGCTTACTGTATATTAGTAAGGATGATGTAGAGATGCCGGCGTTAGACTGGGGTAAACTCAGTAAAGTTTTACAACAACAATTTTAAATCCAACCAATTTATTTGATAGTAAATTTATTTACTATCAAATAAATTGGTTGGATTTAAAATTGGTGTTGTAAAACTTTATTAATAAGGATGGCAGTTCCTAACATCTCACAACATCCTGATTCTCCAAAATGTTTCTCTATTTCGCATTGTCTGATCAGCATCCCTCTATCAACGACCATCTGCCACAGTCCTGAACACCCTTCCTCCATTAAGCAATATTCCACCATCTCCCGACATCGTGACCAGCATCAGTTACTCACCATTTTCTATTGTCCTGAATAGCATCCCTCCATCAACCATTATGATGAACGAACAGCTCACTAATGGCTGTGGGATTTTGCTGGTTTAGGTGAACATGGAGTTTTCTACATGACAACAGTCCTGCTCCTCAAAGTAAATCACTGAGAGAAGCACTTTGAGGGGCACTGTCAGAATGCAACTCTGATTTGCATTCGTGCCTTGTGTCTCCACACTGCATTGAGACATATTGCCAAATAAAATTCTAGAGTCAAAAGGAGATGGTTGGATGCTGGGTTGTAGGATAAGAGAGCATGGGGTCAGGGAATGCAGTATAAATGCAGATCTGATTTCAGGAAGTACTTACTTTTTTCAGTGCTTGGCAATAGCTGAATTATTCTTCCATTCATTCATGGAATGTGGGTGTTGCTGGCAAAGTTGTCATTTATTGCATATCCCCATTTGTTCTTGAGAAGGTGGTCGTGAGCTGCCTTCATGAACCACTCTTACCTGGGTGAATTATGGTATCTCGTGGCAGTTTATAATTTATGCTGTCTGGAATTATATATGATTCCAGTCTCTCACATTTTTAACTGTCTCTGTATTGATCTAGCAAACTAACCTGTTATACAAAACAACTATCAGTGATTCAAAAGAAGGTGGCTCACCACCCATGTGTACCATATGGTGTGCACTTGAACCACAGACACCAGAACAGTTCTGGATTTGAGCCCTGCTCTGTGTCACTTAACCACTAGCCACTGGGGCAGCTGTTGGGATGCTGAATAATTTAAGAAAAAAAGAGAAAAATTTCAATCCTGAATAACTTTGTATATCACACCCCATAACATGTAAAGCCATGGATTTCAAGATGAAATGATTTCAATGATATGCTGATTGGGTGGAATGAAGATGGCAGGAGGAGACTCACTTGGGGCAGAAACACTGGTGTAGACTAGCTGGGCCGAATGTATGAAAATTATACGTAAAAAATATAAAAATGACAATTCTGGAAATATACTGCACCTGAATGGAGAGAAGGTAGTCATCACGTTCCTGAGTAGGCAGTCAATCAGAACTCAGGATTCTACCAGAAACATTAACCTCATTCCTTTCAACAACTGAGACACTTGCTGAGCATTTCCAGAATTTTCTGATTTCATTTCAAATCTCCTGGTGCATCAATACATTCCTCATTGTGATTTTTAACTGCTGCTTCAAAGCTCTTGAGTATACAATATATTTTCATTACTAATCACTGGTTCCCAGTGAATTACTTCAGTAACATACATAGGATTCTCATTCAGCTCAGAAACTTGCTATACAGATATGGCAAGTTAGCTAATTCACTATTTATCTTTGACATTTTGTGTTCTACAAGCAGCATACATAACTTTTCAAGATCACAATTAGTGCAAGTGAAGATAGCCATTTAGACCATCTTTCTCATCCTTGCAGAGTCTGCAGTCCCCAATTCCAGTGTATAACTGTCTCAAATGAGTCCAGAATGTTTGCCTCCAGTCCACTACCTAGAGCCAAACTGAAGTCAATGGGAATGGGGAGGATTTGCCATTGATTAAAGTCATACTGAGTACAGAGGAAGTTAGTTGTGGCTATGAAAGTCAATCACAGTCCCAGAACTTTGCATCTCTGTGAAAATAAACATATTATGACATCTACCTTGTTCTATACTTACGAAACTTATAGGCCTCTGAATCTCCACAACCAATCCTTCCTCATTTTAAAAGGCCTCAAAACAAATCTCTTCAAAGTTGATCCTTTTCTAGACTTAAAGGCTCCAGATCTTTAAATCTACTGTTGTAACTCCTTTAAACTAGGAGTCTAGTAAGTGGCTTTTTCTGAACTTTTACCAATGTCACAATATTGCTCACTGTGAAAGGGAACCAAACCTGGTTAAGAGTATTCCAGATGAGGTCTAACTAAGGTCGTATTAATTTTTTTGTGATTTGATCAGCTTGACAACGTATTTTAAAAAATGAATCAGTATTCTTGTTCCGAAGACCACTGCCGCAAAGAAAAATTCACAAGGTTGATACCAAAGAGGCTAAAGTTGTCAGGATAGACTGTTTTCTCCCCTAGAAAAAAGACTGACGAGGAACAACAGATGGCGCTTTAAAATGATAAAAGAGTTTGGAGGGATAGACGTAAAGACGTCTCCACTTGCGGTGGAGGTCAAAACTAGAGACCATAAGGAGAGTCACTAATAAATCTAATATGGAATGCAGGAGAAATTTTTTATGTAGATAGTGGTGGGATTGTGGAACTCACTACCATAAAAGGTAGTTTAGGCAAACAGCATAGATGCATTTGAGGGGAAGCTAGATAAACACAGAAGGGAGGAAGAAATGGAAGGATGAAGTTAGATGGAGCTGGGGGGGGTGGGGGGAGGCTCATGTGGAATATAAACAGCAACACGAACCAATTGGACTAAGTAGCCTGTTTCTGTTTGTTTTTATTCATTCATGGGACATGGGCATCACTGGCTGGCCAGCACTTATACTCATTCCTAGTTATCCTTGTTCAGAGGGCAGCTGACAGTCAACCACATTGCTGTGGGTCTGGAGTCAAATGTAGGCCAAACCGAGTAAAGACAGCAGATTTCCTTCCTTAAAGAACATTAGCGGACTAGATGAGTCTTTCCGACAATCGACAATAGTTTCATGGTCATCAATAGACTCTTAATTTCCAGATATGTTTTATTGAGTTCAAATTCCACCATCTGCCATGGCAGGATTCGATTCTGGATCCCCAGAACATTAGCTGAGTTTCTGGATTAATACTAGAGCGACAATACCATCACCTCCCCTTGGATGTGCTGAAAATGCTGAATGAACTTTTAAAAAATAGTTTATTTATTAATCACAAGTAAAGTTTACATTAACGTTGCAATGAAATTACTGTGAAATACCCCTAGTCGCCACACTACGGCGCCTGTTTGAGTCAATACACCTAACCAGCACATCGTTCAGAATAAGGGAAGAAACTGGAACACCTGGAAGAAACCTATGCAGTGCAGACACAAGGATATTAGGCAGACTCCACACAGGCAGTGACACAAGCCGGGAATCGAACCTGGGTCCCTGGTGCTGTGAAGCAGCAATGCCAACCACTGTGCTACCATGCCTTCCCGTGACAGAACTGCCCACACGTAGACATTAGGTAAAGACATTCCAACATTCCAAATTGTACTTGCCCTTCCAGCCTAGTCAAAAAGTTTGCACATACACTCTGCCAAGGTTTAAACAAGGAGAATGGAGGGAGACCAGTACCCAGGGAAGTGTTAGGGCATGGAGAGATAACAGAATCATTGGAAAAGAAACAAAAACGGAACAGATTTATCCAGTGCAGGGCAGTCTAGAATGGCAAAAGGCTCAATTCCCAATCAGTGCTAAGTTAGCTACTAGTAGTTGCACAATTTGGAATGTTAGAACTGGCACTAGAGTTCCTGGCAAGTGAAAGAGGTGTGGTAGAGACATCAATATTTCAGTACATGGGGGAGGAAAGAAGAAGGGAGCAAACAACTATAATTCCTAACTCTTCATCATTGTCCTAAGAGTGTGTTGGGCAAAGACATAATCAAACTTTCCAAAGGACAAACTGTTTCTTCAGCCATGTGACTGAAAAGCCGTGACCACCACAGGCATCAAGAACAACACTCAAACCATGGCTGCAGCACTGCATGGTGTTCCATGATCACTGTGCAATATCCCGTAGTGACTATGTGATTTCTAACCATTGCTTCCTGAAAAAAGGAAAAGGAAGGGCAAGTAGAAGCGCAAAGAAAAGAGTTAGGTGAGGTGGCCATTTAAGAGGCAGATTTGCAGAGAGAGTGGGAACAGAGAGACCACGAGCAGAGACTACAAGCTAGAATATGCTCCTGCCAGGCATCAGCGCCTTCAGCAGGAGAGGAAAGAAAAATCACTCTCTCCAGCACCTCTGTGCCAGAGGCTGGCTTTAAAGTCCTATTACTCACAGACTCGCACTCAACAGGCAGACACCTTACATAACAAGACTGCACAGAATTTCAAAAGACATGCACTAAACAGAAAAGTAAACTAGTAAAAGATCAATCAGCAAAAGTGGCAACAAAAGCGGCCGACCTGTACGATTTGTTTGGAGAGCATTTTCCTTGGAATTAGGGCCGGAACAAAGGGCCATTTTCTAACCTTTGACCCCTCCCTGGCAAAACCTTCAAAACCCTCTAATTTCCCTCTTAACCCGTCACTGCCCCATTGTCTATGTTGAAAAGCTCCCTCGGCAGCACGCAGCTCTCACCGCTGTGAAGTTATCTTTGAACTCTCGCTTTTGTTTATTACTCCGGCAATTCTTAAAGGAGCAGCCACACACGACAAGGTTAGCAGGGAACCTGTCAAGAAGCTCAAATGTAACCATGAAGTCATTTCTCATCACCACCCACCACCACCGGCCCATCAAACCATCCACTTAAACAGGCTTTCCACCCATTTCCAAATTTCTCTTCTCTGGTCGATGGGGCAATGTAGTTCCACAATATTGTCCGCTATCTTGCCCATATGGCTAATTCTCATGTGTGAAACTAAACAGCAAGAGTCAGCAGGCTATTTGACTGTATGTGCATCACTTCAAGCATAATATTATCACACATTCACGCTCTTTACACCAAAGTGTGGTTGATTAGTGATTGGGAGTAGGATCACTGGTTTATTATCCACGTAAGTACCTCAAAGAAGTGGGGGCAGTCCAACAAAGACACAAACCTCCCACACCCTGACAATCCTTGTCATTCCTACTCAGATCAAATAACTCAGCACAAAGCAACTTAGAACTCTGTGATATGTACAATTCAGTAACACACAATGTAATGTACATGCATATTCAGCCATGTTATGAAGCAAAAGTCTGCTGTTTGACAGGTTTATCACAACAAATGCTCTCTTATGGATAAAATAGTCTGACATTGAGCAAGTTCAATGAATTAAGTCTCATTTTCACATCCCAGGTATTTTCACATGGGAATGTACAAGGTGAGCACAGAATTTTAGATGATGGATAAGTTGAAATTAGTGGAAAATAAATTTCAAATAAAAAATACACCTTTACTCAAAAGAAAGCTGCAGAAGGAAAGATGCAGATGGATATCAAGTTAGGGAGGTGGGATATCAAGTACCAACGTGGCCAGTGTTGCTTTGTGTTGGCAGGGTGTCTGGTTCAGCAACATTCATGAAGGCTGCTTATTCTTAGAAATCCATATTCACAGTTTCTGTGAGGGGTCAGTGATTAGTGATCAGAATAGAGAACATTGGATAAACAACTCCATCCCAATCCGGACATCCTATGGAAGACAGAGATGTGTTGGATCAGGGAGGAGGCTGGGTTGGTTAGGAGAATGGGTCAGAAAGGACAGGGCTAGTGAGGATGTGAAAGGAGAAAGAGAAAAAGAATAAATATGAGACAGTAAGAAGAAATGGATGGAGAGGTGACAAATTCTGAAGCCGATACCTTCTAATGTCAGTCATACATCAACTAATCTTCCCCATTCTCTCTCCTTTCCTGTTAGCAACATTTTCTCACTGGCTGACTTAATAAAAAAACTAATAAGGGCATCAGCCCCTGAGAACCATGTCAAAGAAGCCAAGCTTGTGACAGTGCAGAGGGCAACTGCTGGTGGCCAACTGAACTCTGGAAGGCAAGATGGCTAAATTTGATCGTGTACCCATATGACGGATACTCCCCACATTTTGCAGAAAGAAGAAGGGTCAGAAGCAGATGCTCTGTCAACTATAATCTCTGCCTCAAGTAACAAAACAATAATTTGTCAGAAACCTGTGTGGTGGCTGATAACTTGCATAATCACAACTTCCTGATGACGCTGCAAAATAAAAACTCTTCTTAAAGATTAGGTTATCAGATTTATTAATACAAAAATGGACCTTTTCATTTAGAAGAAAACTTTTAACCTGCATTTTGACACCATTATCCAGGAAAACTTCAATTAACCCACGGCACCACGGGAATGTGGAAAGGTGTCTGTTATCTGACAGGTCTAGCTTTGTTCAGCTCTAATATATCAACCATCATATTGAAGAATTAACGATCTGTTTAATCACTTCTGATACCGGCTCTGTGAGGAAGAGAAGCCAGGCCAGAGAGAAAAGATCAGAAAGACGTAAAGAGGCGCCGTACCTAATAAAATGGGTGAGTGACTCAAAGCAGCCAGCTGGGTGGTAGCTCACATCAAAAAGATCGCAGTCACCAACCGGCAAATGGCACAAGAACAAGGGGAAAAACAATGGCAAAATATTATGACAGAGAAAGTGTGGAAGGAATAAATGTTCAGATACAAAGTGTGAAAGAGAAACATTGAAAGGGACAGAATTGAAAAAGACAAGTGAGAGTATGAGCAAGAGCAATGGTCAAAATGAAAACAGAGTGAGAAGAGAAAAAGCAGGGAAAAGAGTAACAATAGAGTGGAAAATGAGGCAAGGAGGAAAAGGAAAAGAGGAGAGAAAAAAGGACAGAGTGAAAAGACAGGAGAGGCAGCAACTGGATGAAAACGGAGGGGAGGAGGGGCAGAAAAAAAGAGAAAAAGAACTATGCAAGAAGGGCCAAGAGAGAGACAGAGTGAGAGAGAGCGAGCAAAGGGGAAAGAAAGTGAGAAAAAAAGGCAGGATCTGGGAGAAAAAATGAGAGAGAGCAAGGGAGAGAACGTGGGAGCAGGGAGAAACAGTGAGAAACAGTGAGAGAGAAAACATGGAAACGGGGAGAGAGACGAGAAAGAGCGAGTGGGATTGGAGAGAGAGAGCAAAAAAGAGCGCTCAGAAGCAGGGAGAGAGAGCGAGAGACAGAGAGCACAGAAGCAGGGAGACAGCGAACAAGAGAGCAAGCGAGACAGCGTGAAAGTGGAGAGAGCGAGCGAGAGAGTGCGTGGAAGTGAGGAAAGAGAGTGAGATAGAGTGTGCAGAAGCAGGAAGAAATGGTGACAGGGGAGCGCAGAAGCGGTACGAAAGAGAGAGGGAGGGATGCGAGCAGAAGTGGGAAGGTTAAGAAGAGTAGAGATGGCAATGAAGAGGAAAGGGGATGCGGGTGAGATGGACGCAAGTGAGGGGGAGAGGGCAAGAGTAAGGGGGAGGGGGCAAGAGCGAGGGGGAGGGGTCTTGAGGGAGAGGGGAGAGGGCGTGGGCAAAGAGGGAGAGGATGCTGATGAGGTGGGGGGAGCAGGCGAGGGGAGAGGGAATGCAGGCGGGAAGGGAAGTCATGGGCAGGAGGGGGAGGAGTTGTGGGTAAGTGGGAGAGGAGATGGCGGGAAGGGGAGGGGTTGCGGGTGGGAGAAGGGGGGGGTGTGAGCTGGAGAAGGGGGCACAGGTCGGGGAAGCTCGACGGGAAGGGGGAGGGGGCACAGTCAGGAAGGGGAGGGGTGTGAACGGGAGGGGAACAAGGCGCGGGTGGGAGGGCGAGGGGATGGGTGCAGGAGCGGAAGAGGGCACAGGTGAGAGTGCATGGGAAAGGGTGCAGGGGCGCAGGGGAGTGCCATGGCTGTGGGCATCGCCAACCTGCCACCCTCTCCCCGCGACACCACCAGACCTCCCCACGCATGGGGAAGGGCGCGGTTAAGTTGGCGGAATGGCGCAGGGCACAGAGGGGAGGGGGCAAATCCGTGCAGGAAGGTGTGGCGGGGTCACATGGTAGAGGTCACAGGTGGGCGAATGAGAGAGACAGCGCGCGTGGGCGAACGGGAGAGAGGGCGAGCGAGCGTGCGCGGGCGAACGGGAGAGAGGGCGAGCGAGGGAGCGCGGGCGAACGGGAGCGCGAGGGAGCGCGGGCGAACGGGAGCGCGGGAGCGAGGGAGCGCGAGCAAGGGAGCGCGGGCGAACGGGAGCGCGAGGGAGCGCGGGCGAACGGGAGCGCGAGGGAGCGCGGGAGCGAGGGAGCGCGAGCAAGGGAGCGCGGGAGCGAGGGAGCGCGAGGGAGCGCGGGCGAACGGGAGCGCGAGGGAGCGCGGGCGAACGGGAGCGCGAGGGAGCGCGGGCGAACGGGAGCGCGAGGGAGCGCGGGCGAACGGGAGCGCGAGGGAGCGCGGGCGAACGGAGCGCGAGGGAGCGGGCGAACGGGACGGGGGCGGGAGGAAGCGGGAGCGGAACGGGAGCGCGAGGGAGCGCGGGCGAACGGGAGCGCGAGGAGCGCGGGCGAACGGAGCGCAGGGAGGCGGGCGAACGGGAGCGCGAGGGAGCGCGGGCGAACGGGAGCGCGAGGGAGCGCGGGCGAACGGGAGCGCGAGGGAGCGCGGGCGAACGGGAGCGCGAGGGAGCGCGGGCGAACGGGAGCGCGAGGGAGCGCGGGCGAACGGGAGCGCGAGGGAGCGCGGGCGAACGGGAGCGCGAGGGAGCGCGGGCGAACGGGAGCGCGAGGGAGCGCGGGCGAACGGGAGCGCGAGGGAGCGCGGGCGAACGGGAGCGCGAGGGAGCGCGGGCGAACGGGAGCGCGAGGGAGCGCGGGCGAACGGGAGCGCGAGGGAGCGCGGGCGAACGGGAGCGCGAGGGAGCGCGGGCGAACGGGAGCGCGAGGGAGCGCGGGCGAACGGGAGCGCGAGGGAGCGCGGGCGAACGGGAGCGCGAGGGAGCGCGGGCGAACGGGAGCGCGAGGGAGCGCGGGCGAACGGGAGCGCGAGGGAGCGCGGGCGAACGGGAGCGCGAGGGAGCGCGGGCGAACGGGAGCGCGAGGGAGCGCGGGCGAACGGGAGCGCGAGGGAGCGCGGGCGAACGGGAGCGCGAGGGAGCGCGGGCGAACGGGAGCGCGAGGGAGCGCGGGCGAACGGGAGCGCGAGGGAGCGCGGGCGAACGGGAGCGCGAGGGAGCGCGGGCGAACGGGAGCGCGAGGGAGCGCGGGCGAACGGGAGCGCGAGGGAGCGCGGGCGAACGGGAGCGCGAGGGAGCGCGGGCGAACGGGAGCGCGAGGGAGCGCGGGCGAACGGGAGGCGAGGGGAACGGAGCGCGAGGGAGCGCGGGCGAACGGGAGCGCGAGGGAGCGCGGGCGAACGGGAGCGCGAGGGAGCGCGGGCGAACGGGAGCGCGAGGGAGCGCGGGCGAACGGAAGCGCGAGGGAGCGCGGGCGAGCGCGAGGGGCGGGCGAACGGGAGCGCGAGGGAGCGCGGGCGAACGGGAGCGCGAGGGAGCGCGGGCGAACGGGAGCGCGAGGGAGCGCGGGCGAACGGGAGCGCGAGGGAGCGCGGGCGAACGGGAGCGCGAGGGAGCGCGGGCGAACGGGAGCGCGAGGGAGCGCGGGCGAACGGGAGCGCGAGGGAGCGCGGGCGAACGGGAGCGCGAGAGGCAGAGGGCGCGGGCGAACGAGAGCGCGAGAGGCAGAGGGCGCGGGCGAACGGGAGCGAGAGAGGCAGAGGGCGCGGGCGAACGGGAGCGCGAGAGGCAGAGGGCGCGGGCGAACGGGAGCGCGAGGGCGCGGGCGAACGAGAGCGAGAGAGGCAGAGGGCGCGGGCGAACGAGAGCGAGAGAGGCAGAGAGCGCGGGCGAACGAGAGCGAGAGAGGCAGAGAGCGCGGGCGAACGAGAGCGAGAGAGGCAGAGAGCGCGGGCGAACGAGAGCGAGAGAGGCAGAGAGCGGGGGCGAACGAGAGCGAGAGAGGCAGAGAGCGCGGGCGAACGAGAGCGAGAGAGCAGAGAGCGCGGGCGAACGAAGCGAAGAGAGGCAGAGAGCGCGGGCGAACGAGAGCGAGAGAGGCAGAGAGCGCGGGCGAACGAGAGCGAGAGAGGCAGAGAGCGCGGGCGAACGAGAGCGAGAGAGGCAGAGAGCGCGGGCGAACGAGAGCGAGAGAGGCAGAGAGCGCGGGCGAACGAGAGCGAGAGAGGCAGAGAGCGCGGGCGAACGAGAGCGAGAGAGGCAGAGAGCGCGGGCGAACGAGAGCGAGAGAGGCAGAGAGCGCGGGGAACAGAGCGAGAGAGGCAGAGAGCGCGGGCGAACGAGAGCGAGAGAGGCAGAGAGCGCGGGCGAACGAGAGCGAGAGAGGCAGAGAGCGCGGGCGAACGAGAGCGAGAGAGGCAGAGAGCGCGGGCGAACGAGAGCGAGAGAGGCAGAGAGCGCGGGCGAACGAGAGCGAGAGAGGCAGAGAGCGCGGGCGAACGAGAGCGAGAGAGGCAGAGAGCGCGGGCGAACGAGAGCGAGAGAGGCAGAGAGCGCGGGCGAACGAGAGCGAGAGACAGAGAGCGAATAAGAGGGCATGAGTACCACAGACAGAGTGAGACCCAGAGAGGATGACAGCGAGAGGGAAAGTGCACAAGAGCCAGACAGAGCATAAGTATGTGAAAGCCAGAGAGAGTGTGGGAGTGTAAGAATTAGACAGGGCGGAGGGATGTGTGAGCCAAAGGAAGTGATAATGCGATACTCAAAGACAAAGCGTGCCTAAGAGCCAGAGTGAGAGAGCAAGAGATTTGGAAAGAGAGAAAGCACTAAAGTCGAACAGACAGAATGCACGAGAGTCGGAGAGAGATCGCAGAGTATGAAGGAAAGTAGCAGTGAGAGAGTAGATATAGGAGCCAGACAGAGAGAGAGAGAAAGAGAAAGAGAGAAAGACAGCGAGTCAGGACAGCCAAAGAGCACCACAGAGGGAGTGTGCAAACTGCCATAAAACGCCAGAGAGAAAGAAAGAGGACAGCATAGGCACGCCAACAATCCCTGTGCAAAGGAGGCGATGGCATTAGTGGTATTATCACCAGACTATTAATTCAGAAACTCAACTAATGTTCTGGGATCTGAGTTCAAATACCACCAACGTAGATGGTAGAATTGAATTCAATAAAAAATATCCGGAAATAAAAATCTACTGATGACCATGAAACCATTGTCGATTGTTGGTAAAACCCATCTAGTTCACTAACCTCCTTTAGTGAAGGAAATGTGCTATCCTTATCTGGTCTGGTCTACATGTGACTCCAGAACCACAGCAATGTGGTTAACTCATAACTGCCCTCCAAAAGCAACCAGAAACAGGTACTAAATGCTGGCCAGCCAGCAATGGCCCATAATTTTAAGAATGAATTAACAAAAAGACACACACACATTCATACAGTCAAGGGGGCCACATAACACATGTAACACACACAACATTCAGGTTGAGGTTCAGCCTATTAGAGGACACATGGGAGATATTGGTGACACGAGCGAGCAATGCAGGTGGTCAGATCAGTGCCATGAGAGATTTACTGCTGTTAAGCATGCATGTTATCTTAACACACAGATTCCATTTGGGGCATTCCTTAAAAGGGCTGACCGAGTGCGTACATCATCCTTTCACCTTCTGTTCACCAGATAAGTAGAAAACATGGGTCCACATTACCAAGAGGTCAGTGAGGGTACAGATTCCTTAATAAAGTTATTCAACTCTCTCGCTCAGCTTACAGTTATACATGAAAAATAAGTAAGTAATCCAGTGAATATTATGAATTGGTTGCTGAAAAGATGACACTATCCAAATTAAATTTCAGAATGCTTTACAATCCTCATATTAAGCAGTCTTTCAATGGATGCAAGTTCAGACTCCAATTTTTTTCCATCCTGACTTGAAATTATATCATCATCTCTGGGTCAAAAGCTTATAAGTCCTTTTCAAACGGCTCTGTGGGAGTATCTACACCAGAGACTGCAGTGCTCACCACCATCTTCTCAAGGGAAATTAGGGGTTAACAATAAACGCTGGCCTTGCCAGTGATGTTGACAATATGTCAATAAATGAAAAACTATGCTCCTTCAACTTTTCGGCCAATCAAGATGCTATTCTTTTTGTCAAATCCTGGACAACAATATTAGCTTGACTTCCAGAAATGCTGTTTAGTTTCTAGCCATCAGACTCCCCAATTACCTTCTTGATATTTTGTCCCTCTTCTTCCCATGGTACATCTTCGAGATGAGATGTGCCCATAACTCACGGGTACCCTCACCATAATGTTTGCATTGCGACTCACTTCAACCATCTTGTTCTTCGCTATTCAGCATTAATGTACTTTTAATAAGGATACAGCCATTCACAAACACAGACACGTGCACAAGCTGAGGTTGATGGTCAGGAGCAGGCGACCAGATGATAAGTTATGACTCTTACCCTGCCAATTGCTACGGAGGCCAACCTTGACATCCCAATTACTGTCCCAGTGAAAACAGGGAAAACTAGACTTGGATCTATAAGGCAGTTACCCTGCCTGGTGTGATCCACTTTGCCATCATGCACACAGCCTTCAGTGGATTTTCCTTGAGCTTAACTGAGTTTTCTCATATAGAAAGGCTCAGTACTCTCCCTGGCCAGAGAGATTTTGGTTACATGGACAAACTGCAGAAACCATGATTGCTCTCCTTAGAATAGAAATTATGGAGTAACTTAATTGCATCTTTAAAATTATGAAGGGTTAGGGTAGATAGGGAGAAACTATTATCACTGGCAGGAAGATTGAGCCAGAGGCCACAGATTTAAAGTAATTAACAAAAGAAACACAAGGGAGATAAGGAATTTTTTTTGTTGTAAGTTGTTATGATCTGGAATACACTGTCTAAATGAGTGGTGGAAGCAGATTCAATAGTAACTTTGAAAGGAAATTGAATAAGTACTTAAAAAGGAAATAGTTACAGCGCTATGAGGAAAGGGTGCAATTAGATAGATCTTTCAAAGAGCTGGCCGAGGCATGAAAGATACTATAAATCTTGCTTCTTCACACTATCAGATTCAGTAACTCTCTCAGCTGCCTCCACCTCCCCCCCCACCACAACCCCTCCCCCACCTTGTTACAGTTTCTTTACTACAACTTGTACAGAATTTATTAAAATAAATAAGAGAAAGGGAACGGTAATCTAGGTGACAAATGAATTTGCAGTAGTGAAGATGAGCAGCAAGGTAAGAACTGGTTGATCTCCTGTTCAAATGGAGAATGAGGACCAAATGTAGTCTTCAGGTGAAGCAAGGTCAGAGACCTGGGGAATGATTGCAGTAGGGCACACAGTCACAATTCCACTCCAATTTCAAAGTTACACATCTTATTTTATATATTTCATTATAAACTCCTGCGTCTACATATATAATGGAGATTACTAATGCAACACAATTTAATATACCTTTGCTTCTTTCTAAAGTTTTGTTTGAAAACCTACTGAACAAAAAGTTGAATAAATGGCAGGGAGATGCTTTAGAAAATTAGAAACATTGTACATTCTTAGATGCACAATTATAAAATTCTGTTTACAGAGTCATAACTCTGGGCAATAATTATTAAATCCAACTCTTGGGAGAAGCTAAAGATCAAATAAAACTTTAATGAAGGTATTAAAATTATGAAATGTACTATTTTTGAATCTTATTTAAAACATTACTTGCAGCATTAGAAATGTAATTACTGAAGGAAAAAAAACAGTTGATTAATGTTTCAGAAAGCATCTTCAACAATTTGTGGGAACCTGCCGGTTAGTTAAAGGAAATAGGCTGATGTGTTTACATGGACAAAGTAGACATTTAGAATGGGAGATAGCTGGCACCATGCAATTGTGACAGAAGATGTCTGCAGACATAAGATTTTTAATATAACCATGATATTTAACAATATATAATTATGTAAGTAAAGATCCACATATCTCAGTTTAACTTGTTCTGGATATTCCCACTTACCTCAGCAGAGGATTAATGGCGACTGACCAAACTCGATCTTCTGTCCTTATCGTGTGTAAACATTCTCCTAGTCTATTCGAACAAAGCGACCAAATCTACGAGTTAAAGAGATATGTTATCTATCATGATTTTTAAAGGTTTGGGCCAAATTTTAAAAAGACCATTTTCTCCATGTTTAATTTCCACATTGCTTGTCCAAATTGTGATGCACCAAACTGCCTGACAATGCTAATTTTCAAGGATCAGTCATATAGAATAAGAATCAGACAACTATGGCCAGGGAATTCACAATTCAGTCCACTTCAAGGCAATATGTAGAAAAAAAACCAGACACTATGAAACAACTTTGTGCTTTGAGCGGGAGAGAAACAGCAAATGTGAGAAATAGAGTGAGAACATGCCAAGAGAAATAGAATGAGGGGAAAGCCCAAGAGATAGAAAAGACAGCAATGTTGAAAGGTAAAAATCAAGAAAGAGAGCTTGGAAAGCAAGAGAAAAGGAGCACACAGAGGGAGGAAGTAATCGAGAATGAACCTTTAGCCCATTTCCAAGTTTATATTTATGTTCTTTGTAATGTGGTTCTTGTATGTTGCAAAAAGCATGTATATATTGTTTAATAAAAGGCTGGGTAGCACCAAGGTCTGGAGATAAACATGAGAATAAGCTGCTAATTTCATCTTGCTCCGGTCCCTGAAGTGTTAAACTTTAATCTCCAGGTTTAGTAATGCCTGTGCTGTCACTGTACTGCTTTATTATCCTGAAGACTCAGACCCAAATCACTCTGTATCTGTACATTCTGGCAGCTTCGAGGTCAGCCCGCAGTCTGCTTTGTATCACAATTACATTTCTGTGGTACAGCAGTTAATGGAACCTTTCAAGAACAGCTGGGACACTTGTTCATCCAGGAAAATACAAGTTTTATTTATTCCCTGAAGGTTCAGCTATTACATTAGTGATTTTTATAGATCAGGGAGGTCCCAAGACGTTTCCCTGGTCTGTGTTAAGTTTGCTGATTTCTACTGGGTGCTACGATTTGGTTCAACTCAGTTGTGTTAGGCAAGCAAATATATTTTTAGACAAGTTGCTTGATTACATTTAAAAACAGAAAAAAAATGCTGGAAACACTTTGATCAAGTAGCATCTGGACAGAGAAAGAAGCACAGTTAACATTTCAGATTGATGAGAATCCAGTCAGACGAGAGATCACTGATCTGTGGCATTAACTCTATTTCTCTCTGCACCAGTGCTGCCTGATCTGCTAAGTATTTCCAGCAATTTTGGCTTTTATTTCAGAATTTCCAGCACCCACAATGTTTTACACTGTTTAAGATTGATTGCTAGAGCAGGTTTGTGTTTTTCTTGCATATTTTGTCCCAAAATCTGAATCAGCAGATCAACTATGACTTTAGGTTGGGAGGAGATAGTTTCGCAGTTACTCTGGAGTTCAAAGGAGCAGATTATCAGCAAAGTCATTTGCACTGGTTATAAACAATAGGATACAACATGTAGATACAGGTATCTTACTAACAGGTTGGGTGGTACAATGGTGAGCACTGCTGCCCTACAGTGCCAAGGACCCGGGTTCAATTCCCAGCTTAGGCCACTGTACATATTCTGCACATTCTCCGTGTCTGCATGGATTTCCTCAGAGTGTTCCAGTTTCCTTCCACAGTCCAAAAGATATGCTGGTTAGGCACACTGACCATGCTAAATTCTCTCTCAATGTACCCAAACATTGTACTGGTGTGTGGCAACTATGGGATTTTCACAATAACTTTACTGCAGTGTTAATGTAAGCCTACTGTAACACTAACAAATAAACTTAAGAGTTTGGATGGTTCAAAAGTTTGACATCTGAGATTGGGGATGTGGGATAATGGATAGCTATCAAGAGCTATTATCCTGATTAATCCCTTAGTGTCATTCTTTTTTGTCTGGAGGCACTAAAACTAGTGCACTCCTCAACTAACTCAACACAAACTTAGAATTGGTCTTTCTGCCCAGACATGGGACTTAAAAAGGTACCATTAAGTTGAAGTTGAAGAAAAGATCAATTCACTTAGACTGAGGGACCAGAAACCTGGGGTCACTCTCTCTACGGTATAATTGGCTAAGGGGAATTTAATTATGTGTTCAAAATTATGAGGGATTTCTTGGGGGGGGTGGTGCAGAAAGGGAAGGGGAGAGAGAGAGAGAGGAGGAAAAGAGAGAGAGAGACAAAAAGTTGTGTCTGCTGCCAGGAGAGTCAATATCAAAAGTCAATATCATATAGATTTATGATATTTAGCAAGTTTGGTGGTCTGAAATGCACTGCCTGAAAGGTTGGCAGAAGCAAATTCAATAGCAACTTTCAAAAGAGAATCATTTATATACTTAAGAAGTGAAATATTTTCATGGCTATAGGAAGCATGGAGTGAAAGTAATTGGATAGCCCTACCAATAAGCTGAGACAGATGCAATAGGCTGAATGGCCTCATTCTACACAGTGTAATTGTGATGTATGAAACCTGACACCCCCGTCTCTCCTCACCAACCCCACCTAATGCCCACCCTATGATTCACCCCCAACTATATATAATCTACAACACTGCTGATCTTACTCAATCCCAAAAAGCTAAAGGTGAAAACAAGAAAATACATTGCTGACATTCCAAGGCTTCAACTTCTCTTTGAGGAGAGTTAAAAATACTCCTTCTCTTAGAGATAGTGCAAATTCCACTCCCGATAGGGACTAGATTAACAGTCAGGCTGGGCTTAACACCAGGCTGCTTCTCCACACCTACCCGTGCTGTCTTGTCTCTCGAGCCGCTAACGATGACATGTCCTCGGCTGTCGATGCAGTTGACCTCTTGTTCATGTGCTGAGTAGGCTGCATAAAATGAGTTACAAGTGTTGCAAACAATGATCTTCCCATCCCTGCCAAATAGACAGGTCCCATTAGTTTCAAATATACTCAAAGCACTGTACATCAATCTTGTCACTGTGTTTACTGTATATGCTTACATATTAAGGTAACCTACATGTAAGAAAACTCACTCAATGGCCAGCCAGAAGAAAACAAAAAAAAACTAAATGATGCAGTGCATCATGAACAAATATTTGGAATCACTGGAGCTCACCAGAGAAGCAGAGTGTAAAGTAGTTCTATTCATCGCTACTTCTGTACTCAGATAATAATGTAGGAGGCAGGGGCCAAAGAAGGCCAAGCAGGAGCAGGAGGCTAGACAGAGCAAGCAGGGGCTAGAGGGTGGCTAAAGGGGAAGGAATGAGTAGGGGGCCAAAGAGGAGTGAAGAAGGGGCAGAGGGCTGGAGACAGGTGAGTGGGGGATCAGAGGGATGGTTAGGGGGCCAGAGAAGAGTGAGCAGGGGGACAAGAGAGGGATGAGCACGGGAAGTGGGGGGGGAGAGAGAGGAGAAAGAGAGAGAGAGAGAGATGGGGATGGGGGCCAGGGACAGTAGGGTGGAGGATTGCCAGAGAGGGGTGAGTTGGGGAGGTGGTGGTGGTGGTGGTGGTGGGGGAGAGGGGGGCAGAGAGGTGCGAGCGGGGGAGGCCAGAGAGGCAGGAGCCAGAGAGGAGTGAGCGGGGCGCAGTGGGCAAGGTTTCACTTATTTGAAATCAATTAGAAGCATATTAGTATTTTTTCACAGGATAAAAATTTGAAAGATGTGCTGGTTAGGTGGAATGGCCATTCTAAATTGCTCCTTAGTGTCCCAAGATGCTTAGATTGGGGAATTAGAGGCATAATATTGTGGGGTTACAGGGATAAGGCAGAGGGTGCTCTGTCAGAGGATCAGTGCAGACTCAATGAGCCGGAATAGTCAATAAGGATAAGCAATAACACTTCTTTCACAATCACCAACACTGGTGCCCCACACAGCTGTGTTCTCAGCTCCCTATCATACTCCATATACACCTATGGCTGTGTGGCCAAATTCCCCACCAATTTGATTTTCAAGTTTGCTGACGACACCACTGTAGTGGGGGGGGTCAGATCTCAAACAACGATAAGGCTGAGTACAGGAATGACATAGCGAATTTGGTAATCTGAAGCATAAGGAGAATATGCCCCTATATTACATTAACGGGGATGAAGTAGAAAGGATTGAATGCATCAAGTTTTTAAGTATCCAGATCACCAGCAACCTGTCCTGGTCCCGTCATGCCAACACTACAGTTAAGAAAGTCCACTAACGCCTCTACTTTCTCAGAAGGCCAAGGAAATTTGGCATGTCAACTGCAACTCTCATCAACTTTTACAGATGCTCCATAGAAAGCATTCTTACGGTTGTATCAAAGTTTGGTATGGCTCCTGCTCTGCTCAAGATCGCAAGAAACTACAGACAGTCGTGAATAGAACAAAGAAAATTACAGCACAGGCACATGCCCTCCAAACCTGCACCAGCCATGCTGCCCGATTTAATTAAAACCCCCTATCCTTCAGGGACCATAATCCCTCTATTCCAATCATATTCATGTGCTTGTCAAGACGCCCCTTAAAAGTCACTACCGTTTCCGCTTTCACTACCTCCCCTGGCAACGAGTTCCAGCACCCACTACTCTCTGTGTAAAAAATCTACCTCGTACATCTTCTTTAAACCTTGCCACTCGCACCTTAAACCTGTGCCCCCTAGTAATTGACTCTTCCACCCCAGGAAAAAGCTTCTGACTATCCACTCTGTCTACGCCTCTCATAATCTTGTAGGCTTCTATCAGGTGTCCCCTCAACCTTTGTCACTCCAGTGAGAACAAACCAAGTTTCTCCAAACTCTCCTCATACTAATATCCTCCATACCAGGCAATATCCTGGTAAATCTTTTCTGCATCCTCTCCAAAGCCTCCACATTCTTCTGATAGTGTGGCAACCAGAATTATATTCCAAATGCGGCCTAATTAAGGTTCTATAAAGCTGCAACACGACTTGCCAATTTTTAAGCTCAATACTCCAGCCAATGAAGGCAAGCATGCTGTATGCCTTCTTGACTACCATCTCCACCTGCATCATCACTTTCAGTGACTTGTGTACACGTACACCTAGATCCCTTTGCCTATCAAAGAACTCTTAAAGGTTCTGCTGTTTACAATATATTTCCTATCTGTATTAGGCCTTCCAACATTCATTACCTCACATTTGGCGTGAATGTAGCCCAATCCATCACGCAAACTAGCCTCGCATCCATTGACTCTGTCTACACTTGCCGCTGCCTCATCAAGGCAGCCAGCATAATTAAGAACCACATGCACCCTGGACATTTTCTCTTCCACCTTCTTCCGTCGGGAAAAAGATACAAAAGTCTGACTCAAGAACAGCTTCTTCCTTGGTGCCATCAGGGTTTTGAATAGACCTACTTCACATTAAGTTGATCTTTCTCTAGCTAAGACTGTGACGCTATATTTTGCAGTCTCTCGTTTCCTTCTCTGTGAACAGTATGCTTTGTTAGTATAGCACGCAAGAAACAATTCTTTTCACTGTATGCTAATACATGTGACAAAAATAAATCAAATTTTCTTCCGCACTGCAGGGATTATATGATTCTATGATAACTGGGATTTAATCAGAATTGTAATTTTGGATTAAGTTCAATACCTTTAACAAATAATACATGCTCCAGGACTAAACACACCAGTCATACTGCACAAGACAGACATAAATCAATACATGGTAACTTCAATGTTAGAACAATATCCCAAAGGACTTCCAAGAGGTGTAAGGAAGGAAAATTAACTTTGGGCTGATGGGGCAGGTGATATTAGGAAGGAGATAATCAAAAGTTGGCAAAAAGTGTGAGTTTTAAGGAAGGCCTTAAAGAAGGAGAGGAAGGTGGAGAGTTTTAGAAAAACTATCCTAAAGCAAGGGCTGAGGGAGCCACAGCCACAAATGGCAGGGTAAAAGAGAAATGGGAGGCCTAAGGGGTCACAATGAGTGGAAGTGGGTAGGAAGATGGATATAGAGATGAATTATAGTGAATTATGTTATAACATAACAAAACATCCCAAGGTGCTTCACAGGAGCATGATAGAGCAAAATATGACACCAAAACTTGTCAATTTTAGAGCACATGGCCAAAATCTTAGTCAAACGGTTAGCTGTTATGGAGCACCCTAAAGGAGATTACAGAGATGGGGAGGTGATGATGGGATTTAAATATAAAGATTTGAATTTTGAATTTGAAAAATGGGGGACAAGAAACCAATCTAAGTTCAAGATTGTAACTTAATCAGGATTGGATTGGGCAGCAGAGTTCAGTATGAGTTAAAGTTTACAAAT